>OX336344.1:14747590-15149590 GCA_946902875.1 Nematopogon swammerdamellus
AAGCTTCTCTAGATGTGTGTTCACTTTTATCACCGACTTTACATCAATCTTTACCAGATTTCCGGGTGATTACAAATAATTAAGATTTGCCTGGCTGCACTTCTTAACGTATTGAGTAATATCTCATCAACTTTTGGCCACATATAAGATTCTTACATCTGCTTCAGTTCAGACCCAATAAATCATTATTCCATCATGAAATTGTGCTCTGCAAGAAGCGTAACATGATATTCCGCGCTTTTCGCTCGGGCAGCGGGCGGTGAAAAATAAAAATAAATAAGATAATAGCGAAGTGACGCGCGAGAATCACGTGGATAAAATTATGTTTTTTTGTGCAGGCGTGAAATCAAGATTGATTCACGCTTTTAGAAATCATATTGTGGGACGCTCACTGACTACTAGTCAGTGTGGACGCTTCACGAGACGTGCGGAGTTCAACGAACTTTGACTAATTCAATAAATTCATAATATAGTGAATCACAAAATATTATGCTCGGTAGTCTATTATTAGCATGTTTCTTGTAGGGGGACCCCCTCCTATAAATTCTTTACTTTTTGCTTTTTTTATTATTTGTTGGCATATCTGCCATAATAACACATATTCTGTGAAAATTTCAACCAGCTATCACTATATCACACTCACGCTATTTTAACATATTTTGACGAATATTTGATTTATTTACACATCAGAAGCGTAATTATGTTTTTCTTCCAACATCGAATAAATTTTATCAATAATCATACATACCATACGCTGTATCCTGACAATCGGAGCAAGAGAGACAATCGGAGCAAGAGAGTAATCGGTGTTGTGCTTTAAGGACTCTTGTAAATTACAGCGCAACAGCGACCACCACGTTTCGCATAGATTTCGGACAACATAATTTATCAAGTAGCAAGCAAGGCAATGCACGAATCAGGAGGAAGGACAGTGCCGAGGTGAGATGTGGCTAACTTGTCGCCCTTTAGCAAGGCATCAACTATCATGTCCTTATCCCTTAGTCACCTTTTACAACATGCACGGGGAGAGATGCAGTGGGGCTATTCTTTTAAAATACTGGTCCCTCACACTCATTATTCTAAACCAATTAGTATTTTACTAGCCAATTAGCATTAATAATGATTGCTGAGTCGGAAATTATCGAGTCTGTCGTACCTCGGCATGTCTCGTAGTTAGGAAACCGACGACCAGCGGAAGATCTCATTTATGCACACACGTAACGGCGCATTCATATCGCAACGAATATCGCTACGAGGTTTGAGTACTTCCTTCCATTCGATTCTGACTACTTAATGGCCCTTTTTACCATCTCCACTTAAGTCTCGGTTAGCATTTATCTGTTGACTAAAGTGATATTTGTGATACAGTTTGACAGAAGTTAAACGAGCAATACGTCTTAGTCGACGGTGGTGAAGTAGTGGTAGTAAAACTTTTAAAAAACTTAAAAAAAAAAATTACTTATATGCAATCAAAAATTTCACACCAGGTTAACCTAACATAATTTTCAGTTGTGTCAGGAATGTGCAGTTTTTTTTTTTTTAATAGAGAATAGGTACTTTATTGAAAACATTATTGCAACATTGTTATTTATTTTGATTTTTTATGGAAACTGACACGGTTGGATACAACATCCGTGATGTCAGCTCATAACACCGGGTGAACTAGGTGCCATGTCAGTGCTTCTCTTCATTATTATACGGATCGTGTTTCCCTTCAAAATTTATTATATTAGCCTCAATGTAAACAGAGCTGCATTCGGCACGCGATCCGGTTCGCTGGCTCGCCGCGCGTGCGCCACACTTCCGACTCGATGTTTTTATACGTCGAGGTGTGACAGTAATGCCCCTACGCACGGCGACATGTCTATGTCATTATAGAACTTGATGTTCCGAACTATTCGGTGTATTTCGGCCAATTATTACACCGTAATGTTATGTATCTGTGTATTTTAACTGTATGGTAATGTGATGATTATGCTTTTAAGGAATGTTTATCCTTTTAGGAAAATATTACAATAGCTTAAGGTAGGGAAGGGAATCTATGGATAATAATATTGCATATCCCCCCCCCCAGTACAGTCTCGGGTTCTTCAAGAGACGAAGGTAGGGCCGGAATGTAATTCGCAACGCCCGCATACGACGAAATGTCCATGGATATCGTTAGAGATATATTGTGGTGGTACGGCGATAGGTATTGGTCTTTCTATAAAAAAAAAATTACAATAAAATAACTAATTAGGTTAGAGGGTACATATGTACTTATATCTTGAATTCTGAACCGACGATGTCTCTATCCGTAAGGGTATCTTACTATCTAAGGAAGAGCATTTTGTATTTTGAAATATTATTTGTGAAAAATTTTGTATCTTTTAAATTAAATTATTAATTAATCCAGCTTACTTCAGTTATATAATTAATTTATCTCTCTACATTAACCACAAGGCGATGTAACATTACGAAATACTAAGTAGAAATGTAGAATGTAGAATAAGCTGTAAATCAAGTAAATTATATTATAAGAAACGTATTTACTTTCTCACTGACAGTCGCAAGATTTGCTCACTTTATTGTGGTGGCATTAGCAAATGTGATGTTCCACTTGAAAAATAAATATTCTCAACATCGAATTAATCACGACGAATTATTTACAGTTTCCAGTAAATCTCTTTACACAATCTACAAATGTGCATATGCATCACATTCCTGCCTGCTCTGATGTACAGTATTTCATGTTCATTTCTGACCCCACTGCTCGGTTCATTATTTTTTTATATTTTATTATACGTATTTGGAAAATCAACAGTTTACAGTACATACATATAGTTTCCAGCAGTTTTTCATATGAATTACTAAACCAGTAAAAGATTATCTCGTGTTTACATTAAGACTTTTACATAAATTGTCATACCACAGTCGTGACATTTATTATTTAAAATAAAGCAAAAAATAAGAAGAATAAATAAATAGAATAAAATAGATAATGAAATATAATTAAAATTATTTTAGACTCAAATATAATAAATAGTTTTATAGAAGTATAGGTGTATATATATATATATATTTTTTTTATTTATAATGATTACTGTTTTCTTTTTAGCAAAATATATTTTATAACATCTTATGGCATGCAATTTTTTTTTTTTTTTATGGAGACTGACACGGTTGGCTACATCACCTGCAACATCCATGATGTCAGCCCATAACACCGGGTGAACTTGGTGCCACGTCAGTGCTTCCTTTCGATCGTGCATGTAATGACGTCTCTTTTTTTCTAATGTAAAACGTAGAATCTAAATGAACTAAATTTAAACTATATATTTATATAATTTTCATATATGATGTCAGCTTGATTGGTTGATATTTTGAGCTGTTTTCGAAAGAGCTTCTCTATGGTGTCCCTTTGCGTAGACGAAATCTAAAACAGCATTTCGGAAATCGGAAAATATTAAACTTTGGGAACGTAATACCGCAAGCGGAACGTCGTCGCGTCGCGTCCGCAGAAGCTCCGCCGCCGCGGCAGTGTCGGCGCTGCTCACTAAATGCCCTTGACAGACCGCGTTGAACTCTCGGCTTCGAGTGAAAGCGAAATTCATATAAAATTATACACAATGCTCGCTATGTGGTGGGCAGACCGTATGGGCGTCAGTGAAAGTGTCAAGGTGACTATACTGGTTTTCGAATGAATTATCTTTAGGATTATATTATTCAGATTCAATGACGTATAGCATTTTGTGACTTCGTTTACTTAGAACAAGTGCAATACATCACACGCATACATACCACACGCTGTATCCCGACAATCGGGGTAAGCAGAGTAATCGGTATTGTGCTGCAAGTACTCTTGTAAATTACAGCACATCACCGACCACCACTTTAGCAATATGTTAGGACAATATAGATATCAAGCAGCAAGTAACGCACGAAGACCCATTTACTGCACGACTCGGTTGAAGGACCTTGCCAAGATGAGAGGTGGCTAGCCTGTCGCCTTTAACGGCACCTTTTGCTTATTACTCAGTCACCTTTTACGACATGCACGGGGATAGATGCAGTGGGGCTATTCTTTTTAAGTACAGGCTCCACAGTGTGGACAGTACCTAGTACCAGTAATAGGTATGTAATTATACCTAGTTTAAATTTTTATTTAAGTTGACAGGAGATTTCTCCGAACGACACCGTTTTCTTAATCGTTCTTCTGGCACGCGCTAAAGCTGTGGAATAAGCTTCAGGGGAATATTTTTTCCGACTGATACAATCCAGAGGTCTTCAGATCACTCATAAATGCCCATTCCCTAGAGTCTATACCAACGTATACGTACAGCCCACCAACAAGCGGACTGGCACTTTTTCGGGAACAAAATTGCCCGTGTCTCTGAGAATTTGACTTCGAGTACAGCATCGAGTTCAGCAACTCAATCCGGTTAAAATAAAAGCAATAATGTTTAGCGCACACTCGTGGATGTAACGATGACGCGTTTATGGAAACCCTTCCAATATTCAGAACCTCAGTACTTCTGAGCTGCGGGAGGGTTTACTAGCATTAATTCACAGAAAGATACCTTAAACCATACCGCTATTCAGAGCTGCGAACGATCTGGATTCGGGTATTGTTTCCGGTGTAGTATTCAAGACTTCATAATCAAAACGCTTCCTCTACTCAGATCCCTCGAAAGCATAAAAGTACTCGCTTCGTCTTAAAGGACACACCGTGCGATCTGACACGCGGGAGGGATTTCTGCGCTATGCTCCCCGATCACAGATCGCAAGCGGCACGTGCCGGCAGTTTGAGGGATCTTTCCTGCAATTTCCAAAACGCGTTTTGTAAGTTTAGCAATGTTCTATGCAACAATGAAAATGATACGCCTTTTAACCTGCATTAAACGTATGACGAAATTATTCGAGAGTGCACAAACTACAGAGCAAGCTTTCGAGTTGGTCTTAAATAAATTTCCTCGACGAATAACTAGAAAAATAAAGGTACAAACAACCTACATCTGTGAGCAGACATAAGCATAAAGACGTGGGCAGAAAGTCCAGAAACCGCATCTCTGCAGGGAAACCTCCTAAAAGATTGTGCCTAATTTTGTTATTGATAACTTGTTGATTTGCATAATGTTAAAAGTTTGATGATTACATTGTCGTATTTTTTTTATTCAATTTTAATGCAATTCAAATTATTTTGATTTCCTAATAGCATGATATTCATCTTTTCTTTAATCTTCGCTCGTTTAAATATAAGTCCTTACCGAGCGTATTCTGTAACTTATAAGCCAAATTTCAGTCTAAATAACGGTAGGAATTCATATACATAACGCTAGTGTTGCGTTTGTAATGCCTCCCGCATTACAGAACTAAAACAAGGTAGGCTAATCTGACTAGCGGTAGGAATTTATATACATAACGCTAGTATTGCGTTTGTAATGCCTCCCGCATTACAGAACTAAAACAAGGTAGGCTAATCTGACTAGCGGTAGGAATTTATATCCATAACGCTAGTATTGCGTTTGTAAAGCCTCCCGCATTACAGAACCAAAAAACAGGGTAGCATTTCATCCATCAAACTGCGCGTTCAATCGCTTAAACCCTCCCGCAGCTCAGAAGTACTGAGGTTCTGAATACTGGAAGGGTTTCCATAATCGCAACGATGACATCAAAGAGCTTACGCCGCACACGCGTGTCGCCAAACTCAGATTTGCAATAATTTTTTTTTTCAAAAAGTTTTGGTTCATTTAGATTTTACCTCGGTTTAATATTTCAACATAATTTTTGTTTTAATGGAAACTGACACGTTTGGCTACATCACCTGCAACATCCGTGATGTCAGCCCATAACACCGGGTGAACAGGTGCCATGTCAGTGCTTTCATGTCGGCTACACTGAACTGGACGGAAAAGACGAACTATGTACATGGCCGTTTCGACCGACGTGTCATTCAGTGCGGTGGTAGCAACCCGGGCGGGATAAACCCTACCACCTAGTAAGGTACTCGTAAGAAGGGAAGGGACCTACAGTTTTACGTGAAATTCGAACCACGGTCAGCCTCTAACGGTCATACGAGTAGTATCCTATATTGTAATAGGTGTCTGTAATAGTTGTATAATAAATAAGATAGATAGTATCTTGTAGTGCTTTCAATAGTATACAAAATAAACTATCCGATAAATAACACAATCTATACTTATTAACTTTCACTAGACACCGCGACGATCGCAGAAGGGACAGCATCGACTGGTCGGCACTCAATAAATAGTACATGTAATTAAATAATCACGACGACGACGTGGCTTTTCTTAGAATTAACATTCTCTGCACCTTTCCTTGTACTAATTATTTATACGTTTATTTTAATCTATTTTATTTATTAGATTGCGTAGATTCGTTCGTTACATAAGGTTTAATGTCACTCTGGTTGAATAGATACCTATTTCATAAAGCAGGAGAAATTATCATTTGGTGTTTACACAGAAAAGCGATGGGCGGCCGTTGCCCCTCCTCGAGCGAGTCAAAGTCAAATCAAAAGTCAAGTCAAATCCAAATATGTTTATTGGAATTAAAAAAAAATTACAACATCAAATAATTAAAATCGGTGAAATGTGAATCAGGCTCGCGCTGAGGATCCACAATTGAATGAAATAACACAATTATTTTTGACGTGATGACGTCACGTCTTATAAATTGATGAACGCCGGCTGCACGCATGAAGGAGTGTCACGTTCCATCTGAGCCTGTGTGTGCAGGCGAGAGCGCGTAAAAAGCGATAGAGAGGCACAATCAGTATAGTCAAAGTTACCATGGAAACGTCTTAAGAAGTAAAACTGTCAAGATCAGACAACAGAAGTTTATTGATGGCCAGTCACAAGATGATTAATCTTTCTACTGGAAATGTAGGAAGTAGAATTACTGATATAGTTATGCTCTATGTACTACGATTATTCCACGTCATCACGTAAAACTATCGTCCGTAAACCGACTTTACAGACAACAAATTTTTTTTTGTAAATAAATACATACCTAATACAAATAAATTATGAGGTGCGACTGGTAGGTGACCCTGTGGTGTCCCGCGACTTAGAACCACTGCAACTCTGTAGGGACGTCGGCTCTCTAAGTGTGTTCTATCATCTATTTCATGGGGAGTGTTCGGAGGAGGTATTTAAGGCGATTCCGCCGTCTCCATTCCACCTTCGCACTACGCGGGATGCACCCTGGGTGGTACTGGGCAGGGGATGCACCCCTATTCAATCGACCTACCACGGATGCGCACAAACCGGTTCTGTAGGCCTTTTATTCACAGAATCGGGAAAATGTGGAGCGCACTCCCTGCCTATCTATTTCCTCCCAAGTAAAGCCTGGGGTTTTTAAAAAGGGGCGTGAAAAGGCTCCTGTCAGGCCGGCATGGCATTCGCAATTTCCGTGCATCACAGAATGTCCATGGGCATCGTTAGACACCTACTTGTAGGTGAAAAGATGTCATGTTGCGCTATCCTTAAAAAAAAGGGGTGGTACGAAATCCTCGGTGCGCGAGTGCAACTCGCACTTAGCCGGTTTTTACGTGCAAACTCTGATGACATCACGTTGTAACTTTCGAATCTAATGTAACTAACGAATGACCGTTTGCACGATCCCCGGTTAAGTTTCGTCCGACAGGTTAAATATTTGCATATTTGACAGGAGATAACTGGCCGCTACGTAGACTTTTCACTTACTGCCGTACAGGTTACTGTACAGCTTAACGCCGTTGACGTTCTCCTACAGCCAACCTTTGGGTTATCCTGAAAGAGCGTAGTAGCAGAGAACAAATAAAGAGATGGTGCAGATATAGTAAAATTTAACGGAAACATAAATACAACTAATAGTGATAAATACATACAAATATATGCTACACAATTAAGATATACTGAAAAAGGTAACATTAGACTCTAAACCGTGTTTCTCATATACCAGCGTGTCCTCCATACTCTATGGCTGTTTACGACACACTGAACTTACTAAATACGACATTAAGAATTAATTATTGATTTCATTCGTGAATCGAACATACTCACAAAATGTTGAAATTTCATTAAAGAGAATATATATTGCTCCTCGAATTATCTCTCTAAATGGTTTTGGATTTTGAGGGTTGTAAAATTAAATTAATTGTCCAATTTCAAATAGTTTTTATTATCTAACAACGCATAAACATAGAAGCAAAAATACCTGCTATCGCGGGACTGGCCTAAGACGGCCACCAATCGCTCCTCGGTGACAACCTATAGATAGACCCCCCTCAAACCTCTACTCCAGCGAAGAAAAACATATTTAAAATATTGCTAGTCACCCTGTGAGTGTATGAATACAAATCACCAATAAAAATTATAAGAACAAAATTTACTCTCAATCTGAAATATTTAACAGTGGAACGTACATAGGTAAACTTCCACTGCTAAAGTATCTAAAATTCTGTTCACAATCCATTGATATACCCAAAACACAACAGGTTGCGCCTGGGTATGACATAAGATTATAATTATCTAAGTCACGAATACAAATTCCGATATTACTCGTAACAGTATGAAACTATCTCTTCTGTACATATTATAATATTCTCCGCCATCTGTCTGTGTGTTCGCCTATAGCCTTTGAACAGCTCACATAGCCAGAAACATCGCGCGCGCGCTCTACGGGGCTGACGAAGAACGCTGTTGTGTGGCTGTGGAACAGTTCAACCGATGATGCGAATATGCGATCATTATGATAAATAAATAATCTGGAATATCTAACTAAGCTAAAATATAGTCATTACATTATTCAGGTGTCCACCAAAGAGTTTCTAATTTTTCAAGAATGTTTGTCAAATATCACGGGATAAATCGGCTTCTCCCGATGGATGATTATCGTAAACCATTAAGTTTGGAGGACGTAATGCCGAAACAATAAATATTTAATTGTAAGCGTAAAATTTAATAAAAATAAATAATAGTATTTGCGTGGGGAATTTTATTTTATTTTATTTTTATCTAGTAGAATGATGACTATATGATGACATGATGACTATAACTGAAAAAAATATGGGTTATTTTCCGAATTTTCGAGAATTTTTTTTTCCACCGATTCAAATAGATACAATTCCATTTTAGACTCCTTGCTGGGAACCATTATGTCTTGCAGAAAGCAATATTTTTTTTCTAAAATCAAACATCAATCGGGAGAAACAATTTTGGGTAATGCAAAATTTTATATATGCGGCACTCCGGCACTCCAGTTCATACACTATGAGCTCTTCAGGAAAATTTAATTCACACAGTATACGTGCATCTTTATCTTCGTTAGGTACCAATTACTAGGTGGTAGGACTTAACCCGTCCGTATTGGTACATGAGGCAGCACAATGCGCTGCCTAGCGCATATATAAATTGAATATCTCAGGTCAGCAATTTAATATTTATGGTGCACCTTTCAGAAAGAGCGGAATTTTTAACCGACTTCAAAAAAAGGAGGTTCTCAATTCGACTGTATTTTTACATTGTATGCAGCCTTAAGACCAATATTGACGCGAGCAGAGCCGCGGTCTAAAGCATCTAATCATTTTACCACGCGGAGATACGCTCAAGTTTAATTACCCAGTTGTTTTTGTTTTGAGATTTAAATCTCGGGTCAAGGTACAGCGAGTGTGGAGTTTAGATTTTTACGCTGCGCGCTCTCAAGGTAGTCGCGATCTGATACTGGGCGGCTTGAGAAATCAGCTTCCTTTGAATTTGGGAGTATAATTTCGATTGCAGAATGTGGTGGAAGTTGTGCAAAATTGGATGTTCCGCTTAGGGTCGATTGAGGGAGATACAATATTATATTATCTCTTCTTTGTATTTGCATTTTGAAATAGTGACCTGATCGGTAATTACCAGTAATACCCTGAAGATATTTCTCTACTAACATTAAAACATTAATTATTTTCTAACACAGGATAAGGGTCCATTACACAACGCGCACTGGGCAGGGATTGCATCCCTACACGCTGGACTTACCGCGTATACCAATCGGTTCTGCAGATATTTCCTCCACAGAACAGGTAAACAATGAAACGCACTCCCTGCTCACTAATTTCCCCCCAAGTATAGTCTCGAGTCTTTCAAGAGAGGCGTGAATAGGCACCTATAGTCAGGCCGGCATTGCATTCGCAACCCCCGCGTACGAACGAATGTCCATGGATGTCGTTAGACAACTTATGGGTGGCTCGGCGCCACATGTCGCGCTTTCTATAAAAAAGGCTGACGGTAATTAAGTATACTATGTTTCAATCAATGTATTGTATGTACACACTCACACACACCCTCAGACATATCATCGCAAATAATCCTCTCACACACCCTCACCACACATGCACGGCGAATTGTATTTATTTGTTTATGAGTAAGGAGATTTTATTGAAATTTGTAATTCACAGATTATCATGGTTTTAATTTAATGTAGTTTTTATAAAATTTTCATTCACTGTTTGTTATTTTCTTATTTATTAATAATCGAATTTTAACTTTTAACTTTTGACTTGATACTTTTTTTTTTTGTTATGGTAACTGACACGGTTGGCTACATCACCCACAACATCCGTGATGTCAGCCCATAACACCGGGTGAACTTGGTGCCACGTCAGCCTTCCCTTCGGTCGTGCCGGCTACACTGAACTGGACGAAAAACACAAACCATTTACATAGCCGTTTCGACCGACCTTTCATTCAGTGCGGTGGTAACAACCCGGGCGGGTTAAACCCTACCACCCAGTAATATAAGAAGGGAGTCATATCCCTTAGTCGCCTTTTACGACATACACGGGGAGAGATGCAGTGGGGCTATTCTTTTAAAGTACCGGCCCCACACGGTACAAAATACTTAGACTTTTAATTTTGTAATTAATTTCAATTTTATTTTATTTTATTTTAAATTTATTTAATCTTTTAATTTTGTAATTTTCTATCGTTTTTATTTACAATGTTTTATCAAATGCATGTAAACCGGAGGAATTCTATTCTTGGCTATTAAGTTTTATATTGTTCATTTTTTAATTTGTTGTATTAATATAAGCTATGGAATTCTCTAATATATAAATAAATAAATAAAAGTATATATGTACAACCTACAGAAGAGTTCTACAGGCGGAAATATTTTCTAAATAGTTACACGTACTTGTTGATTAGTAAATAGTACTGAGGTAATTATGTAAATATACTTTCATTAGCTCCTTACAACTCGATTGGTTGAATGACAAAGTGGTAAAAGTTCTTATTAAGTTAATTTATTTACATAGGTATACAAGCTAACGAGAGAAAAGTCACGACTTATTAATCGTGTGCATTGCATAGTTAAATCGTATGAGCATGGAATATTTTAACGAGATATTATTACATGTAAATAAAAATATAGCGTTGACGTGAAGAACTGAGATAAAAAATATTCACTTCCTCCATACATGGAAAGTTATTTATATTTGTGGATGTATATTGGTTATATGTACCTATCTCTACTTACTAATGTTTTTAAGTTTACTCTGTTATTAATTATATTCATTTTTAAGTTTCCGGATTAACAGTAGTAGGTTTAGACTTACATAAGTCGACGTTTCGCCCGCTACGTCACGGGCTTCTTCAGGGACTGCGGGAGCACAGAATAGAAAAGAGTGCGGGAGTTCCTGGAGCCGACGTCTGGTGTCCGTTGTACCAGCCGTCAAACTGCTCTTTTTCGAACATTATAGCTGTGGGTAGGTTGCACAATATTCGGGTTAGATCGCGATCCATACATCGTACGAAGTCCCGGCTGCACACAACACTCACTTTGTCTTCAGACGCTGGCTTGGCGGAAGATCTTCCGTTGTGCAACCTACCCACAGCTATAATCTTCGAAAAAGAGCAGTTTGACGGCTGGTACAACGGACACCAGACGTCGGCTCCAGGAACTCCCGCAGTCCCTGAAGAAGCCCGTGACGTAGCGGGCGAAACGTCGTCTTATGTAAGTCTAAACCTACTGCTGTTAATCCGGAAACTTAGAAATGACTATCTCTCCTTCTTTTGAAAGGAAACGTCTGTATGTATGTATGTAAGTTTGAGGTAAACTCCAGAACCACTGAACAGATTTTGATGCGTTTTGTACTACATAATGTAAATAGTAGTTATTGAGGCTCATACTATATACTGTCACGCTAAATAGCAATAGGGCTGAGCAGTATCAAAGAAAGTATAGTATGAACGGAATTTAGTGTCGAATGGTAGTGTAGTGCCGGATGGAGCGGGCTGAGAAGGACGGAGGGGAAGGGGAGCGAGGGGAGAGAGGGGAGAGAAGAATATAAAAGAAGCGATCGATTTTTATCATATTTGCGTTTAAATCGGATTTGCTGTTAAGCCGAGTCTACCGCGAGCGAAGCCGCGGGCAAAAGCTATTCTCAAATCAAAACAAACGTGCAGCTCGCACAAATAAATTGTATTGCTTAGTGAAGGGAGATTCCCTTCAGTAAGCCATAAAACTTTATTATGCGAACTGCACGTTTGTTTTGATTTGAGTATAGTCTATGTATAATCTTTTCATATTATAAGTTATGTATTCACATATACACATACATACCAGACGCTGTATCCCGGGGGGCTGTAATCGGGGTAAGCAGAGTAATCGTTACAACACAACAGCGACCACCACGTTTAGCAATGTATTAGGACAAAATAACTATCAAGCAGTAAGCAGGGCACGAGACCCACACCTGCTGCATGACTCGGTGGAAGGACCGTGCCACGGTGAGAGGTGGCTATCTTGGTGCCCTTTAGCACGGCACCTTATCCTTATCCCATATATCATATGCATTTATATTTAAAATTTATCTTCTTTATTTATCACTGCATTGTCCGCAACTACTCATACACATTTTCCACATCCCAAAGGTTAGTTTGTACGTAAAGCCGCAAGGCATTAAATTCGCCTTTTGTCACCCATTTTCTTACTGCCGAACAATAAAATATGTATATGTTCTGATAAAACTGTAGGTCCGTTCTTTTCTAACCTTTCTGGTAGGGTTTAACCCGCCCGATTCGGTACAACCGCACGGGATGAATTGTCGTTCGAAAAAGCTATGTAAATCGTTCGTATTTTCCGCCCAGTTCCGTGTAGCCGGCACGACCAAATGGAAGCACTGACATGGCACCCAGTTCACCAAAGGTGTTGTGTTGACACCACATTACGGATGTTGTAGGTGATGTATCAAACCACGTCAGTTTCCATAAGGGAAACCATTTTTTCATTACATTTAATTTAATAGTTCCGATAAAAACACAGTGAAGTGGTGAAGTGGTACGATTCAATAAAACATTCTTGTGTAGGCTACAAAGGCGTAGGTATATATTGCCTGAGAGTGCGGCGGAATACGAACAATTGGAGGTGGGATGAGGGAAGCGAGTTTGTCAGAACAGATTCAAGTCATTTTTTTCAAGTCACTTAAATAAAAGTGTTTAAAAGATCTACCGATGTATCTATAAAAAAATAACTTTGTTTTTTTTTTACTTTCTAAAAGGGCCCCAAATGTGCCCAGTGGTGTGCATGCTCTAAGACGGCCCTAGCTGCTACGATATACGTAACTTGTTCTAGTAAGTATGTGATTCTATCTTGGATCGCGTAAGTGAGTTCTTGTGTCATCGTCTCATCGCGTCGTGGACACAAACTATGTAATAAAAACATTACGCCGCGCCGCCGCCATTTTCCTTGCATTCCACTTCGTTCCCCTACCGCAAAGAATCTCTCAAGCTGGCTTTACACGGCGCGAGTTCAACCACCAGAAATAGTCACCTCTTAGAAGCGATTGAACGATCCCATGAGCTCTGAAAACCAGGCATTGCATTCGACATTCAAAAAAATAATTGTGAAAAAAAAACGGCGAGTCGGACTCGCGCACCTAGGTTTCCGTACCACCACTTAAATAGTCGATTTTATTATTAAAATTTGTACGGAGATCCATACTTAATTAAAAAAAAATATATATATTATTTGTTAGGATATCCAGCATAATAATTTTTGTGAAAATTCATCATCAACCGGTTACCTATTACGGTTCCAAAGATGCAGTCTTCGGACGGACAGACAGACAGACAGATAGACAGACGGCAGCGCAGGCTCGGTCTTCAGTCTCTTAATATACGGGGTACGGAAACCTAATTAATTGGAACCTGGGTGGCTCGGGGTCGAAGTCTCACTTAAAGACATTTTAATTCCCGATGATGTGACAGGCCTGCTTATAGGTAGAGTATGTAAATCAGTATTTTTTAATAGCTCTTCAGAAAGTGTGACACAATAAGTTTAATGTATACGTACTTTATCGCAAATTGAGTCAATAAATGCTCGTAGAGGTATTCGAGAGCTTGAAATGCAGTTACTCGTACATGGACTCGCTTCATGTACCTAAACTCGGAACAAGTATGATGGATACATAGTTGCTGCGCGTGAGTCGGTAGGTACTTTATGCGGGAGCGCGCCCGCGGCGCGGAGGAGGCGGCTGCGCGGTTGCAAACCTGTTTGAATCGAAGTTGCACACTTCCGTATCGTATCAGCTGATTTGATGCACTTTTCATTCCTTATAGGGTGGCCGAAAGAAGGGTGCAATTTATGTATAGCTTTTTTGTGAAATTTTTCTCCTATTCCATTTTCCATCAAGTTTTGTGCAAGGTTCTACAATTGTTTTTCTGTAAAATCATTTATTCGGGACATTCTGTACAATTGTTTGCTGTAAATAAAAAAAACAACATAAACCTAAACATGAACTTTCAGTCGGTCAGCCTCGATAGCTCAGTGGTGCAGACAGTCAACTGTCGCTATTGAATGTTAAGCAACGCTGGGTGCGGTCAGTACTTGGATGGGTGACCGCTGACCGTTGGAGGCTGACCGAGGTTCCAATTCCTCGTAAAACTGTAGGTCCCTTCCCTCCTAATCTTACTTGGTGGTAGGGTCTAACCCGCCCGGGTTGGTACCACCGCACTGAATGAAACGTCGGTCGAAACGGCTATGTAAATAGTTTGTGTTTTCCGTCCAGTTCAGTGTAGCCGGCACGATCAACGGGGAAGCACTGACATGGCACCTAGTTCACCCGGTGTTATGGGCTGACATCACGGACGTTGTAGGTGATGTAGCCAACCTTGTCAGGTTCCATAAAAAAAAACTTATAAATAAATATTTTCTTCCAGTTCAGCCGAGGCAGCCATACTTAGTCCCTAGGATGCTTTTTAATGTTCCGTCTTTGAATTTCTAGGCATAAGTGACGTAAGTATATTTTTATTGAATTTATCTACACAATTTTTTTTTATTGCTTCCGAACTGGGTGGCTCTGCCTGAGGTCGAAGTCTCAAGCGCAGTCAATTGCACCGCCGAGGAGGTGCCAGTCCGGCTTGGAGGTGGACTAATGTCGCTGGGGAAAGTCATACTTACCTAAGAGGTAAAGTTTGTAAGTTTGGATGCAGGAGGTAATCTTCCAAAATACGATCATCCGATTTTAAAAATTATTTGGCCAATTATTTATTTAGAATGGACCTTCAGGATGGACATTGGCTATGCGAGCGAAGCCGCGGGTAAAAGCTAGTTTTTTATAACATGGCTAATGTTAGTTTTCAGGTCAGTTTTAAGTACAGATTCAACAGTATACTGGCATGACTTCTTATTTCGAAAGAAATCCAGAAGCTATTACGTCATATTAGAGAATAGGCGGGATGATGTAACTAACCATGTAAAAAAATACATCAGCTAACTGTCGTTATTATTGAAACACGTATAATGCGCGGGGCGGATCTCGGCGTGTCGCCGCCGCAGCGGTTCGTCAGTGTTCTCCCTCGCACCCGCACCGTACTTGTATAGTGTATTCGCGTGGCGGGTCGCCCGCTGCGGCGACGACACGCCGAGATCCGTCCCGCGCACTATAGGTATGTATGAATTACTCGTTTGTTCCTGCGTTCCCTTTATCTTGTGGGATCATCATAGCGTGTGGACGTGACTGCTGATGGTCACATTACATTAAATGTAAGACACTGGTAGAGTAATTAGATAATATAATATAAAAAGTTGCTTGTCAGAGTGTGTGGGATTTTGTCAGGAAGATTTAAAGAATTTAGTGTTGGATAATCTGTGAAAATTCATAAAAAATAGTAAACTCGGCGGTTCACCTCTAATTCAGTATAGCCAGGCAGGAATGCAAAGGGAAGTTTCCGGTATGGCACTTACCTTCTCGGAGGCGATATTGGTTTATCGTAGCATACAGTGCTTTGACACGTCTGACTCAGCTAATCATATCGAATTACATAAACAATTATGAAGATCACATTTCATGTAAAAAATTGTTTAGTCGTGATAACGTCGCTTCAGAAAAGTTTTGGTTTAACGATTCTGAAACTGAATCGATCTTCACCTTTTCAATAATAGAAAAACAGAGAAAATTCTAAGAGATCTCTCTGAAGATATACTATTAATTGGTTTCGTGATCAATCGGTTTAGTTTTGCGCTAATATTTTTAGTTCGTAGGTGCTTTAATTATATATTTATAACGTTTTCAGGGTACCGTACTTTAAAATGTTACAACGGAACTCTTATATCCGTCTGTCACAGATGGTTTTTTTTTCTCCAGCTATCTGTGCAAATCTGCAACGGTTTAATAAATAACCTTTGACTTGAGTTTGACAATCCTTAAAATAAAATTGTCAACTTCTAGCTATTTAACAGTAACATGCCTTTCTTCAACAACCGTTCTTTCTTTAGACCACTTTTGGGCGTAAGCGATTGAACATTTTCCAAATTTCCTACAATCTCAATTACATATTTCCCTGACACACCCTGCCTTCAATTTCCTCTAAGTCTGGACCGCAATTTCATCATAGTAACCACTATTGCAACGCAGAGTGTGTAATTATCGCAGCGTTCAGTGTGCCCCGCCCTTTGATATAACCCTAGTTGGGAATGTGCGGAAAATAACCCTAGCTACGTTTATAATATCAATCCCTGTAGTAATGAGTTCTAAAATTGTATTTTATTTGGAAAACTTACATCTATAACAAACAAAAAAATTTAATAACAGCGAGTCAAATAAAAGTTTTCACATATAAATAATGAATAAAATAATATATATATATATACACCTAGTATTTGCTACAATATTGTAAAGGAGCTTATTAATATATTGTTTTTTTTTATTTAGTGTTTTACATTCGCCCTTGTCAGACTAACAAAAGCCCTATCCGATTCTATGCGCAATCAAGAGTTTACTGTTTTGACAACAACAACAAAAACAGTTTAATAAAAATTTATTTTATGTTTTTGGGATTAACAATACAAATCTAAGTACCAGCACATTAAATTACTGCATTAATAAAAACAGTTACTGAAAAGAAAAATTCTGCACTTTTTGGAGGAGTCCATGAACCTATTCGTGTTATGTCACGCACATACTTGCTGGCGTTCATATGGCTCTTCGAAGACGTAATCTATGTGGCTCAACCAGTTATCACTCGATAGTCGGACCCGGAGGCGGGCACACCGCTAAGCGACCGCTCTGATTCATGATCATTCACTTCGCTATCCAGAAAGGACAAATTTCTGGAATGCCGGTGGTGGCAGCAAGGTGGCTCGGTGTCCACGCTATCTCATTACCGTTCATTGCGGAGAACTTTAATAAGAGTCAACTTACAAGTTCTATATTACTGAATATGTAATTCATATTATTTATTTAATGTTTGTTTGAGTGGTTGGATGGACACTGGACAGTGTCGGTGCAGTAATTTGAAAACACCCGAGCAAACGCTGAGCCGGGCCGTTTTTTTTT
Source organism: Nematopogon swammerdamellus (assembly GCA_946902875.1). Classification (NCBI taxonomy): domain Eukaryota; kingdom Metazoa; phylum Arthropoda; class Insecta; order Lepidoptera; family Adelidae; genus Nematopogon; species Nematopogon swammerdamellus. The sequence goes on from OX336344.1 coordinate 14,765,394, forward strand.
TTCAAACGAAATATAGAATTCAGACGAATTCAGAATTTCAAACGAAAAAAATAGAAGATTAAGTATATGAAATGTAAATAGGCTATAAGCGTTAGCAAAATAAACTCATTTGTATCTTTTTTCTTATAAAATATGATACGTATAATTTGTTATTATTATATATGTATTTTCATAAAACTAAACTAATATAAATTAAAACTAAAAAACAATGTTACAGTACAAAAATTTCCTCCGATTCGACCGTCGTCGTCGTAGCCCCAGCGGTACCCAGCACACTGGCCGCGTTGCCGCTCTGAATTTCGAGGCTAATTCGCCGTACGAGATGAGCCTTGGCACGTGGGTCACCAGACTTGTCGACAAGCATATCGCCCAGCTTGTCGACCAACTCTTTCGATTCTGGTGCCCTCGCACCGAGGGTCTCGACGGCGAATGCCACGAAAACATAGGTATCGGCAACGCACGCACTCGCACGTCTCTGTGCGAGAGGGACGACGCTCTACAACTGGATTGTCTCTTTCTAAAGCTCAATGTTCATTATTAACTGCCGGTTACTGTACCTCATAATTCGTCTACTGCGGCACGAGCACATCGTATTAAACCGAGTTATTAAAGTTATTATTAGCTCATAAACGCATTAAGTAGTCGTTATACATTACGAGGGCAACGGTACCTTTGCTATTCCATCCTTTTATTAAAATAAACCATTAACTATTTACTCATGAAGAATAACCCAACTATACGAGTACCTTCCTCGCAAACCCATACGTAACTTCTAATGTCTCAATAAAATTGTACCATGTTTACGTCACCTTAAGATTCAATTTTGTTCGATGTATTTCATCCCACATGAAACTAAATAACTATCAATCAAAATAATGTCTTATGATATAAGGAAGAAGGCCTAGTTTGTAATGAAATCTTGATTTAACGGTAGTATTGCAGTGCCCGTTGCATCACGGCGGGCGGCGGCGTGTCGGAGTAAGGCTGAAGCTGACATGCAGCTACGCCAGTTTCTGTGACCTCACGCCGCAGGACCGACTGATGATGGTAACAATCTCGCTGGGATTTTAACCTGTGGCCTAGTGGCAACGCGGTACATCAGTACAGTCTCGGGTACTTCAAGAGTGACGTGATTAGATAGGCACCTGTCAGGCCGGCATGGCATTCGTAACCCCCGCATACGACCGAATGTCCATGGGCGTCGTGATCGGCGCCACATGTTGCGCTTTAAAAAAAAAAATAAATAAATAAACACCATGTTTTTTTTTACTACCTACCTACTTTTGTAGCCATCCATGTCAAAGGTTTGATCATGTGATTTTTGTGACACTTCGTTGCACACAAGTAACGTGCTCCAGTAAATAGTTGTATGGAAATTTTAGTACCAACTGGTCCGCTAGAGGAGCTGCATCTTTTCTCAATACAAATATTCACTTACTTGTACGCAACCAAATGTACTCGCAAATGTAAATAAAAAAGAATCTCATGAACGAGCTACACAGGTTTCAGAAATAGATAAATATACGTCTATGATAAATATTAAATAAATACCTAACTTTTCACAAAATACTTTCTCGATGTGATCGACTGCCGCATAATTGCAGCCATTGTCCAAAAAGATCGTGCGAAAATTTTAATAATAATATCTAATTGAAATGTCTTCTTTGCCTTATAGAATCGACTTTATCTCCAATCTCGCGCTTTCATTGTTTGACTATGTTAAGAAAGAAGTGAATTTATTTATTATCTTATGCAAAAAGTATTTAGACAATGAATTGGAATGTCTTATCAGCCGACTAGCCGACTAATTAAACTGTTTTATCAAATATATTATACATTCATTATTTGTTTTTAATTAGAATAATGATGGAAAGCACTCGATTTATATTTGTAAGTTATTATAGGTAATATTTAAATCGTACGTAAACTATTAATATTGCATTTTTTATGCTATGCGCGACATGTGGCGCCGAGCCTCTCTTGAGGTATCTAGCGACGCCCATAGACATTCGGTCGCATGCGGGAGTTGCGAATTCCATGCCGGCCTGACAGGTGCCCATTCACACCTCTCTTGAAGGACTCGGGACTGTACTTGGGGGGAAATACGTGGACAGAGGGAGCGTTCCAGAGTTTACCGGTTCTTTGTAGTAAGGATCTGCAGAATTGATTGGTTCGCATCCGCGGTAAGTCCAGCGTGTAGGTAGGGATGCAATCATAAGTTCATGTTATCTTTTTTACTACACATTGTATAACGCATTGTTTTGTATTTTCGTATGTCATTTATAAATCATAATAACTAGGCATGTCTATCATATACATATTTGCGTATTAAAGTATTTATGTAGTATAGTTTGTAGTTTATCATATTACACTAGCTGTGCCCGCGGCTCCGCCCGCTCTCATATTTCACTTCACTGCTAACCTCATAAGCCATTTAGCGTGATAGTAAGTAGCCTATAGTTGATGGGAAGAATCAAGCTATCCGTAGATTTTTTTTTTATTAAAATCGGTTCAGTGGTTCTCGAGTTATAAGCGGACAGACAGACACTCAGACAGACAGAAAGCAGACGTTGGATTTTATTATAGTTAAGGATTTACTGCTTAAGGCGGTGACAAACGCCAAATACGCAAAACATGCAAAAAGTGCGACAAAGAAGGTCCAAAACTGACCAATTGACACACATTCAGAAAATAAAAAAATACCAACCTATATTTTGGTTCCTTACCAACAAAGTGCATTGCTGGTTTTTTTAATAATGAGTAAAAGTAAGTAATAAACATAAAATTAAAAATATATAAAAAAAGCATGAATTTTTGAAAATCTGAGTATGTGTGTATTATTACAATTTTACAATACCACCGATTCAAAGGTCACAAAGCTCTGAGAAAACTCTATTCAATTTGTTTTATTATTTTATCCACGAAAGGAGATAAAAATAAAAAACAAAAAACGCCTACATGAAATTATTGACGTAATTCTTCAGTCGGAAGGGTAAAATTTTTGCCTTCGTCAATTTAGCAGGCACTTCAATACTAGATACAATTTTAGTTCCGGGCTCGCTTGCTCGCTCCTGCCCTGCTGCGCCCGCGTGTCGGTCGTCATTTCTGTCTTCTGTGTTTGGATCGAATGGAAAAAAGATAGGTAGGTTAGGTATATTTGTACCGTGTGGGATGGTAATTTAAAATAATAGCCCCACTGCATCTCTCCCCGTGCATGTCGTAAAAGGCGACTGAGGGATTTTTTTATGTAAACTGACACAGTTTGCTATATCACCTATAACATCCGTGATGTCAGCCCATAACACCGGGTGAACTTAGGTGCCATGTCAGTGCTTCCCTTTGGTCGTGCCGGCTACACTAAACTGGACGGAAAATACAAACTATTTCGGGATATGACTCCCTTCTTTTTTTCCGTCCGGTTCAGTGAAGCCGGTACGACCGAAGAAAAGCACTGACATAGCACCTACTTCACCAGTTGTTACGAGCTGACATCTCGGATGTTGTATTGTAGGTGATGTTGCCACCGTGTCATTTTCCGTACCAGTATACAGTACGACCGTATCAGTAATATCTCTCTTCTGTGGTATCTATCAGTATACGCTCCGGTACGTAACTTGACGGGGCGTTATACGCATGGCTTTCGTTGGTATAACCACAGAATAACTAATAGGTACTGTGGTATAACGCTGTCTGCGCTTGAGATGCAAGGACTATAGAACCGTGCCTAAATAAAAGTAGCCTAGCAACAGCGGCGCGCTGCGGAGCGGGGGCGGCGGCGGCGGCGGCACTGTGGTGGCGCGGAGCGGAGACGACGCGGCGGCGCGGCGCCTCCCGCGCCTCCACCGCGCCGCCGCCGCCGCCTCCGCCGCCGCCACCGCCGCCGTGCCGCCTCCGCACCGCAGCACGCTGCTACTGAGTTACCGCACCGCACCGCACCCCACCGCACCGTGCCATGCTGCCGCCGCGCGCGCCGCGCGCGCCGGCCGGTACCTATGTTGCTATGATATTTGCCATACATACCTAAATGCCTATCTACCTATTACCTACCTACCTATTTTTATTTTAGTTTTCATCGATAGTCTATTTAGAGGTTTATAAAAAGTGGTAAGTACATGAACTAAAATAATTTGGAAGAAATTACAATAAAATGTTATTTAGGTAAAATAATAAAAAATAAAAAATTAGAATCACGCATCAGTTACATAAGCCACAATCATTTTAATAATTAAAATAATCAATAAATAAATAATTAATAAATAATAAATAATAAATAATTATGTCTAGTACCACCACCTATCGCTCGTAGCTTGCCTCGCGTCGTCTCGGAGAACTCCGTAGCCACGGCCTGCAACCGCCGGCGTGCTTGGAGGTTTTTCTCCCGCCGCCGGCGGTATGCCGTTTTTGTTTTTTACTGTTTATATTAATTTTGTATATTTTTAATATTTTGTATTATGTATAAAAAATTAATATAAATATTGTAAGATAAAAATGTGAAAATAAAGGTATTAATAAAAAAAAAAATAATAAAAAAGCAAAAAAAAAAAAAACATACGAAAGTGGGATTCGAACCCCGAACCATCAACTCTTTAGGCTGATACCGACAAACTACGCTAAATGTGACTTGAACGTGCGAAGCGAAATTAGCAGTCGCATGGTACATTATGTAGAATTCCCGAATGCTCAAGGTCGTTGGCGTTTGTCACGGCCTCCACAAACTATTTTTGTTCGCCTGCATATTATGCATACTTCTCCCACATAACAAAGGTTAGTTAGAATAGAATGCCTAACGGCATTAAGTTCGCCTGTTGTGCCAAATTTATATAAATGGGTGTTCAATGAAGAAGATGACATGTATACATACATACTGTACGGTTTTTTTCGCCATTCACCTAGGAGTTATCAAACCCAAAGGTGTTCTGGTAGAAAATGATTAGAGACATTAAGTGTGACCTTCTGCCCATATATGTTTACTAGAGTGCAATAGGTAAATATATATATATAGATTACAATACCATTTTTCTTCACAGTGATACTTTTGACCTATTAAATTCCTGTTTTACAGGGAAAAGGCTACAAAATAAAACGTGAAAAAATTATAAACTAGTAATGTAATGTTATTCACAAATTTACAGTAAGAAATTTCATTTCATTTGTAATAAATAATAATTTCAAATACTTTACAGCGCCATCTATGAGTAAGAACCTACATAAAGTGTAGCATTACGCACCGCCCGTACATGTTTGGTCCGCCTCGCGGCTCGCCTGCCAGTACAACGTGAAACCAAAATTGTTTTTAGAACACTCACTAGATAGAGCGTGTTATAAAAAGGTTTTCATAAATACATTTTTTAAAGAAAAAACGGTTTTTTATTACATAGGTTTAGGTACAATTATTTATTAAAATATATCAAAATATTTGTATATAACTTTAAGGATTGTTAATAGTGTCAAATATAATATCCACTAGTTTAGTATCAGTATCAATATTATACAGAATAATATTCGATTCGATTCTATTGTACACGGGGATTCCCGTATACAATCGAATGTCCATGGGCGTCCTTAGACACCTTATGCGTGGCTCGACGTCACATAATGCGCTTTGCATAAAAGAAGAACATTATTACATAGCAGTGGGGAAAATAGTTTATTAAAATATTTTCTTTTTAAGTTAAATCACAATATTATTTTATTTATATTACTAGCTTTTGCCCGCGGCTTCGCTTGCGTGCCTTTTTGCTCACAGTTCAGGCCGCCGACGACGTAGCGTATAACCTAAGACCATCTTGAGAAGTGACAGAATGTAACAGTGAAAACCGTATGTAAATCGATAAATTGGGTGTCGAGTTAAATAATGATATAAATATATCGACGTGCGACCTTCGAAGCTTATAGAAGCTTCGATTTATATATTAGGATACAATATTAGAAACTTAATATATGGGTAATTATGCAAAACCAATACTAGACTTCATTATTTAAAACACATAAAATAACTTTTAACTTTTGGCTCGTTGAAATAAATTAATCTTATTCCACGAGCAGATGTATGTAGTTCATTAATGTTGAGACAAAGGAGTCTAAAATATACACGAAGCAAACCTTGTTACCCACAAACCACTCGTTAATGTATGCGTAGAACCTACGATAGAACGGGAGAGGTAGGAGAAGATACAAGACACACGTTTTAAAACTAATTGCAAGTCTATGTAAGTTCTGAACGTGCAAATGGTGATAATGTCTCGCATTTTCTGTGTATGACCTGTGTACGACCAAATAATTAGAAACAAGATTTGATCGTCACATCTTACTTCTTTCAAAGTTAGTAGCATAAGTGTGACCTAAGTTGGTAGGTACCTCGACATTTTCAACAGAATAAAAACAATGAATTTGACTGGCATAGCAACCTTCACCTTTATCAATTTCACGAGGTGACGTTGTAAAGAAAGTTGAGTGTAGACATACTCTACAATAAGTTCGCCTTCTGCACCGTATGAAACTTTTACATAACTTGATGAAATGGAATAATTGTTTTTATTTCTCCTATACAAATATAAAGCGAAAACAAGAAAACCGTGTTATATATATATTATATCAGCCGTGTCGTGTAGATTCGAATAGATAGGGAGCTCGACTAAAGCATTTTCGATCAACTTTCTTTGTTATTTGATTAGTCTTTTCGTAGTCGGGTTTTATAAAATTTTTATTTTATTATTTAGTATTTATTAGTAATAATTATTTTACTCTGTTGTATATGTAAAATTAATGCTAAATGTGTAAATAAATGGACAAAATATATAGGTATATTATCGAATATATGTACTCGTATATATATTTATAGATATCTCGAATAAATATATTATCAAAGCCCAGTATTACAGGAGGGAAGTAGTAGGGAAGGGACGTACTTACGTGAAATCCGAAATGCGTTCAACTTCAACGGACCAACGGTTTCCGATCAAAGTTCTGACCGCGCCCATTTGTGCTTTTCATTTCACGATCGAACATCCGCAGCACCGCCGAGCTATCGAGGCCGACATCCACCCCAACCAATCAATATTTTAAAGAGGAAAATAAAATTTCCGTTTACGATCACACAGTAGTAATTAAGAAATGAAACTACTAGCCTAAATACATACAGACACAGATAGATGGAAGCATCGAAGTCGGAAGAACAACCCACTGAACCAAAGCACTTAAATATTCACAATCAAAAGTCTTCACAAAGCTAAAACCACTGAAGCGATGCCGAATATCTTCATTGAAACAATGCACCGTGTTTTTTTTTCAGTTGAAAAAAGACAACAAGTTTCTAAGGAGCGGCGCATTGAAGCTACAAGCTCCTTCCGCTTTTATAGATATTGCGTCTCACGAAGGCGCGTCAGTTTTGAATTTTTTTTTCTTCGTAAAATACAGTATCACATCTCGATTAGACGACGATCTTTCTGTTCGCCTTATAGCTGGCATGGCACTTATCTAAGCGTAGTTTCGCGAGGAATGGTGTTATTGGCTGTGTCTGATCTTCCGTGGAACTTTTGGACACAGCCGTCCTTGCCGGATGTCTATAAAAAACCTGTTAAGTGAGAACCTTGTTCACGCGGCGGGTGGCCAAGTAGTTTGGGCATCGGGTTCTCATGCGAGAGGCCCGAGGTTCGAAGCCGGTCGGTGTGCACCAATGATTTTTTTTCTGACGAAAAAAATTACGTGGTTACCTACACCTGCTGCTTCACCGTTCGTAACCGGTGTAAAACTGTAGGTCCCTTCCCTTGCCCCTTACTAGGTGGTAGGCTCAAATTGTAGCCGACTGGGTTGCTACCACCGTACTAGATGTAAGATGGCCGCATAGCAGCCTCGTCTGTGTTCTCCTCTAGTCCAATATAGCCAGCAATCCAGGGAAGTCTCCGGTATGGCACCTACCTTCTCGGAGGTCAAATTGCCTGGTCAGAGTATGTGCTTTGTCCCCTCTGACTCAGCCACCCATAACGGATTACATTAAACAAAAACACAGAGGGTTCCGTAGCCTTAAGTTTTCCTTCTTATTGCATTTCTAGCGAGCATTCCTTCTTATTTTGTATTTATATATCTAATCCTTCGTATCGCGCACGCCATCTGTCGGTCACCTTTGACGTTTGTAGTTAAAATCTTAGTTAAATGATCAATCGGTAGAAGGCGCTGTTCTACCGAATCCGATATATATTTTTTATGTAAACCAACGTGGGTGACTGTGTCGAGGGACCAATGGTACCGTCGACAGAGCCAAAACGCCTCTCCTCGTGAAACCACGCTCAGTGAGGCGCCATGCCAGCGGATTTGCGGACTGTTGCTAGGCTGTCTAGCCCATTGATACGACGTTTGAAGACACCCAGGTTAAAGCCACTCGCCGGGAGACAGTTCCGATATATACCGATTTATTATGATAATTGTACGGGTACCTCCTTAATTTTTTTATAACTTTTTTTATTATTGGTTGCCATATCCACCATAATAAAACATGTTCTGTGAAAATAAAAAATAAAATGGAATTTAAGCATAAAATGGATTCAAATCGAAAATCAGATTACCTACCATGGTGAAAGGTCCGCGGTACGTCTATAATCTTTAGAGCAGGCACTGCCCTCATATGCCTCCTCCGCCATAACTTACAAGGAGCGTGCGTGCCTTGAGAGATGCAAGAACTATACTATAGAGAGTCGAGAGGTAATTAAGTCGACATCGTCTTTCCATTTGGAAAACTTTCCCTCTTCGTTCGATGTCATAAAGAAGATTCACACTGACAATTTTTTTAATTTTAAATGTAGATTTAAGTCTAAGAAAGGAAGAATGTAATATTTCATCTTTTCTCAATTAATTGGCATCGTAGACAATTTAACCGGATATTTGAAAATGTTTTATAATAATTTTAAATATGGTACAAATTGTATATACTTACGTTTTGAGTTGAACGTAATATTTACATGCTGTAAATATTACGTTCAACTCAACCGCTAGAGTGTGGAACTGTCTTCCAGCGAGTGTATTTTCTGACCTGGGTGTCTTCAAGCATCGTATTAACGGGCTAGACAGCCTAGCAACAGTCCGCAAATCCGCTGGCATGGCATCTAACTGAGCGTGGTTTCGCAAGGAGAGGTGATTTTGGCACTGTCGACTGCACCACTGGTCTCCCGGCACAGCCACACATGCTGGTTTACATAAAAAAAGTTGCGGAAAAATAAATAAAACTGTTTTTTATATTACAAGTGCTACAAGGTAAAATTTCACGTGCAGGCATATTCCTTTTCGACGAATTCAAAGTTTTACATCTGAAGCAAACAAAACGTTTCTTTAGAATATTTGTAGTTGTTTTTCATTAGTAGAGATAAAGTTTAATGCGTGGGTTGGGTACTCTCGGTAAATACACGAAGGTATTTTTCTATTTTTCTTTCATTTCCGAAAATGCCATCCAATTTCAAAGTTTTCCTCTATTTTCGCACATCACACGCTACGTTTTCCTCCTCAGTGAGACCGACTTGTTAGTTTCCATTTCCAAGTTTTTATTTGGTCTCGCCCGGGGCTCAATGTGTCTCATTAGTTGAGTGGTGGACGGAGCCCTGGGCGGTCGCTTAGTGCGCACTTACACTTCTTTGTTTGTGGTGAGCTTTCTTCAAATTGCACTTCATGCTCAACTGACTACTGACGGTATACTGGAAAATAACATAATTTTTCAGGCATTAAGGTGTAACGTTTTGTTCATTGTTCTTATAGTGTTAGTGTAAAGTTAAAGTTAAGTTAAGTTAAGTTAAGTTAAGTTAGTGCAATGATAAGAGTTTATGATTCCACGCGAAACAGGTTGGGAATGCATCCACACACTGTCGATATTCCCCCACTTAGGACAAATCGATCCTGTAAATCCTTTATTTACAGGGTTGCCAACATGTGGAATGCACTCCCACCTGCATCTTTTCCTTTAAAGTACAGTCTGGGATCCTTCAAACATAATGTGAAGGTGCACCTAGCCGGCCGACATGGTATTCGCAGCCCCCGTAAATATTCGAATGCCCGTGGGCGCCGTCGGACTACACCTCTGCGTTAGTCTGGCGCGCGCCATAATATGTCGAGCTTCCCATAAAAAAAAATAAAAAAATAAATGATCAATTAATACTTAAGTACTTGATAATAAAAAGATTTGCATTTGAATTTGTATTTGAGTTAGTGAAGAAAATCACCATAAGGAAAATCTCCATCATAATGGTGGTCTTCATTCGTTAGTATCATACTAATAAATCCGATATAAATATGGTCTAACGATCGGTAAATGTTCAGAGAGAATGCTTACCTAAATAATTTATATTTCTAGTTTCTCTTCATTTTCTCAAGAAAATTCTCATAAAATAGCAAAATATTATATTGAAATTAATTAATTAACTAAATTAAGAGCTCTCTAAAAGTTGTTCTTGTAACAGCGAAATTTTAGCTCATTTTACTCGGCAGAGTTCGCTCGAACAGGAAAGATCCTCGGGCGCCACCTTTGAAGGATTTCTTCGGGGATCCAACAAAACGTAATTTCACAATGAGGCTAACGATCTGCCCTTTGAGTATCTGTCTGACGGTGAGTGCTGAAATAAAATACATAATAATATATTTGTACAGACGAAAGCTAGATTCCATTCTCATTAAGTCACTTGTAGATATTGCCACGTCATTGTTTGTACCTACCGGAAAAGTTCAAAACGTTTCGTAGACAATTAGATACATTTTGTTAGAAACACGACTGTATTCTTTCATTCCAATACAATTAATATTTTTCGGTTTAGAAATTCCACGTCGGGATTGGTTTAGACTGTAAATGAATATTATTTTTCTAATGAGCATTCTCTTTTAGCACTTTCTTGGGCGAACAAAATTTTTTTCAGAGTTTCAAAGTTAGTTGATGATATATTATGTACGTATGTGAATATTAATTTTTATTACACGTATCTTTCCACAGATTCTTCTCACAATAACGACAAAAGCATATCAAGTCTACGATATTCAAAGTAGCGAAGGATGGATACCAATATTAAGAGACAGGACTTCGAGATACCTGAGAACTAACACTTTTGTTCCATCTCAAGATTCTAATAATTACTTCATTGAAACTTCAAAAGAAAGGAGTAGCATAGGCGATAAAGACGAACGAAAAAATATAAATATTCAAGATTTTTATTCGTTAGCACTGGAAAAATACAAAATTCAAGATGACGTCAAAGGAAAGCAAAACCTTAATAATTCGAAGATGTTGAGTATAAATAATAAGAAAGAACTGAGCCGAAATCTCTTACCAACAAAAAAAGCCTACAGTTTTTCTGACACAATGAAAATCATAAAAACATCAAACAAAGACGGTAAGGCTTTCATACTTTTATAGATTCAGAATATTGTGTTATAAGCTATTCGACAAAAGTGGGCATTAGAACATGCACAATCGTATTTAGCAGCGAAAAAACAAAAGCGTAACGCACACAATAAATAATGAGAGTCGCATAAATAATTCGCTACCTATTGAAAATTTTCGACCACACAAAGTCTGCGTTCAGGAACTAGCACAATTTTCATTAAAGTTCGCCTCATTCACGAACCTCGTTGAATCATGTTTTATGCATGTGCACGCTCGCATGGATTGCTCACTAATCGATTCGGTAAATAACATTGCACAATAAATTTCCAACTTGCCCCTCCGCAGATAATGTAGTTATGGCGCTATGAATAGAATTAGGCACTGACTTATTGCGCCAGCCCTTTCGCTGTTTCGGAATTTTACGGTATCGATGATCTAAATGGGAACCAGTTTGATGCCTACGCAGACACGCGATCGGTGTAACTGTTGCTAAACAAAACTTAACCATTAAATAAATAAGGCATATTCAAACCATGATCACACAGACAAATATTAAGTCTTGTACGAATTCTGCTTGTCATTGAAATACATACATACATATGTACATATCACACACGATGAATCCCGACAATCGGGGTAAGCAGAGTAATCGGTGTTGTGCTGCAAGAACTCTGGTAAATTACAGCACAACACCGACCACCACGTTTCGCAAAGTATTCCAACAAGATTCAATCGATCAAGCAGCAAGTAAGGCACGAAGACCCACTTGCTACATGACTCGGTGCAAGTACCGTGCCGATGTGAGAGGTGGCGATCCTGTCGCCCTTTAGCACGGCATCTTGTCCTTATCGCTTAGTCGCCTTTTACGACATGCATGGGGAGAGATGCAGTGGGGCTATTCTTTTTAAGTACCGACTCCACACGGTACATTGAAATACATAACAAAAATTTGTTTATTTTTCATGATAATGCTCGAATAAGAATTTCGTCTTTATAAACAAAAAGACCTAACTACGTTTAATTTTAACTCATTGCTTACTATAATTCCAGATCCTACTCTACAATCTTCAGTAACTGCGATTACATCAGTGTCGTCAATGCCTCACCCCTCGACGTCTCCCCAGCCGGAACTCGGATATGACGTCCCCTTCATTTCATATTCCCGCCACGCAACAAATAAAAGCGATGCAACTGCCTATTATCCACGTCCGAACGACTATTACGGTACAAGAGACCGCCACTTGAGAGTCAACAGCGACCTTAATGAAAATATAGATCCGACCCCGGGCCCGGATTCCGACGAGTTCAAATCGAATAATTTGAATTCAGAAAGCAGAATATTTAAGAAGACAGCGGAAATTTCAAAGGGAGCTGCAGCGACGAAGTTTGAACCCCCCGATTCACATTTCTATGTAAATGTCAATGACGAAGTCATTGAAAGAAATCATGCTGGTGAAAATATTGCTGCCAATAAACAAATCGGTACAAAAACTACTGATAAATTTAATGGTAACATCCACAATTATCATCGCGCGAGTATCTACCAAAAACCAGATTATATTAATGAAACAAACAAAGCAAAATCAATAGTAACAAATAACAGGTTTGCTACTGCAAATAATTTCAATGTGAATTCGGATGCCCAGTATTCTGAAGATAAGGTGTTACCGGAGAAACGCAAAGTTAAAGACCTTACTGAGATATTTCGAAAGATTCTAGATCGATACAATCTGAAGCAAGATGATTACCTAACCAACTACGATAAGTCGAGATATGCAATTCGCAATAATTTTGCTAACAGTGGCTACTTCTATGGGCTTCCCATGGGCAACGATCGTTTTGGATACAACTCATTGAACCATTTGTCTGTGGATCCAGTACTAGCTGTCATATTGTCACGTTACGGTCATTACATACCAGGATATAATGGAAGAAATATTAACTACAGAAATCTGTATGGTTACTTGGCATCTAATAATATTCACAACAACAAACCATTTGGTTCTTATAAATTGTTTTCTGATACTGATGTTTGATAAATCGATTTTGAATCAAATTTTCAATGACTAATACATACATACGTACTCGTACGTACATAATATAACACCTGTCTCGTAATAGGGTAGGCAGAGACAACGGATTTCCACGTCCTGCCTGACACACGCTTAACACCTCTTCCACGCTCAGTTAATTTATTATTTGTAATAAAATCCATTATTCAAATTGGTTTTTCGCATATTTCACAATATTTTTCAAACGGTATTTTTATCAGAAACTCTTCTTTTAATACTCCACATTTTCCGCGCGTACATCTTAGTTATTGTCTAAGCAGAGTTACTTTCTCGAGGGCTGCTCATTATTTACCAGCTACTCGAGCCCCAGCAAAACATTAAAAAGGATAAAGCTGTTATTGTCATACATTTCGTACAATATACTTTGTCAGCAACGTAATCTATAAATGCACACAATTCCTACCAGGCCGGTACGTGAGTATAGTGTGACAGATTTAGACATAATGTAATAATCGTATGTTTGTAATTTTACAATTATTCTTAGTGATGACTTTTCACATGTTCGAAGAGTTAGTAAGCTTTTAATTGTCTTAATTTTCTTAACCTTACGCCTCGGGCATAGAATCGTTGTAGTTTTTTTAAGTGTGTCATTGATGACCTACCTAATAATACTTCTTCTTCTTCTTCTTCTTCATCAACCTGGTGCTGTTCACTGTTGGACATAGGTCTCCCCCAGACGATGCGAGTTTGTTGTGTAATAATTTTATACACATCGTATTACATTAATAAGTTGCAGGCAAAGTCAATGCTCCTTCTATCCTGTTGAGTTCTCCGAGCTCCGGATAGTGGAAAGCACGGAACGAAGCTGGATGAGCAAGTAAGATGATGCCAGAGTTCAGTATATTTCACTTTTTATCTCGGCAGCGATAAACGTTCACTGCATTTTTTGAGGAGGGAAAATGAACATTTCTTGCAAAAATACGAGTATATAGTGCAGCACCGAGAACAATGGACGAGAAAATTTACAAAATAATGTTTCTGAGTTTAAAATTTTTCGTCAGCACGTCTGTAACTTCTGAACTGAATAATTAATCAAACGAGTAACATAAGCACGTGTGTTCTACAGAATAACGTGAAGTGGTAGGAATTTGTTTTTTTCATGTTTGGTTTGCTTGCAGATTTTTTAAAAGCAATCCAGCATTTAGCAGACTCAGAGGGGCCAGAGCACATGCTTCGACCAGCCAATATCACCTCCGAGTAGGTGCCCAACCGGAGTCTTCCCTTTGAATTGCTGTTTATACTGGACTAGAGGAGAACACCACTGAGCGGTGCTCGTCCGACATACATTGAAAGCGCGTTGTAAATTTGTTGATTTCTAGAACCGGTGGTGTCTCATTCTAGTATGATTGTAGAAATGTATTCTGGTACAATTCAAGCAAAACATTTTAAAATTTCTCAAACACTGCCATGAAACGCTTATTAATATCACAAAAGTTAGTGTATAAAAAATTCCGTATCACATTAAGCCCGCCTTTTGGGTTCCATGTGTTAGTGTACGATAAAGTATTATTTTGATTTTATTGAATTCGATGAAGTCATATTTTAAGGAAACACTACGTAAACACACCCGTAATTTTCTTCTCTTTCTTCCCCTTGATCCCAAAAACGATTTTATCCTTTTACTTTATCGGCTTCATGGCCTAATACCGGAGGAGCACATTTTATCCTTCCTTTGAGAAAAACTGTCCAAACTGAAAAAAACAAAGGATATTGTCTAACCCAATGGCGAAAGGTCGCTTTAGGCGTGAACAAGTTTAGAAAATGAAACATTAATTCTTTTACATTTTTTGCGTAAAAAATAAGGTTCAAATTCAGCTCCTTATTTTTTTAAACGTCTCCGAAATTCTGTGTTGCATACATTGACTTATATAATGTTAGTACCTAATATATAAAACAATGGTTGCAAATAGTTTATATCATTATAATGATTCCGCTATTCTGCAACATTATTATAGCCTAAAGAATGAAAATACTTTATTTAAACATGAATATACAATAATTTAAGCTAATAGGTACAAAAAATAAAATAACTATAAATAAAAATATTCCTCCATCGTCGGCGAAATTGGCATTGTGCCGATGACGGAGGCAGCGTTCCCCCTGTGAATGGCTAGGCTGATCTTCTGCCTAAGGTAGCTTGGCGCGCGGATGTCCCCAGTAGGGGTCGCAATACCGGACCCCTTTTCCAATACCGGTGTTTTCGGTATTACTTTTTTAATAATACCGAGATTCCGGTATTTTCGGTATTTTCGATATTGTGAGAAAAAATATGTAAAATATGTAATGAAATCGTCATTTTTGTAAGGCAATTGTCACCAGTCAAACAATAAAGTGTGTTAAGATAAGAAAATCACAATTTTATTAATTTTAGATTTTAAACTTCAATCTGCTATTACGAAAATATAATAACTCACTGCCGAGTTATTTTAAACAGACATAAATCTTACTTAAACTAGGATAATATTACTAATGTTTTTAAGTTTACACTGTTATTAATTATATTCATTTTTAAGTTTCTGGATTAACAGTAACTTACATAAGTCGACGTTTCGCCCGCTACGTCACGGGCTTCATCAGGAACTGCGGGAGTTCCTGGAGCCGACGTCTGGTGTCCGTTGTACCAGACGTCAAACTTTCAAAAGTTGACGTCTGAGTTTGACGTCTGGTACAACGGACACCAGACGTCGGCTCCAGGAACTCCCGCAGTTCCTGATGAAGCCCGTGACGTAGCGGGGAAACGTCGACTTATGTAAGTCTTTAAACCTACTGTTAATCCGGAAACTTAAAAATGAATATAGGATAATATTCTTTTAACAAAACTGTAATCAGCTTTAACAAAAACATCAAATACTCTCTGGCGAGTGGCGACTTATCCTAATATGAAATTAAAACGTAAATGTCTCACTCTTGAGTTACTTATTTATAGCTAAAATCAAATAAAAACCGAAATCCTAATATTTATTTATCTATAACAGCATTAAATCAGCTAGGTACGAGATCCATCAGCTTTAACAAAAACATAAAATGCTCTTTGGCGGCTTATCATAATTCGTTTAAATAGTGAGATCGTAAAAATAACAGTGCATCTAGTGTTTTGTCACTTAATTTTGAGGAGTAGGTCTCACTCACTCCTGGCCGTGTGTGTGTACTGTGTAGTCGCGCGCGACATGCGTCACATAGCTGAGCCGCGTTGCCATAGCAACCACCGCGCGACTACTCGCAGAAAGAATCGTGTGCGGCGGAATGTCGCGGGCTTTTTAATTTGTTATTAGTCTTATTTATAATGAAATACCGAAAATACCGAAAATCTCGGTTTCTGTTAACTCAATCCCGGTATTTTAAAGCTTTCCTTTCGGTCCGGTATCCCGGTATTTTCGGGATTCGGGATCCCGGTTTGCGACCCCTAGTCCCCAGACGCCTCCGTGAGCAGTTTACCAAGCTCTTTAACCAGATTTTTGGCGTCTGGGCTCCAAACTCCAAGAGTCTCCACAGCAAAGGCGACAAACTCGTAATTTGCTTTGACTAAACTGTATTTATTATGTTTTACAAGTTCCGCCTTTGCTGCGGCATACCCGGCTGCTCTAGAAGAGCCTTCCAAGTGGCTTGGGGCTAGAGTGTCTGCACACGTCGCGTCCCATATCATGGCTCTCCCCTGCCGCCACGGCAAAAGAGTGATGCCGTCTGGCCTCTTGCCGTCGTCACGGAAAACTCCTGGTGGTTCTAGTTTACTTGGTACATTGACGGAGGCAAGAGACCGCTTGATGATCTGGTTGACGTTGGCGTGGCGAGACAACCTCCCGGCACTCCTAGAGCAGGACAGACCGTGGTGTCCCAGTTCGCCCACCGCCGAGCCGCAGATGCAAGTATGTGGCTCGCATATTCTGATTCCGAAACGGAGGCAGAAGGCGATGCGCAGTGTTCCCTTATCTAAGAGTGTGCCAAGATAAGGTGAAGGGTAGGCATGTAACCAGGCACCGGACTCTGTCTCAGAGGCCGCCAAAATACGTGCGCGGTCGACGGTGGAGCCATTCAGGAGGAGAACACTGTGAGTAAGCTTTATAATTGGCTCATCCCATGCTCGTTGTGAACGTAGACAATCGGGGATAGGTTCTGATGGGCATCGAGACCGCCACACCTCTCTCGCCTCTTCCAAGCACGTGGTCTCTACATCACCGAGTGATGGGCGTAAGACAGTATCCACGAGACCGGAGGTGCTGTTAGCTGAAGATAAAAAGGCGGGCAGGGCAATGTCACTAAACATACGAATACCTGAGCCACCAGATCTTATTGGTAGTGTGATCTGTGACCACGATGAGTCATTGAACTGAATATTAACATTTAGAATCTTATTCAAAATCATAAGTAAATGCAAATCTAAATTAGAAATTTTGTCTAAGCATGACCACACAGGACTTGTCCTAAGGAGATATGTAAATTTAGGTATAAAAAAACAGTGTCTTAATAGATAGAAGGCGAAGTGAGGAGTTATGTTCAATAATCTATTTCCAAATTTTACTAAAGTTTCTTCTTTCTGAATTAGAATTGCATCCAGAGCATCTATCATAAGAGGCGAACCAAGGAGAACTAGATATTCCTTGCTAGTTACTGATATGTTAGAAGCTATTTTACAAACATCATTCATAATTTCATGTTTTCTAGTTGCCGAAACTGAAGGAAAAAAGAAAATTAAGAGCCTAAATAAAGATTAATATAATGAAGATTACAGTGTTAATTTTAATTCCAATATATTCAAGTAAAAGTTTTGATTTATGAGTGCGGTATGTACTCGGGGTATGTATCAGTATCGAAGCTAGAAAATGAATATAGCCTAAAATATTCATTCCATTCCTCAAATTAACTATGATGACAAAATAGTAAAATTTCTCATAAAAGAAATGTCACAAGCAATGTTGTAAATATTTCCTAAAAAATTGCCTTTCATAAAATTCCTGAAAACTTTTGTAATGTCGGCAAATTGAAATACATATAAAACTTCAGACTACGTACCGTATCAGTACCATTATAAGTCTGATACATAAGTATCAGACTTATAATGGCTGAATTTCGACAGAGTTACGACCTTTTGTTTCTCAAACTTAATATTAGAAAAAAAAGAAATTGCATTACTATTTTTGGCCTAACATATACTTAACTAGCTGTTGCCCGCGGCTTCGCTCGCGTGAAATTCGTATTTCAAAGAAGAACGTAAGTAACTAAGGGCGAGGCCGACGGCCGAGATGGGTTCCGGTTAACGATAAGCCGTCTCGAAGAGTGTGAGTAACTAAAGGCGAGGCCGAAGGCGGAGTTGCTTACACGTAAACGATAAACCTTTTCGAAGAAAGCAAGTAACAAAGAGCGAGGCCGGAGGCCGAGCTGCGTTCAGAAAGAGGATAAACATTTTCGAAGAAAGTAAGTAACAAAGGGCGAGGCCGAAGGCCGAGCTGCGTTCAGGAAGACGATAAACCATCTCTATGAAAGTAAGTAATCAAGGGCGCGGCCGAAGGCCGAGCTGTGTTCAGGAAGACGATAAACATTTCGAAGAAAGTAAGTAACTGAGGACGAGGCCGAAGGCCGAGCTGCGTTCAGGAAAACGAAAAACCATCTCTAAGAAAGTAAGTAATTAAGGGCGAGGCCAAAGGCCGAGCTGCGTTCAGGAAAACCATAAGCCTTCTCGGAGAAAGTACATAAGTAACTGAGGGCGAGGCCGAAGGCCGAGCTGCGTTCAGGAAGACGATAAACCATCTCTATGAAAGTAAGTAATTGAGGGCGAGGCCGAAGGCCGAGCTGCATTCAGGAAGACGATAAATATTTTCGAAGAAAGTAAGTAACAAAGGGCGAGGCCGAAGGCCGTGCTGCGTTTAGGAAGTCCATAAACCTTCTCGGAGAAAGTAAGTAACTGAGGGCGAGGTCGAAGGCCGAGCTGCGTTCAGGAAGACGATAAACATTTTCGAAGAAAGTAAGTAACAAAGGGCGAGGCCGAAGGCCGAGCTGCGTTCAGGAATAGGATAAACATTTTCGAAGAAAGTAAATAACAAAGGGCGAGGCCGAAGGCCAAGCTGCGATCAGGAAGACCATAAACCTTCTTGAAGAAAGTAAGTAACTGAGAGCGAGGCCGAAGGCCGAGCTGCGTTCAGGAAGACGATAAGCCATCTCTATGAAAGTAAGTAATTAATGGCGAGGCCGAAGGCCGAGCTGCGTTCAGGAAGACGATAAACATTTTCGAAGAAAGTAAGTAACAAAGGGCGAGGCCGAAAGCCGAGCTGCGTTCATGAAGACCATAAACCTTCTCGGAGAAAGTAAGTAACTGAGGGCGAGGCCGTAGGCCGAGCTGCGTTCAGGAAGACGATAAACATTTTCGAAGAAAGTAAGTAACAAAGGGCGAGGCCGAAGGCCGAGCTGCGTTCACGAAGACCATAAACCTTCTTAAAGAAAGCAAGTAACTGAGAGCGAGCCGAAGGCCGAGCTGCGTTCAGGAAGACGATAAACCATCTCTAAGAAAGTAAGTAATTAAGGGTGAGGCCGAAGGCCGAGCTTCGCTCAGGAAGACGATAAACATTTTCGAAGAAAGTAAGTAACAAAGGGCGAGGCCGAAGGCCGAGCTGCGTTCAGGAATAGGATAAACATTTTCGAAGAAACTAAATAACAAAGGGCGAGTTCGAAGGCCGAGCTGCGTTTAGGAAGACCATAAACCTTCTTGAAGAAAGTAAGTAACTTAGAGCGAGGCCGAAGGCCGAGCTGCGTTCAGGAATACGATAAGCCATCTCTATGAAAGTAAGTAATTAAGGGCGAGGCCGAAGGTCGAGCTGCGTTCGGGAAGTCCATAAACCTTCTCGGAGAAAGTAAGTAACTGAGGGCGAGGCCGAAGGCCGAGCTGCGTTCAGGAATAGGATAAACATTTTCGAAGATAGTACGTAACAAAGGGCGAGGCCGAAGGCCGAGCTGCGTTCAGGAAGACCATAAACCTTCTTAAAGAAAGCAAGTAACTTAGAGCTAGGCCGAAGGCCGAGCTGCGTTCAGGAAGACGATAAACCATCTCTAAGAAAGTAAGTAATTAAGGGCGAGGCCGAAGGCCGAGCTGCGCTCAGGAAGACGATAAACATTTTCGAAGAAAGTAAGTAACAAAGGGCGAGGCCGAAGGCCGAGCTGCGTTCGGGAAGACCATAAACCTTTTCGGAGAAAGTAAGTAACTGAGGGCGAGGCCGAAGGCCGAGCTGCGTTCAGGAATAGGATAAATATTTTTGAAGAAAGTAAGTAACAAAGTGCGAGGCCGAAGGCCGAGCTGCGTTCAGGAAGACCATAAACCTTCTTAAAGAAAGTAAGTAACTGAGAGCGAGGCCGAAGGCCGAGCTGCGTTCAGGAAGACGATAAACCATCTCTAAGAAAGTAAGTAATTAAGGGCGAGGCCGAAGGCCGAGCTTCGTTCAGGAAGAGGATAAACATTTTCTAAAATTCTTTAATTCAATTTTATGTTTCTATATACCAACGAAGATAATTTATTGAGTGAGATACCAAGAAGGAAATCTAATCGAATTCAAAACGCAAAATATGCAAGTATTTGTGGGACAACCGCACAGCATCGGGGCGCTCGAGCGTATGCGCTCGGCTGTCGTTCACTCCGTAGTAGCCTTGCCTCCCCCCGCGCCCAGACCCCGTACCTGTGAGTTCCGTCCGGCAGCGCCGAGGCGACGACGACGGCATATAGTGCGAGGAGAGAGCCGCGTCATATTTATACCTACTTAATCATGCACATAGTTGAATTTTATAAACAGGTTTTTTTAGCTTTATACGAAAAATGATAAATCTTTAATTAAATAATACAATTTTTGACGTTTCTATTTAAAAGAACCTATACTCCCATACAAACTTTCATCCCCCCCCCCCCCCCCCCCCGAAAATTTAAAAATGCAAAAGCCCTGAAACACGTCATTATTTATTTATGATTATTAGCTAGAATTACGATTTTCAAGTTCCTACCTTTAGGAAAACTGATACTCCTAAACAAACTTTTATCCCCATTTCCCCCCCTTAAAATGTAAAAATCCAAAAACCCTGAAACACGTCATTATTTATTTATGATGATTAGCTAGAATTATGATTTTCAAGTTCCTACCTTTAAAAAAAC
Source organism: Nematopogon swammerdamellus (assembly GCA_946902875.1). NCBI lineage: Eukaryota > Metazoa > Arthropoda > Insecta > Lepidoptera > Adelidae > Nematopogon > Nematopogon swammerdamellus. The sequence goes on from OX336344.1 coordinate 14,786,941, forward strand.
TGATACTCCTATGCACACTTTTATTCCCCATTTCCCCCCCTTAAAATGTAAAAATCCAAAAACCCTGAAACACGTCATTATTTATTTATGATGAGTAGCTATAATTATAATTTTCAAGTTCCTACCTTTAAAAAAACCGATACTCTTATATACATTTTCATCGCCCATTTCCCCCCCTTAAAATTTGAAAATCCAAAAACCCTGAAACACGACGCTATTTATTTATGATGAGTAGCTATAATTATAATTTCCAAGTTCCTACCTTTAAAAAAACCGATACTCCCATACAAACTTTCACCCCCCGTTTCTCCCCCTTAAAGTTGAAATTTCCAAAAATCCTTTCTTAGCGGATGCTTCCGTTATACTATAAACCTATGTTCAAAATTTCAGCTTTCTAGACTTAGTAGTTTTTGCTGTGCGTTGATATATCAGTCAGGACAAACAGTTTTATAAGTTTAGATAGATAGATGATCAAAGATTCAAATTATCCATTAAGATTTTTTTTATATAATCCGATATGGGTGGCTGAGTCGGAGGGGCTAAAGCGCATGCTCCGACCAGCCAATGTCACCTCCGAGAAGGTAGGTGCCATACCGGAGACTTCCCTGGATTGCTGGTTATACTGGACTAGAGGAGAACACAACCGAGGCCATACTATATCCAGTACGGTGGTACCAATCCAGTCGGCTACAATTTGAGCCTACCACCTAGTAAGGGGCAAGGGAAGGGACCTACAGTTTTACACCGGTTCCGAACGGTGAAGCAACAGGTGTAGATATGTTTTTTTTGTCCTTGGTACCTACTGGTTTGTAGCATTTGGTGGTGTTGATCGTGTCTTCGTCAGTCAGTCAGTCAATATCGTCTACGCGTCCACTGCTGAACATACGCCTCTCTAAATAACCTTAACAAGGGCATATCCGTAACAAGAACATTGCGTGAATATTGCCATGAACAAAGTTATACAGAAATATGAACAGCAGATAGATCGATTTGATGTTCTTAGACGTTTTATAAAACGACCAGCTTAAGAAAATATCTACCACACAGTGCTTAAACGTCATAATTATCGTGGCAATTAGGCAGCCAGATGCGTCGGTAAGTGTTTAATTTAGCTAAAAGCAAGAATTAAATGCATTACAACGATCCATTATGGCAGAGCCTGGAAGACGTCAGACATAATGTGCTAACTAAGTTTAATCTTAAGTGCTTCAGTCACACGTAGGGGAGTCTCGAGTAACGCAATTATTAGCTATTTCTTGATATTATACGTATTTTTAAGCGTATAATTTGATTTTAGAAAATAAGGTAAAATTTTTATGCGTCTCCGCGACAATGTGTTATCTCATTTTGCTGAAGTCTTGTATTATCAGGGAAATCATAACATCCTGAAGATTCCTCGCTATTCCTCTGGTTCACATCGATTCATTTACTGTCCACTCTGCTCGTCTATGGAACCCGCTGCCGCATTACATGGGCGTCGTTAGACACGAAAAACAGAAACAAAAAACGGAGCGTATAGTGGAGACAAAGTAAAAAACAAGTTCTGAATGATGTAGCTGATAATGATAAATGAAAACCTTTGAATGAAAATCAAGTAAAAGTTGAAATTTCACCAATTTTAATTATGCAATGTGTAAATGTATTTAATAAGTTCAACTTACAATACACACATTAATCTATAAATAAGCTAGCTTTCTAATACCTAATACATACCGCATCCAAATTAGTCCATCCGTTTAGGAGCTACGATGCCACAGACAGACACACACATACACACGCACGTTAAACTTATAACACCCCTCTTTTTGCGTCGGGGATTAAAAATAACCTAAAAGAATATTGTTCTATTATTTTAAACACAATCTATAACAGGCGAAAGCAAAATGATTTATGCACCTATTTCACCATCGTTGCTGTCTAACAGCTGTCTACAGATATTTGTAGATATTTTAACAAATAATGAAACATAAAAATGATAAAATAATTGTTGAAACTCGATCAATTTATTCCCACTGACACGCTTTTCTTTAATACAGTTTCTATTTATTTGAATTAATAGGTAACAAGATCTTAGAATAAAGGAAAAACATAAAGTGTGAAGGGCTCAACTGAAAACAACGAGAAAAATATTTAACGAACACAACAACAAGAGTGAAAAAAACACAACAAAAGAATTGTTCCCGAACCGACCGCGCCGCCGCGCGCCGCCGCCGCCTTGACGTGGTCGTTGGGAAATTCTTATAAAAGCGAGAACTCAAAAGATACATCGTTAGAACACACTGCGCATAATTTTCCGATGCCACCGAGGATGCGGAAGAAGTTGCCACTGGTGGCTGCAGGGAAAGTACAGTCGGCTGTTTATTTTGTAAATACATATTTTTCAAAGTTCAATAACGTTGTGTAAGTTTACTTCTCGAACTTCTGTTCGTTTTATTATGGTTCCGTACCTTAAAGGGAAAAACGGAACCATTATTGTATCACTCCAGTATCCGTCCATCTGTCACAGAGTTTTTCTCGAAAACTAAGTAAGTTAGAAACTTGAAATTTGGCATAATGATCTTGATGATGCGCACATATATCACTCATAGTCCAAAACTAGATAAACATTTATTTTACATAAAAAGGGGGGCCAATTTGATACCAATAAAAAAAAATTAACTAACATATAGTGTGGGGTATCATTTCAAAAGGTAAGTGTAAGGATTATAAAAAAAATTTACAATTTTAAGTTAAGTGGTTATATACCTGGCTAAAAATGTGCAAAATATGACTGCCGCCCCCCCCTGTTCTCTTAGGTTTCTAAAGCTAAAATTTTGACTTTCATAGGGTTAGTAGATAATAAGCCATAGGATTACAGGAAAACTGCAGGTTTTTTCGACAATGTAATATTTTCAGGGAAAAACTTATTTTTGTTTTAGTACGGAACCATAATGTTTGCGAGCCTGAATGCTTTTCAGGCTCGCTGACTCAGAAACTTAGAGAGAGGAACTGATGCGTACCCATTAGAAAAGAGTACAAAATTATTTGTATCTTTTGAACAAATGCGTTTAGATGTTAAAGATGTTAGAGTTAGTTTTTAATACTGCAGTAGATGTTGCAGTAAATATATACAATATTCAACTTTGTTCGATGTCAAAGGTTGACTAGAAGAAATCACATTCTAGAATAAGCCAATATGTTCATAAAACCCGTACATGGTCTTAAATATTCAGCAGATTCAGCAGAAACGTTCGCCCATATCTTAAGTAAGTGTACTACGGGTACACTTAATATGCATAGCTATCCTTTTTTTATTGCGACTGTACACACAAGGCCATTCGAACCGTCTCTAACACAATAAACAAGAAAATGTGCAGCGCAGCGGGGCACCGCCATAGTATACCAGAATGCGGAAAACGCGAAGAAGCTACACCCATTCGGTTATTCGTTTTATTATTTTTGTTTAAGTGCTTCTTTGTGTTTAATTTTTTTACGCAACTTGACATGGGTGACTACTTCATAGCTACATCCGTCATGGCAGCCCCTTATGACTTGTTCCTGACGAAATAATGTGAAGCATTGGCAGGGGCCAGAGTGCTTCACATAAATCGGTCGGGTGGCCGTCCGAACGTCTGAGTGCCACAAGCTGTAGCTCCTAAACGGTTCGAGCTATTTTCTTCAAACTTGGAATGTATATAGATGCACGGTAGGTAACGAAATTGTATGTATAAGCAAAAAATATACAAAACAATAAAACCCTGACAGCGTTTCTCAACTTTTATTAATAGGGCCCGCATAAGATAAGTTGAACAAACAAATATGTTTAACAAATATGTTAATGTTCTTCAAAAGGGGCGTGAAAAGGGTCCTGTCAGGCCGGCATGGCATTCGCAATCCCCGTGCATCACAGAATGTCCATGGGCATCGTTAGACACCTACTTGTAGGTGAAACGATGCCACATGTCGCGCTATCGATAAAAAAAATCGTTAGTGTTAGGTATTTTAATATGTAAAATATTAGTTTTAAGTACTTCGGTGTGCCAATAGAATAAAATAATAATAATAAAATCTTCATCCGGTGATACGACATGATTACAACTAATGGGTCACCACCTCGGGTCACCACATTAAACTAATTAAATCACCACAAATTATAAAACAATAAGGGGGTGCGGCGTCTGTAATAAAATTTTCGGAAAATTTCTTCACGGGTGTTTATACACGGTGTTGCAACCCCAACCGTAAAACCCGAAAGGGGGTTATTCTGTACGTGAAATAGAACAACTTTTGCTTTACGACTTTTTTATTTTAAGAAAAAAAATTATTTTTTCTCCATACATTTTGAGAATACGTAGTTAAAATTTGTATGGAAAAAATATTTTTTTTTTGTTTCAAAAAAATTTTTTTCTTCACAGAAGTTGTTTAGTTTCACATATAGAATAACCCCCTTATGTCAGTTAAAAATATTACGGGGGCAACTGCAACACCGAATTATTTTTTTACAGTTTAATTTTATGTTTTTTTTACTGTAAATAATCTATAGTGTCGCGTCTTCTCTCAACCCGTACTATCTGACTCCGAAGAGGTTAACATAGAGCATTTAAATGCTGGATACAAAAAGCTGCAGCGGAACGACTTCCGCACAATAAAGTGCTAGTTCCGCTGGACATACTTTCAGGATCGTCTGCTGTAAAAATTCGTGCATGGAAAATTCCATCTTAGATCGGTGTATTTTACGTTGAACAATAATATTTTTAAAATTTCTCGTAAAACAAGGCGTATAGTAACTCTTACATATGTACTGTGTGGGGTCGGTACTTAATAAGAATAGCCCCACTGCATCTCTCCCCGTGCATGTCGTAAAAGGCGACTAAGGGATAAGCGGCCTGCAGACACCCCGGTCGACTTGTGGCTTTCATGGAAGACATAGGGTGGCTGGGGTAGCTGGAGACTGCGGGGTTTTGCACGAAGGTCCCCAACCAAGCGGGATTAGTTTGCAGGCCTAGAGCCAACCCCAAACCAAAACAACAACAACAACTCTTACATATGTATAACATATACACATTCCTATGTGTGCGGTGGAATTGATAGGTAAGTAACAATAGCATGCTGTTTTAAAAGCCACGATAAGTTTCTCACTCATGGAAATTTCAGACACGTCTTGCCAAAAGATGCGCAAACGAGACGTGAAAAATAACCTTTAAAAAAGTTTAAAAAAATATAAAACCGACTTCCTAAAAAAAGTAGAACTAAAAAACTATTTAAAATAAAAATATAAAAACCGCCTTCAAAAATATATGAAATAAAAACCTAAAAAAAAACTAACCCTAGAGTTGAAGGCGGTGCTAAAAAGGCTACACAAATCACAAAGGATATCCACTCATGTTTTCTTTCATGCATCATTTTTGCTTGCTTTAGCACCGCCTTCCACTCTAGGGTTCGTTTTTTTTTTAGGTTTTTATTTCATATATTTTTGAAGGCGGTTTTTATATTTTTATTTTAAATAGTTTTTTAGTTCTACTTTTTTTAGGAAGTCGGTTTTATGTTTTTTAAAACTTTTTTTTTTATTTCACAGTTTTTTTTTGTAATTTTTTGCTATTAATGTACTCGCCTCGCTTTCCAATCCGACCTTGACCCAATTAAAATAGGACCACGTCAGCCTCGATAGCTCAGTGGTGCAGACAGTCAACTGTCGCTATTGAATGTTAAGCAACGCTGGGTGCGGTCAGTCCTTGGATGGGTGACCGCTGACCGTTGGAGACTGACCGAGGTTCGGATTCCTCGTAAAACTGTAGGTCCCTTCCCTCCTAATCTTACTTGGTGGTAGGGTTTAACCCGCCCGGGTTGGTACCACCGCACTGAATGAAACGTCGGTCGAAACGGCTATGTAAATAGTTTGTGTTTTCCGACCAGTTCAGTGTAGTCAGCACGATCAAAGGGGGAAGCACTGACATGGCACTTAATTCACACGGTGTTATGGGCTGACATCACGGACGTTGTAGGTTATGTAGCCAACCGTGTCAGTTTCCATAAAAAAAACAACACCGTAACATTGCTTAAAAAAATATTATGTTAAATTTAGTAGAACGGACAGACATGCATTTGTTACGGAACCCTACATTAATTTTGCAGAACTTAGTAGAACGGACAGACATGCATTTGTTACGGAACCCTACATTAATTTTGCAGAACTTAGTAGAATGGACAGACATAAACGTGTTACGGAACCCCACTTTTATTATAAAATAACCGTCGGAGGACCTCGGTTGAAAGTTGTAAAATTTAGTAGAACGGACAGACATGCATTTGTTACGGAACCCTACATTCATTTTGAAATAAATGTTAAATTTAGTAGAACAGACAGACATGCATTTGTTACGGAACCCTACATTCATTTTGCAGAACTTAGTAGAATGGACAGACATAAACGTGTTACCGAACCCTACTTAACAGTTGCACTCCGGGAGTGCCGGCAGATCCCCTGCCACTCTAACTTAACCCTTAATGCCATGACTTAAGGTTTCATTTTAAAAATGACGCTGACGCGATGTCGCGAGTTATACATTTTTTACCCACCTAAAAAAGTTCCAAGCGCCGCTAAAGAAGTGTTCACTTCAAAAACCTCAGGGTTATACCCTTTCAAATAAAAAAAAAAAGAATTTTCAAAATCGGCCCACAATGACGGAGTAATCGCGTAACAAACATAAAAAAAAAAAAATAATAATAAAATTAAAAAAAAACATACAGACGAATTGAGAACCTCCTCCTTTTTTGGAAGTCGGTTAAAAAATACGAGTATGTCACCTATCTAATATATTGTCCTTATGATTAATTATCGTAAATAGGTGTCCCAATTTTTTTAACGGAACCTGCACATTTTGCTATACACCCGTTATGTCAATCTTGTGCCTGCTGGAATTAGATGCCATACCAGCGTATCTCTTATATTTGTATTATCTCTTAGTATTTTCATTACCTTACTCTTGTGCTTAGATACAAATACAAAATCCCCCGGCCTTATGAAAAAGTAGACAGAGCTGAAACAAAAGTAGAGCCGTACCTACACTCCAGCCCCTGGAGCGCCTCCAACTAATCAAGGGTTTATTCAGTGGCCAGCTCGGCTGCCTACACTAACAGCGCGATTTGGCAGCCGGCCTTGTGGCGGGGTTTGCCTACGATATGTTGACAAGCTTCGAAGTAGGTACTCATATATGACACAAAAATATCAACGGATAGGGTGACCTAGGTTGCAAAGTTGTCTTGACTTTGATGGGCATGACAAGGTTTACAATTTAATACGTACTTCCAAGGGTTCATAAGGGTTACCCCTATGAACCCTTGGAAGTTATTAAAGCAAAAATTTTTTTTTGAATCATTAATATATTTTTTAAATGATAAATAGGTTTATGTTTTATCTTGTTTAAGAGCTGATACAGTGCCTGTGCAGTCAGCCAGAAGAGCTGACACAGCCAATAACACCACTCTTCGCGATACCACACTCAGTGAGGCTCCAAGCGGACACACCAACACAATGTTTACTTTTTTTTCAGTTTTTTTAACACAGTTTTAATTTGTCATGCCATTACAATTATAAGGTTATAGCACAGCATATGCTGTGGTTATAGGCACACTCACCGGAATACCATTCCATATTTGAAATATGTAATAAAAAAATATGTTTTATAGACAAGCGGCATAGATATCTAGCTGTGTCAGGGCAAGTCAGGCAAGTCAGTCAAGGCAAGGCAGTCAGGGACGACCAATGAAACCACTCCTTGCGATATCACGTTCAGTGAGGCGCCATGCCATTTTTGAGGCGTTTATATGATATAACGTCAACGCCTATTTATATCCCAATGGGTTGGACAGATATTTATATTACATTGAACTGTATATTTAGTTATCGACATACCGTATTACTGTAGCGTCTAGCTCGGTGTCCGCGGCCACATTTTATCAAAGCGCGTTTTACTGCATCACATTTTTCGAGTTTAAAAAAGGCGAACACTACGTGAAGTGTTAAAAGTTTTGCTATAACATTTATTCTGCACCAGACAGCTCCGCAGTTGGACACCCTACTAGTACGTTTGGCGTGATGTCATGCAAACAGTAAGCAGGTTTATACTTTGTTATTATTTTTATTGTTTTCTTATTGTTTATTTTACTCTTATTGTTAGTACAGTGTGGAGGCGGTACTTAATAAGAATAGCCCCAATGAAGTTCTCCCCGTGCATGTCGTAAAAGGCGACTAAGGGATAAGGACAAGATGCCGTGCATAAGGGCGACAGGTTAGCCACCTCTCATCTTGGCACGGTCTTTCCATCGAGTCATGCAGCAGGTGGGCCTTCGTGCCTTACTTGCTGCCTGATAGTTATCTTGTCCGAATACTTTGCTAACCGTGGTGTTCGGTGTTGTGCTGTAATTTATGAGAGTACTTGCAGCACAACACCGATTACTCTGCTTAGCCCGATTGTCGAGATACGGCGTGTGGTATGTATGTATGTATTATTATTCTTCAAAAGAGGTGTTGAAAGTTAGTGATAAATTAGACGAAGATCTTTTTGTTCGCCTTATAGCTGGCATGTCGCCTCTTTGAGCGTGGTTTCGCGAGGAGCTGTTTCAGGAGATGGGCTGTTTGATGTTCCATTGAAATTTTAGTAATTCACAGTGATTCGTGCCTGTTGTCTATAAAAAAAAAAAAAAAAATAAATAAAAAAAAAAAATTATAATTGAAAACTGTTTCAGCAATACCAGCCAGTCAATTATCGTGTACGCGTCCACTGTTGGACATACGCCTCTCCAATTTTCCTACAGTACCGGTCTTCAGCGGTACGGAACCGCTGCTCTCCTCCGACATACTTGATGTCGTGGTTCCACCTGGCGGGTGGTCTTTCAACACTTAGTTTCCCTGTCCAAAGCCGCTACTGTTGGACACAGGTAATCCAGCGGTTGTCATCTCGTCTGCAATAGTTTGGTTTACGCCAACAACGTGACAGAACCTAGAATACTTGTAATAATTTTGCAGAATGTCTCATTCGCTGAGACAAAGTTTTTTAAGATGGTATTTTTGCATTTTAGAGCTACAGGACCGCCGCCGTACAATATTCAACGTCAAAACAAAACTGCTCACAAACATCTGACAAAATTTTATTTTCTCCACCTTTCTTCACCTCCACATGTTTGCATCAGGTTTGCAATTATATAACGAATCAGAGCTAAATACAAAGAGACCATCTAACTCTACACAAGTCTAGTGGAATTTAGGATTCGTCGGCACGCCCAGAGTTCAGGCCTCGGTCTTCAAATAGACGCCTGTTTAGATTGGAGGCTTCGATCGAGGCTGCAATAAGGCCTGGCCTTTTGTACACCTTAATTATTCTGTGTGCGTCTGTCAGGGGCGCTGTCCATAATTTACGAAATCTTTAGAATACAAAATATTGTGTTAAGTATTGTTACCCCTGGGCCACCGTGCCTGTTTCCTCATAAAAAAAAAAACATTTTTCTCCATCTCTCTCAAGGCAAAAACCAAAACAATTCGTTATCGTGCTTAATATTTCCTAGTTATCTTGTTCTAAAACATTGCTGAACGTGGTGGTCGGTGTTGTGCTGTAAAGTTGATTAGAGTAAGTGATTGCAGCTCAACACCGATAACTCTGATTTTTTTTAGAAAGTGTGGCTCCGAGTCACGCATAAGGTGTCTAACTACGCCCATGGACATTCGGTCGTACGAGGAGGGTTTCTAATGCCATGCCGGTCTGACAGGTGCCTATTCACGCCTCTCTTGAAGGACCCGATTTTCGGGATACAGCGTGTGGTATGTATGTAATGTATGTATGTATGTATACAATATTATTATTAAAAAAATACACATTTTCATATATTTCGACTACTGTCGTCATCAATATTAATAATATTAATATTATTAATATTTCTTTATTCACGTTTTTAGACTTTCATATTAATTTTATACATTTAATATTATTATTATATTATAATATTTTTCCACTTATGACGACAGTAGTCGAAATATATGAAAATGTGTATTTTTTTAATAATAATATTGTATAAATAATAGCCATATTATTGGTAATAATAAAAATATATTTCAATCTCTATGTATGTATGTATGTATGTATACGTATTTCCGAGACTATGTAAATCAACCCTCAAACTGAGTCTTAAATATGTATATAGGTATTTGCATTTCAAAAATGTATCTGCAATGTCTACTTAGACTTCAAATCCACGTGACAGACATACATATGCATATCCAAACAAGGTGGTCTTACTCGTGTGAGGGTTAAATTTCTTACTCGAGAGGTAGGTACTCCGAACTGTAGAAATAGAAAATGCTTTATCGCTCCAAGAAACACATTAAGGTGCAAAGGCGGACTTATCCCTTACAGAGATTTCTTACAGACAACCTTTGGATGTTTGAGAGAACTGTAACCCTAAAAGTAAAATAAAAATCAAACTGCGTAATAGTTTCCTGGGCCAAAGAAGCCTGTATCGGTGCAGTGAAATAGGCCAGCATTGGGAATCGAAAACACATTCAGAATACCTATAGATAGACGGACGCAGTCCAGCGTTCAACTTTGAGCAGTACCTATCTAAAGTTCCCCGGCAGCCGCTTCCTTCCTGGTTCAGCACTGCACCGCCAGCGTCAGACGGCGAAAGTAAATAGCACGTAAGTAGCTTGAAAAGCGCTGAAAGTTTATCTGCCGGAAGTACCTAAAGATTATTTGATAAAAAAAAAATTATAATATCAATTCCTTTATTTATTCGTAATAATGTTTCATAATACAAATCAATTGGTACTAGATTATTGATTAATAATTATATATAATATTGTATTATTATATTTCGTTATAATGTATTATAGTACCTAAACCTAGCCACTGCATCTCTCCCCGTGCATGTCGTAAAAGGCGACTAAGTGATAAGGACAAGATGCCGTGCTAAAGGGCGACAGGCTTGCCATCTCTCACCTTGACACGGTCCTTCCACCGAATCGTGCAGCAGGTGGGTTTTTGTGCCTTACTTGCTGCTTGATAGTTATCTTGTCCGAATACTTTGCTAAGTGTGGTGGTCAATGTTGTGTTGCAATTTTCCAGAATTCTTGCAGCACGACACCGATTACTCTGCTTACCCTGATTGTCGGGATACAGCGTGTGTGGTATGTATGTATGTAAGTATGTATGTTTAGGTATAATAAATTATAACGAAATGTGTAATAATAGCATTTTTTTTTACAATGGTGTTTATTTCTCAATTTCACATATTTGACATACATATGTACAAACATTTTATAGTTTAGTTTAGTTTAGTTTGTTTATTTCGTCATAAAAAACACACTGTTCACAATTATATTTGTTTCACAGGGATTAGTATGCTATGTCAGTTAGTTTATATAATAAGTATAACTATTAGGTGAGCCTAGTAGAGGAGGTCTATATGTAATGTAGGAAGAGCACGAGGGCCCAGAATGCATACTTACATACATACATATCACACACGCTGAATCCCGACAATCTGGGTAAGCAGAGTAATCGGTGTTGTGCTGCAAGAATTCTGGAAAATTGCAACACAACATCGACCACCACGCTTAGCAAAGTATTCGGACAAGATAACTATCAAGCAGCAAGTAAGGCACAAAAACCCACCTGCTGCACGATTCGGTAGAAGTACCGTGCCAAGGTGAGAAGTAAACCTAAACCTAACTTAAAAAGAATAGCCCCACTGCATCTCTCTCCGTGCCTGTCGTAAAAAGTGACTAAGTGATAAGTACAAGATGCCGTGCATAAGGGTGACAGGGTAGCCACCTCTCACCTTTGCATGGTCCTTCCACCGAGTCATGTAGCAGGTAGGTTTTCGTGCCTTAAGTTGATGCTTGATGGATGATAGTTATCTTGTCCTAATACTCTGCTAAATTTCTTGCGGCACAACACCGTCTAATCTGCTTACCCTGGTTGTCGGGATACAGCGTGTGGTATGTATGTTACATACATACCACACGCTGTATCCCGCCATACTATGTATGTATGTATTATTATACTTACAGACATATTTTGGCGTCAATCTGTATCGGCAGAGTTCGCGACGACATCCAGACCATTTTGGCCTGCATTTTGTTGAACTACCTAAACATTATTTGAAATTGTGTTTATTTAGACTTTCGCCTGTATTCAATACTTTAATAATAGGGATAAGGGCAAAATGGTGTGCTAAAATACGATAGGATAGCCACCTCTTACCTTAGCACGGTCTTTCCACCGAGTCACGCAGTAGGTAAGTCTTTGTGCCTTCCTTTCTGTTTATAGTTATTTGGTCCTATTCCTTTTATAAGCTACGCTGCAAGAACTTTGGTAGGGCATTTATGAAAGTGCTTGCAGCACAACAATTATTACTCTGCTTACTTCGATTATCAGAATACAGTGTGTTTGGTATGATTTCGGTCTCATTCTGTCTATATTTTAATCACACTTGTAAAACATATTACACATAAGTTCTGAAGAAATCTGAAAGTCATCTGTCCAGCTAGCCTCTGAATATATAATGATAACAGACATACATAATGTACAGTGCCCGCCAGTAAATAATGAACATCGAGCTTTAGAAAAAGACAATCCGGTCGTAGAGCGTCGTCCCTGTTACACAGATACATACAGGGCCAACCACAGAGCATCAAATACCTACTGCCCGCGCCCCCTACTAGAGGCGCCCTAAGCGATGATATTTGAAACCCAATAACCGTACGCTGAGCTGATAGCGCTTCGTATGTGTGTGTGTGTGTGTGCTAGTATCGACACTACACACAAAGAGGAGCAAGTTAGGCACACGCACAAAACAAATGCACACGCACAACACACATATGTAAGTCATAGGCCACGCCCACAGGCTTCAACGGCGTTGTAGAGAAATTGCGCTCAGGGCGCCTCTAGTAGGGGCGGGCGCGCGCATTTGATGCTCCGTGGGGCCAACGCTTTACAAACGGTTTGTCTCTTTCTAAAGTCCGATGCCCATTATTTACTGGCGGGTACTGTACCTATACGTATATTAATATGCATTATTTTTAATGCTACAGTACCGTACCGTGTGGGGCCGGCACTTAAAAAGAATAGCCCCACTGCATCTCTCCCCGTGCACGTCGTAAGAGGCGACTAAGGGATAAGGACAAGATACTGCGCTAAAGGGCGACAGGCTAGCCACTTCTCACCTTGGCGCAGTCCTTCCACCTAGACATGCAGCAGGTGGGTTCTTCGTGTCTTACTTGCTGCTTGATAGTTGTCTTGTCCGTATACTGTGCTAAACTTGGTGGTCGGTGTTGTGCTGTAATTTACCAGAGTCCTTATAGCACAACACCGATTACTCTGCTTACCCTGATTGTCGGGATACAGCGTGTGTTATGTATGTATGTATGTATTTTTAATGCTTTTAATTAATTATTACCGTGATGCCTAGTTTTTTTTATGTAATCCAGCATGGGTGGCTGTGACGAGTTTCAGGTTCAGTTTATTTATTCATCCAATTGGGCATCAAGCAGGCTTTTAGGGTTCCGTATCCGTCATACGGGACCCTATTACTAAGCCTACGTCGTCTGTCTGTCTGTCTGTCCGAGGGCTGTATCTCTTGAACCGTAGGTAATAGATAGCCCGTTGAAATTTTCATAGAACATGTTTTATTATTATGGCCATAACAACAAATAATAAAAATAAGAAAAAGTAAAAAATTCACGGGGTCCCCATACAAGAAACTAAAAAGTGTATGCGCGCCATCTACTGAAAACAGTATGAAGCAGCGCTGACCATGACATGGCGATACGGAACCCTCGGTGCGCGAGTTCGACTCGCACTTGTATCCCCATGTGACCGATGTGCGTGGTATCCTGACAGACCGCTCCCCCCGCCAAACTTCGAAAAACTATGAGCGCGGTGTCCCGAAGTTCTGACTCAGCCGCTCTCTTGAAACTGGGGCATTCCCCGATTGAAACTTTACTAGTCCTCCCTCTTACTTTACTAACGAATCCACCTTCCACATTTACTCGTCTGCCTGCGCACTCATCAAAATCTGTGCTAGAAAAGAAGGATCTCGTGGCGTTCTGACCCATTCTCAGGACCCACTGTCAAAAAGAAAAAAAAATTGTGGCGTTCCGACCCATTTACATTTAATTTTGAGAGGCGTTCTGACCCACTTACCAGAATACACAGATACAGTAAGTGAACTTCCTTTGTGGCAATTTGCAAACCTCCTATCATTTCTGCTGCCCTGGTACTTTATTTCCCATTCCCAGCTTACCAAGAAGTCTTCGGGTTTCCACTTTAATTACGGTGACTGTATTCTGACCATTTCAATACTTTATTGCACAAAAAATAACAAAAGGTGGACTTAAAGCCTAAATGCATATCTGCCAGTCATGCCTAAGATTGTGAGTAGTGTAGGTGGGTAGGGCGGAAAATTAAATGAGAGATTTTTTTCTTTTAAATAGTATAAAAATCCTTACCTATAATAAAATCCAACGTCTGCTTTCTGTCTGAGTGTCTGAGTGTCTGAGTGTATGTCTGTCTGTCCGCTTATAACTCGAGAACCACTGAACCGATTTTAATAAAACAAAATTCTACGGATAGCTTGATTCTTCCCATCTACTTACTATCACGCTAAATGGCTTATGAGGTTAGCAGTGAAGTGAAATATGAGAGCGGGCGGAGCGGCGGGCACAGCTTGTAAACAATAAAACATAAATAATAATAATGACATACAACTAAATACATTTATTAATTACTTATGTTATATTTATGTTTTTCTGAAAATTAAGAATTTGAATTTTTTGTTGTTTTTTGTTGTTGTGTTGTTTAATCTGATATACACTCCGGAAAAAAAACATAGCACCAAAGATTCGTATATACAATCTTTTGGTAGTGCAGTTGGGAATGAAAAAGTAAGGCTCTTTAAAATTCCATTGTGCACTACTACTCAGTAGTGCAAACGGGAGGAAATAATTCCAAACGACACTACCGGTTTCGCAGCTTGTAGTACAGTAGTGCAGATGGGAAAAAAAATTCCAAACAGCACTACTGGTAGTGCAGCTTGGTAGTGCAGAGTGGAAGGAACGGTTTATTTGAACGATGTATCCAAATAGAAGTATTCTATACTGGTTTTGTATGTTTACTGTGCTGAAAATTCAGCACAGTAAACATACAACACCAGTATATAATACTTCTATTTAGATACATAGTTCATAATAAACTAAATATTTTTTTAATAAAGTTTAAGTTTTATTATCTTGTGGTGATAGCGACACCTATCCCACAACTGAATAATAAAGATCGATAATAACCTACATCGCTTCGCGACGAAGAAACAGAAAGATTCACTAGCACACCAACAGGTGGCAAATAACGGCTAATTAAGAATTCCATACGCCACTTAACACATTGCTGAAATATCAAATACGCCTCGCATAAATACAGATCGCTTGGCAGAACAACTGGGCACTCGCCCATACAACAACATCAGCTGCAGCTACACGTGGAGCCAGAGGACACGACACCGCTTCACTTTTACCTCACAGCTCCACATTGGTTACCCCTACAAAGAACATCGCAACCTTCATGAAGCTGACATCGCAACATTACCTACTGGCTTCCCACAAGCGGGTCTCAACCAGTAGGTAATCGTAGCAAGCAAGACAACACTCGGTCAACGCCCCGCCGCCGCGCGCCTCCACAGAGGACTACGTCAGCAGTACGCGACACCAACTGACCACGCCGACCAAGCTGCGTCATCGGAGCATACTGACTGATCGGCTCTCAATCGTCACGGACTACGTCACGACTGAGGGGGGAATACTGTGGTGATAGCGACACCTATCCCACAACTGAATAATAAAGATCGATAATAAATAACCTACATCGCTTCGCGACGAAGAAACAGAAAGATTCACTAGCACACCAACAGGTGGCAAATAACGGCTAATTAAGAATTCCATACGCCACTTAACACATTGCTGAAATATCAAATACGCCTCGCATAAATACAGATCGCTTGGCAGAACAACTGGGCACTCGCCCATACAACAACATCAGCTGCAGCTACACGTGGAGCCAGAGGACACGACACCGCTTCACTTTTACCTCACAGCTCCACAATCTCATAGCTACAGATAGGTAACTGGTAACTGGCCATTTTCTATTCGTTAAGAAAAATAACTTCATGTCACATTTTTTTCTGAACAATTTGGTCACATTTTATTTTATATATTATATATTTTTATCCGACTTCCAAAAAAGGAGGAGGTTCTCAATTCGTCTGTATGTTTTTTTTTATTTTTTTTAATTTTTTTTTATGTTTGTTACGCGATTTCTCCGTCAATTGAAGGCCGATTTAGAAAATTCTTTTTTTGTTAGTTAGGTCATACTTCCGAGGTGGTCCCATTTCAATTTTATCGAATTGGTTCAGTGGTTTTCGAAAAATCAGCATAATACTATGGTGTTCACCATAGTAACCTTCAGCAAAACTTGTGATGTGGTTGTTTTCGGCAATTTTCAGTTTGATAAATTAGTATGGTGTGTCTTCAGAAAAACTTTTGTGATGTGGACTTATTCAGCAATTTGCAGTCTGACACATATGGCGAATAATTCTGTACCACTTCAATCGATTGTTGGTAAGCTGGGAATGGGAAATAAAGTACCAGGGCAGCAGAAATGATAGGAGGTTTGCAAATTGCCACAAAGGAAGTTCACAGTTCACTTACTGTAGGTATCTGTGTATTCTGGTAAGTGGGTCAGAACGCCTCTCAAAATTAAATGTAAATGGGTCGAAACACCAAAATTTGTTTTTCTTTTTGACAGTGGGTCCTGAGAATGGGTCAGAACGCCACGAGATCAAAAGAAGGGATATGACATTGAAAATGTCTTTTCGATCGCTTCATTATAGTCCCCGATTTCCAGCGAGAGTGCGAATTTGCCATGGTGTCGTGAGTTTTAAGGCTACGTCAAAACTTGTGATGTGGTTGTTTTCGGCAATTTTCAGTTTGATAAATTAGTATGGTGTGTGGTTACCTTCAGAAAAACTTTTGTGATGTGGACTTATTCAGCAATTTGCAGTCTGACACATATGGCGAATAATTCTGTACCACTTCAATCGATTGTTGGTAAGCTGGGAATGGGAAATAAAGTACCAGGGCAGCAGAAATGATAGGAGGTTTGCAAATTGCCACAAAGGAAGTTCACTTACTGTAGGTATCTGTGTATTCTGGTAAGTGGGTCAGAACGCCTCTCAAAATTAAATGTAAATGGGTCGAAACACCAAAATTTGTTTTTCTTTTTGACAGTGGGTCCTGAGAATGGGTCAGAACGCCACGAGATCAAAAGAAGGGATATGACATTGAAAATGTCTTTTCGATCGCTTCATTATAGTCCCCGATTTCCAGCGAGAGTGCGAATTTGCCATGGTGTCGTGAGTTTTAAGGCTACGTAAATATTTAAACATATATCTAAATATACACGGTGTTGCAGTTGCCCCCGTAATATTTTTAACTGACATAAGGGGGTTTTTCTATATGTGAAACTAAACAACTTCTGTAAAGAAAAAAAAAATCTTTAAATAAAAAAATAAAAAGTCGTAGAACAAAAGTTGTTCTATTTCACGTACAGAATCACCCCCTTTCGGGTTGGGGTTGCAACACCGTGTATATTTTAAACTTTTCTACAAAAAGCAAGTAAATTTTAATCAAATTTTTAAATATGAATACATGTTAGTATTTAGAGGAGTAGAAGTAAAATTATATAGTGAACAGGTGCGCGCTGTTAGAATCTGGAGTGCGTTCGCTCGTTGAGTTCGTCGCTTCAGCCACACCAGGATGTTTCACGCTCACAGTCGGCGACTTACTATACGCTTATATTTGAATACGCTCTAAAAGTAATTCTCAATGTACCCGAAGGTCATGTAATGCATGAGATCTGTGATTTTTTTTACATCCTTTCAAACCACATTTAATCAAAAAGAAGGATACGATCGTGAGACAAGCTATAACCCCTCGCGAACGATTAACAGCAACGTTACCATTTCTCGCCACCGGAAGAAGTTATGAAAACCTGCATTCAACTATAATTCCATCTTCTTCAGATCGCTAGTGATAATAACACCAGTGTAGAGCTCATTCACGACTGATGTTTGGTTGTACAATCCTGCGCGTACTTTGGTCCACGCGTTCCGTTTCGCTTTTGCAAGCGCGAATTGTCCATCATGAAGCGGCTTTAAATTGTCTTACATGCTCAAGCATACTTGTACAACGAGATTGATCATGCATGCTTGTCAAGTTTGCAGTTACATGTGTGAAGTACGACAATCCTATGACAGGCCGACCACAAGCTGGTAATTGTCTGTGTCGCATGGTGTCGTTGTGGACTAGGGCGTGTTAGTTAAGTCTTAATGTCAAATTACTTACACCGTATTATTATATTGTACCTACCTACAAATAATAATATATTGTTCTTACACATTTTTAGAGTATTAGGTACGTTATTATTACGTATCACGAGCATTTTACACGTGAGTTTGCCCGAAACAGAAAAGCATGTAAGTAGAATAATATGAATTTATACGTTTGGAAGAGGCGCAAGAGGTGTGACCGGATCACGGCTCGTGGAGATCCGCTGTCTCTGCCTATCCGATTTTCAATTCAATTTCATATCAATTTATTTATTAGGTATATATATTTTTACATACACACATACATACATAGCGTCACGCCTGTTTCCCGGTGGGGTAGGCAGAGACAACGGATCTCCACGTGCCACGATCCTGACACACCTCTGCCGCCTCTTCCACTCCCATAATGTTCTTCATACATGCTCGTCGGTTACGGGTACTAGGCACTTGACCCTTTTTGAACACATGCCCGACCTGGTCCAGGTACTTGCGTCTAGGGCGACCCTTCCCGACTCTTCCACTCGCATTTGCTTCATAAATTTCTTTCGTTAATCTCCTACCATCCATTCTTTCAACATGACCAAATAACCGAAGCATTCGTTTCTCAATCCTTGTCACTATATCTTCTTTCGGCCCACAGCGCTCAGCACATTTTTACTATTATAATGTAATAATATACACCTATTGAATTTCACTTCTCACACTAAACTAAGTTTGTCCTGTGGTGGGAAGTAACCTATAAAAAACATAAACTTTTGTCAACTTGATAACAACAACACCCATAGCGCCCCTTAATACTTACTATAGAGTAAATATTTAATTTATTTTGATTTGAATGAAACGTTATGTATGTATTATTATTTATTATATATTAAAAATATTATGAATGTGGAAAAGAGGTGAGAGGATCATCCGCTACAAGAACTTCATAATTGTCCAGCCTGATCGAGCGGCCATTGAAGGAAAAATATAAGGACCGATGACTAGGGACGATCTGAAATAGTACAAAATAAACATAAAGTGAATCAATAATTATGAACCATCAATATCCATGGAGTATCTAGATACACAGACGTCCTGGTTCTCACAATAGTCCAGGATGATACAATACGCTTGGTGGTCGTGGACAGGAAAACGGAACGAGGGAAGACCACCCGCCAGGCGCGAGTACTACCTACATAAATTACGTCAGGTTTACGTCAAGACCAGGAGGTTAAGTACGGGTTTTGAAGTTGGTGTCATGGAAACTGACCCGGTTTGCTACACCACCTACAACATCCGTGATGTCAGCCAATAATACCTTGGTGAAATATTTGCCACGTATGTAAGTGCTTCCCTTCCGTCTTGCTGGACGGAAAACATGAACTTTTTACATAGCCGTTTCGACCGACTTTTCATTCAGGGCTGTGGTACCAACCCGGGCGGGTTAAACGCTACCACCAAGTAAGAAGGGAAGGGACCTACAGTTTACGTGTAATCCGAACCACGGTCAGCCTCCAACGGTCGAGCGGTCGCCCATCCAAGTACTGACCGCGCCCAGGTGTGCTTATGATCATGATCGACAGTGGACCGACCGCACCACTGAGCTACTGAGCCTGACATGTTGATATGTTGCCACTGGGCATTATTCATTGTTATGCTGACGACAACACAACGCATGGATCCTAGTCACCCTACAGACCGACGGGATGTTGTGAATGAGAAGAGACAAAGATTTGTGTCTAAGCTCGAACAACGCTTCGGTCTATTTGTTCAACGCATACAAGACACAAGAGAGAGGCGTTCACACCAGCTCCTTCTTTCCAAGGTACGTCGCGTCGCTTAGATTAAGCGACCCCTTCGTGGTCCTTGGAGTCGAACTGTAGCACGACCTTAACTTTCAGCGTCATATTGACAGATCTTTCCTCCATAGAACTGGTATACTCTGGAACGCTCTCCCTGCGCACATGTTTCCCCCAAAGTAGTCTCGGGTCCTTCAACAGGGGCATGAATGGGCACTTGTCAGGTCGGCATGGCATTCGCAACCCACGCATACGACCAAATGTCCATGGGCGTCGTTAGACACCTCATGGGTGTCTCGGCGCCACATGTCGCACTTTCTATAAAAAAAATTATTTAAGTCACCTATTAAGGCCGGTGGTGAAAATTGTTTCTTTGAATCAAATAATAATTAATTACCTTGCCGTTAATGATAAAACCATCATGCTTGGCTCGACCGATGTACGTCATTCCATATCGATCCTTGCCGCCCGGGATAGCGTTGGCTGGATAATGTCCGCCTTCGTCGGCTACCCAGCTCACCCGCCCGGGCTGAGAAAGTAGCACCTGGAAACCAAGAACACACGAGGGCTAGGCACAAAATACTATTCACTTTATATATCTACATTATTAAACATGTCACAGTGGTTCTCCGAGCGAGATAATATGTAGCTCGACGATTCAGGCCAAACGTATGGCCTATTCTCGTGAGAACTCCATTAGCAGAGAACTTCACTCCGCCAACTTTTCCGGATGTCTGCCAACGGTCGCGCCGGCAGAGTGATCGACATGAGGATGAGCCATACGTTTTGCCTGAAACAGTATATGTATATGGCTCGGAGAACGACTGTGAGTAAAACCGTTTTATTTTCAATAAACAATTATACATATATAAATACATACACAATATCATCATGCTCCGCATAGCAGCCTAGGCTGTGTTCTTCATTCAAAGGAAAGTCTCCGTATCGATGGTGATATTGACTGGTTGGGGCAATGATATTTTAGGAAAGATAGGTTATCTATATGACATTCAGTGCTCACACATGGCACGTCCTTGAAAAGTTGAGAGGAAGAACTATAAAGTGATGCGCCGACTCGCCGTCTTATTCCAATTATTAGAATTAGTGCAGAATCTCATTATTACACACGACGGCATTTTCGATGTGTTAGCGGCTCGTGGTTAACGGTCCGAACCCGTGCGTAGTTGGTGGGCGACTAACTTCAGACAGGACTGTGGTCTTGCATTTAATGTGCCGCTTGGGAGCTCAGATAACCTATCTACCTCCTTTTAACTTATAATATCATTGGGTTGGGGCATGTGTTGGTAAGTTCGTACAAAAATATGAGCCCAAAATTATTCATAAATACCGTTTTGTCAACTAATAAATACCTCGAATTCGTTCACTGGAACTCTTTTGCTGCCTTCGGAAGACATGTAG
Source organism: Nematopogon swammerdamellus (assembly GCA_946902875.1). Taxonomy (NCBI): domain Eukaryota; kingdom Metazoa; phylum Arthropoda; class Insecta; order Lepidoptera; family Adelidae; genus Nematopogon; species Nematopogon swammerdamellus. The sequence continues at coordinate 14,808,549 of OX336344.1, forward strand.
ACTGCCTCGTTGAGCTTTGTACTAAACTTGCCGGGGATCAGGTCACCTTCAAGGCAGGCTCGGATGACCCACAGCGGACTGCCTTGCTCCTCGTAGCCCCCTACAACCGCACGTCCCTCGAACTTGGCCGCGTCCGTGTTGTTAGTTAGTACCCACTGGAAACCTGGATAGTGCGTCGTCGGTGGGCTGTGCGCTGTGGGCAGTAGGCAATCGAATAATTTAATTACTAAGGTCGATTTCACAACCGAAGTTTTTATTGAACCTGAAATGGTTGGTTACATCACCATCTAAAATCTACACCCATGATGTTAGCCTATCGCACCTGGTTTCTGTATAACTAGGTCACAGGTCAGTACTGCATACAGTTACTAAGGGAACCTGAATCATTTACAGTGAATAAAAGAACGCGAAGGTTTTTACAAAATGTATGAATGTGACAAGTGAGGCCATAGATTGAGTAAACACTTATTCAATCCTAGCTTTTGCCTGCGGCTTCGCTCGCGTGAAATTCGTATTTAAAAAGAATATAGTAAGTAGAAGTGGCTAAATAAAATTCAATTCCGGTTATGCTACGATGTGGCTCTCATACAAACTGAATTGTTCCGCGCGCCGAAATAAAGGTACGGTAGCGGGCTTACTTACTTTCTTTTTTTAAAATGATACGAATTTCACGCGAGCAAAGCCGCGCGCAAAAGCTATACATAATAAATAGTTACACTGAGTTTACAGCTAAAAGGCAACTGAGAACTCTTGCATGTTCATGAAATCGAAGGATTTCTGAACCCAACAAGCAGTCGAGCGGTAACCGCGATGGAACCGAGCTCGTATAGTACTAGCTTTAGTTTCAAAATATTTAATACAACAAACACCCACCTAATATAATGTATGCACCGCACCACCGCAAGGTTGGATGGTTCTCTGGTAATGGTGGAATACCGCTGACGGATGGAACACTCGCGGGTGGAACACAGCTCACGGATCGAAGAGCGCTGACGGGTGAAACATCGCTGACGGGTGGCACATGGACCACTTGTATGCTTGAACTGTTGTCCGCGGGAGACGTCTGCGGCGATTGGCCGCCGATAAGTAATAGTACTGCGACCACTGTGTAAAGGGAGAAAAAAATAAGAGCATTCAGGTTAAATAAGAGCATTTAGGTTAAATAAGAGCAGTAAGTTCCTTCGAAGCGGAGATATAAATAGTTCGCGCTTTCCGTCCAGTTCAGTGTAGCCGGCAGGACCAAAGGAGAGCACTGACTTGGCATCTATTTCCGACAGGCCGACATCACAGGTATGATGATACGACAGACAGGACAAACGGACAGACGACAGGAGAATGATCCTATAAGGGTTCCCTTTTCCTCTTTTAAGGTACGGAACCGTAAAAAAACGCGTCATTATAGGGCAAACTCTAAAAAACCAAATAATAAAAACCGACCAAATGTGAGCCGGGCTCGCGCTAACGATCCCGAACTGAGTGAAAAGATAACAAAATTTGTTTGGTAAATACATGACACAAATGTGTGAACTGTCGGCAAGTCCGACTCGCATTTGGTCGGTTTATCGAAGTCGTTTCGATCGACAATCCGTACGAATTGAAAGAATATCATTTCAAAAACTAAAAATACTAAAAAAATTACCGTTCGAGCTCACCATGTTTAACAATACTGTTCCCAGCCGAACGAAACTGAAATCTGCTCTAAAGTGTGTTCATACAAAGTTTATATACCTTGTCTTATCTCTCCTACTTACAATTACAAAAATATCTGACCAATAACATAATTCCCGATGGATGATAGCATAGTTTGTGGTGCATAATATTATTAATGACAACTGAATCTAACTATACATAATTGTAATAAACACAGATTAGGAAACAGGAATTAATGCTACAGTTAGTGACACCTTCTTGATTACTTTAATAAGGTACACAGACGATTTTCAGGGCTACTCAGTCGGTCGTCATCGTTGTAACAGTTTTTTTAGTACAATTTTGAAGCGAAATTTTCGAAAAGCTGCTAAAATCGTGCTACGGGACACATTTTGTAACTTCTTTAAAAAATAGACAGTATGAATAATTTTATTTAATGTTCGAAAATTCCGCAAAAAAAGTTTAAGTAAAAAACGGTCATTTATTCAGCGTGTGGAAGCAAATTATAGGTACATAGAACCCTCTCATAATCGCGAACACGCTACGTATAGTATTTTCACGAAACACAATGGAAGTTAGTTCTTGCGACATAATTCTATTAGATTAAATTAGACTTATTTGCGTATGTGAGCACAGATGGAAAGTTTAGGAAGTGTGTTTATAGTTTTATATTAGTTTGTTATCAGTTACAGGCAACAAAAAAATAACAGATAAGAAAAAATTAAAACAATAAAAAATAAGAAAATGTTGTTTTCAGGATAGGCGATTTTATAGGTTTTTTATGGAAACTGACACAGTTGGCTACATCATACAATACCCTTGATGTCAGCCACCCCAATACACACCCAAAAATTATATACGAAACTAATAAGAATAGATTTTCTTCTCGGCAACCATATTAAATTTGTATATTCGGATACCATTGATATTAGGGTGATAATAATATCAATGTGTGATACTAATTATTGCTGAAGTTAATAAAACCGATGGGTACTTATGTCATATTCTAAATTACGTATTTAGTATTAATTATGGTAGTATACTTGAACTCATTGACTTATTATCTTAAACTATGCATGTCAAAATATTTTTATAGAATTATTTTCGATGTCACTGCGAGTTAAACTTAACTCAGCCAAAATTATCTAAGTTGTTTTTTTATGTAATCCGGTATGGGTGGCTGAGTTAGAGGGACCAAAGCACGTGCTCTGACTAGCCAATATCACCTCCGAGAAGGTAGGTGCCATACCGGAGACTTCCCTGGATTGCTGGCTATACTGGACTACAAGTAACTATTCGTTTCTCTGTTGTACCGCTAGAGCATTGATATTATTATAACCCTATACAAGTTACAAAAATACAGGAGCGGGGAGGCTAAGGTAAGGGCAGCGGGAGCGGGTGGTGTGCATAGGAATGCGGCTTGAAACAGTGCGCGCGGGTCTTGGGAATTCGGAAAGAGCCAATAACAACAAGCGGACGCTTTTGGATATCCGAGCTGACTACTTGTATGAAAAGAAAATTCCACATGTCTGATTTTATAAATTTTACTATGTTTTTTCGGGCCAGCCCTGTCACCCGCCCGAATGGGTGCTCAGATCTTGAGAGGTTCCGGCGTCTCTTTCATGTTGAGGGCTTAGTGAACCCGCTTCCAACGTAGCACAGGGCAGGAATCCTACAGCACGCAAGTACACACTGGTCTTGTCGAGTCTGGATAAATGACTAGAGAATTCGTGAGAAAAGCAGCAGTAAAAGTGATAGAAGTAAGTTTGATTGCATTAACAATATGGCGACATTTTTTTCAAAATGGAAATATATAAGTAGTTATCGCGCAACAACAAAACAACCCGAACTCCAACTCAAAAAAAGCCTATCGCGTCGACCATCCCCCGACGATCGACATTTTTACACACACGCGCGCACCCTCACATACACCCTCACACATACACACGCACCCTAATTTGTCGCGCGCGATTTGACACATTTTTAATATAAATATTTGCATTATGGTCTCTTAATTAACCTTTGCACTTGTTCGCTATCTATTATTAAGCTGATTTCATTAACTACGCAATATATGTTGTTTTTAGCGTTCCGTACCTCAAAAGGAAAAAAGGAATCCTTATAAGATAACTTTGTTGTCCATCCGTCCGTCTGTTCGTCTGTCAAGACCCTTTTCTCAGGAACGAATGAGGTATTAAGTTGAAGTTAATACGAGAAGTGAGGAAAGCGAGTGGACCGGACAGAGTGCCTGCATTGGTGTTGAAAAAGTGTGCTTCCGAGCTGGCTCCAGTACTGACGCGCCTCTTTCGCCTCTCGTACTCTACTGGCTGCGTGCCGGCAGCCTGGAAATCAGCTTTCGTTCAGCCTGTCCCTAAAAAGGGCGATCGCTCTGACCCGTCAAACTACCTACCTATAGCAATTACCTCCCTCCTGTGCAAGGTAATGGAGCACGTTATCAATACGCAGCTCATGACGTACCTGGAGACAAATAATCTCATCAGCGATCGGCAATACGGCTTTCGGCCAAACCGATCAGCCGGTGATCTCCTAGCGTACGTCACTCACCTTTGGGGGGAAGCGCTTGAAGGGTACGGTGAATCCTTGCCAATTGGACTCGATATTGCCAAGGCATTTGACCGGGTCTGGCACAAAGCACTTCTGGGCAAGCTGCCGGCGTACGGAATCCCCTCTGGCCTTTGTGACTGGGTCACCGACTTCCTACATGGGCGTAGCATTCAGGTCCTCGTGGACGGCTGCTCGTCGGACACCATGTCAGTGAATTCCGGTGTACCACAGGGTTCTGTGTTGTCTCCCACGCTGTTTCTTCTGCATATCAATGATATGCTGCCACTCGGCAACATACATTGTTATGCAGACGACAGTACGGCACACGGATCCTACACCAGTCACGATCCTACAGCCGGACGGACAGTTGTGGACGAGAAAGGCTAGCACTTGTGTCTGAACTCGAGCAAACACTCCAGTCTATTGCCGAATGGGGCCGGAGCAACTTGGTCGTGTTCAACGCATCGAAGACACAAGTGTGTGCGTTCAGTGCGAAGAGAACGGCGTTCACGCCAGCTCCTTCCTTCCAAAACACGTCCCTGAAATTAAGCGACCACCTTGGGGTCCTCGGTGTCGAACTGTCGCACGACTTGAACTTCCGGCACCACATTGAGGGCAAGGCCAAGCTGGCCTCAAAAAAGCTGGGCGTACTAAACAAGGTGCGGCGGTACTTCACGTCGGGCCAAAAACTGACGCTGTATAAAACACAGGTTAGGTCCTGCTTGGAGTACTGCTCGCACTTGTGGGACGGCTCAGCTAAATACCAGCTTGCGCCGCTAGACTCTATCCAGCGTCGTGCCGTGCGACTGGTGGGTGATCCTGCGGTGTCCCGCGACTTAGAACCACTGCAACTCCGTAGGGACGTCGGCTCCCTAAGTGTGTTCTATCGTCTATTTCATGGGGAGTGTTCGGAGGAGCTGTTTAACGCGATTCCGCCGTCCCTATTCCACCTCCGCACCACGCGTACTGGGCAAGGGATGCACCCCTACTCAATCGACCTACCACGGATGCGCACCAACCGGTTCTGTAGATCTTTTATTCACAGAACCGGGAAAATGTGGAACGCACTCCCTGCCCATCTATTTCCTCCCAAGTACAACCTGGGGTTCTTCAAAAGGGGCGTGAAAAGGCTCCTGTCAGGCCGGCATGGCATTCGCAATCCCCGTGCATCACAGAATGTCCATGGGCATCGTTAGACACCTACTTGTAGGTGAAACGACGCCACATGTCGCGCTATCAATAAAAAAAAACCGAATACTAAGGTCTACGGCCCCTTAGTACACCTGTTAGTACACCTCTACTTAGAAAATTCCAGTTTCTCATTCAACACAATCAAAAGATACGGTCATGTATGTCACATATTTTGATACTGACAAACTCACTAATCAAAACATATAGGGTACTTTCCGTTGATCTAGAATAATGAAATTTGACAAGAAGTAAGGTCTCACAGCGCAAGTAAAGGGGAAAAACGAAAATCGTTCATTTGTTATTAAATCAGACGAAAAACGACTTTGTTTGTTGATATATCGTATAAACGGTAATATATACAAGCGTCAAACTTGGTGTGATTATAGTGCAAACTATAAAGTAAAACCAACCTAATAATAAACACCTACCAACGACATGTCAGTACGGAATCCTCGGTAATTAAACAACCTACTACAAGTAAAAACTAATTGAGTGAGTTACCTACTGATTTCTTTTTGCAGCATTGAGGTCGATTAGGTGACGTGCTATGTCCTTAGATGACGTTGACAAACGAGCAACTATGTATTAGAGTAGGTTAAAGTATAAAAATTATTGACTTGAAATAATTAAAATTTATAATCCTCGACTTCGAAACGAAGCCTCAGGCGCAGCAAATTTTACCCCGGAGGAAGTGCAATCCGGTTTAGAGGCGGAATAATACGATATTTGAAGACACGCAGGATAAAAGATTCGGAAAACACACTCGCCCGAAGACAGTTCATAACCTAGCGGTGCGACAAAGAAAAGATTTAACAGAATCTTGGACTGTCTGAGATTGCACTTTTAATTAATTTTTACGTGTAATATGTGCCTCTATTAACTGTTTTATTTACGTTTAACTCCCAAGTGGAGCGCGCGCTCCAGTTTTCGTCGCCTACCCATGGCTCCCAAGTGGAGCGCGCGCTCCACTTATTGCGCGCCTTTTGCGCGCCGCTAGTTTTAATTCATTATCTAATTCTACCAATTTTCCACCAAAACACTCAATACTGGTATCATTTCTTGGTTAAACTTACTAATAACTATTCTCAAACACGACTGGGCACACAATAACCTTCACACAGAAAATAAATAATGAAGTTGACAGAAAATAAAATGTCACTTTTGGCAGCTGACATTTCCACTGACCCTGGAATAGACAAAGATTGTACTCGTAAACGTTGTTCGGTATTCGATAGTTCGTTTCAATGCGCTTATTTCGGTATGCGATATGTAAGACGAAATTGTACAGTTTTGGTCAGAAAAATTAAAAAAAAAATGTCGAGTGTGTTTTGTTTTGCCTGGAGTTCAAAAAATCGGCCTGTGCTTCTAAATTTTTTTTTTTTTTTTTTTTTTTTTTATGGAACCAGACACGGTTGGCTACATCACCTACAACATCCGTGATGTCAGCCCATAACACAGGGTGAACTAGGTGCCATGTCAGTGCTTCCCTTCATTTCATGTCGGCTACACTAAACTGGACGGAAAACACGAACTATTTACATAGCCGTTTCGACCGACGTTTCGTTCAGTGCGGTGGTACCAACCCGGCCGGGATAAACCCTACCACCTAGTAAGGTAAGAAGGGAAGGGACCTACAGTTTAACGTGGAATCCGAACCACGGTCAGCCTCCAACGGTCGAGCGGTCACCCATCCAAACACTGACCGCGCTCAGCGTTGCTTAATAACAGTTGACTAACCAACCGCGCCACTGAGCTACCGAGGCTGACGAATTTTCTTATCCCTTAGTCGACTTTTACGACATGCGACGGGGTGAGATGCAGTGGGGCTATTCTTTTTAAGTACCGACCCCACACGGTACATAAATAAGTGAATCCTGAAGAGTTTGGTATCACTGAACGCGTAATTTGAGTACAAACAAGACTGAATAACGAGTATTGATGGATCGATCGATTGAGGCGGGATATTCGAATTTGTGTGAGAGCGCGCGCGCCAAAATTTTGCGTTTTTGAGCGCCGCTAAAAGGGCCTGGCAGCCAAGGGGAGTAGTACTATTTTCCCATCAAAGGGTTAACACGTTCAGACTGGGAATGATTTTTTCCCAATATATGCTCGTGGCGGGAGAACATAATTTTTTTTTCAACAACATTGAATGTTTATTTATTTTATTTTATACTGTTTTATCATTAGTTGAAATTCTCACAGCATAATATGTGTTATTATGGCCGACATAACAACAAATAATAAAAATAAGAAAAAGTAAAAAATGAACGGGGGTTCCCATAGAAGAAACTGAAAGTGTATTGCGCGCCATCTACCGAAAAGAGTATGAAGCATTTTAACTAATCATGAATTTTAACTAATATGAAACATTTCATAAACACGCCATAGATGGCGTGAGTGGCGCTGACCATGACATGGCGATACGGAACCCTCGGTGCGCGAGTTCGACTCGCACTTGGCCGGTTTTTAGGGTCTCGTCCCAAAATTGCAAAAAGGGACCCTTCATATGGGATCTCGTGACTCAGTTTAATAACGTTCATTATATCAAGGACCCTAATTGTTTTAACCAAGTAGATATCTATCTATATATCTATCTATATATCGGGATATATTTGCATTATTGAAAGAGTCACATCGTCTCAAAAGACAAGTAGGAATAAGGAAATTAACCTTTTGCCAATGGAGCGGCCGATATCGGCCGCTTTATAGATTAATATTGTGGCTGCATGAATGTAATTTCTATTTATAGTTATTCGCTTTATATTTATATATAACCGCGAATATATATATTATTAAATATATATATTCGCGCCAAATTTAAATGCGCGTGCAGTAGACTACGCGATCGGACGGATCTCGGCGTGTCGTCGCCGCAGCGGGCGACCCGCCACGCGAATACACTATACAAGTACGGTGCGGGTGCGAGGGAGAACACCGACGAACCGCTGCGGCGGCGACACGCCGTGATCCGCCGCGCGCATTATACCTATTCATATTTTGTTTCATAAAACTAGTAAATAACTGAACTATAGGACCACTATATAGCTACGTTGAAGGGTTCAGGGTAGTAAAACGACGTAATACTCATACTAATTTTATTGTGTACGAGTATACAAACATCCTTCTTGAAAAATCAGCAAACGTATTTTTTTTCACAATCCTAAAATAGTGAATATTCTGTGAAAATCCTCTGACAGTGCGACCACAAGTCTGTGACTGCCGTTGTGGTATGTTGCCGTTGTGGGCACTGCAGTAGTCATGTTAAATTATTTACACCGCATTAGATATTATACGAGTAATATTGTGCATACTTTTTAATATTTGTCATGCAAATTTTTATATTATTAAATACCTAAGTTATTAATACGTGTCACGGACATTTGCATAAATATTAATGCGTTTACCCGAAACAGGCGAGCATGTATGCAGAATAATACGATGTTTTTGTAACAGGCACCAGAGGTGTGGCCGGACAGCGGCTCGTGGAAATCCGTTGTCTCTATTTTTATTAGAGAAATGCAAAACGAAAATCGTTGGAAAAAATACATCCCGGCCAGGATTCGAACCTGCGTCTCTGGCTTGAGCCGCCAACGCGATAACCAACTACACCTACTATAGCCGGGATGTATTTTTTCCAATGCTTTGCATTTTTCTAATTAAAAATATACATAAAGCGAGTACGTGCTTAGTACTAACATAAACACATAAAATATTATCCGTTGTCTCTGTCTACCCCATTTTGAAATTAATGAGACGTTATTTAATTATTAATATTTATTATATACATATTATGAAAAATAATATTTTAAATGTGGAAAATGCATCACAGGCCAATCTGCTGTAAGAATTTCATACTGCATGTGACTGGTTGTGCTGCCATTGAAGGACGAATATAAGACTAATTCATCAGGGGCGACCTGAAATAGTACAAAAGAATCATAAAGTTAATCAATCATGCATGAACCATCCTCGAACCATCAATATCCGCGGAGGAAGCGTGTTCTAGGTACACACACTGGCCTTATGATGTGGCGTCGTCCGTCCAGCCAGTGGATATACTAAATCGCTGACAATCGATCAAAGGAATATGCTAAATCAAAGGTAAGTCTTCTGTAAAAAGTCGGTCGAAAAAAGTATTTATTTGAATAAAATAGTATTTAATTACCCATCCGTTAATGATGAAACCCTCATGTTTGGCTCGACCGATGAACACAGTGTGAAAAGATTCTACCAAGCTGCCCGGTATAGCGTTGGCTATTCCGATTTCGTCCGCTACCCAGCTCACCCGCCCAGGCTGAGAAAGCAGCACCTGGAAACCAAGAAAACATGAGAGCTAGGCACAAGAAACTGTAGCGATCTTTATATGGAGACGAATACGGTCGACCGGTGGTTTTCTCAGTGCAAATCCCATCATACGTAATGTCAGATTGATACAGGAGTGCTGCCAGAAAAGTTTCGCATGGCAGACGGCTGCGAAATTTACTGATAAGGAAATATTCAAGGAACGGAGGGTGATTAGCAGGTCAAAAAGGTCAAGGTCAAAAAGGTTATGACGAGAAATGTAAACCTGTTGATTTCCACAGCCTACTGACACGCCCCCGGGTCAAGGGCACGCACAGCAGGCACGGGTCATGGATTAAATAGACTGGATTCATCACTAACGTCGTCAACAAAGCAAACCGGGGTCGCCGCAAAAGGGGTAAGAAGACGGCGAGGGAGCGGGGAACGTTGCGTATGCGATGTTTTTCCATCTCTGTCGATCACGAAGTCGCACAGTATTTCTTTCCTCGTCTACGAATTCACCTACACACACTTAAAGAGGAGAAAGAGATAAGGCGATCGAGTGCCTTCGTGAGTGAGCGAGATGCAGTTCGCACGCTCTCAGGCAGTCAATGCGCCTGACGCCCGTGCGTGGTTACTCCGGTCGCCTATGTATGATCGATCCAGTCTATTTAATCCATGGGCACGGGTAAATCAGGAAGTCGACGGCCTCACACGGAGACAACGTGGAGACAGACGCCAGACGGCAGCGTCCTACGGCACACCGGCCGCCTAATTACGAAGTGAAGCCACGCTCTCGCGATGAGGTGGAGCTTTACGTGGGGCTTCGGTTCCACCGAAATGCATATCCCCTAACCACGCGTGTCTCACTCTCTTCGCCTAGCTCGGTGCAGGTACCCCATATTTGTGCTCACGCCTTGATTCTGCTTATCGCCTTCTCACCTTATCACTGATCATGCCTAATGTTTCATGCTTGTAAATATCATTCCATCATTCCTCATCAATCATCAATCATTGTAATTATCACCGGAAATAGTCATTACTTACTTAGTCTCAAACTAATCTCATATCTTCTCATTAGTTAATATTGTTTCCCTCTCTCACGTAATCTCCCTCAATCTCTCAAATCTTCCCTCTCTCTCTCTCTGTGCGACAAGGACGGCGCTCTATAATCGGATTGTCTCTTTCTAAAGCTCGACATGCATTATTTGCTGCCGGGAACTGTACATACATAGATATCTTGCTCCGCATAGGAGCCTAGGCTGCGTTCTCATTTCAAGGAAAATACTCTGGTATGGCACTTTATCGGTTGGCTCATTAGAGCAGGTGTCCATGAAAAAAAATAAAGGCCCAAAATTATTCATAAATTTGTCAACTAGTAAATACCTCAAATTCGTCTACTACATGTACTTCGTCGCCATACGTCACGGACGCCTCCTTGTGCTTAGTGCTGAATTTGCCGGGGATGAGGACAGCGTATATGCAGGCTCGGATGACCCACAGCGGACTGCCTTGCTCTTCGTAGCCGCCAACCACCGCACGTCCCTCGAACTTGGCCGCGTCCGTGCTGTTAGTTAGTGCCCACTGGGTACCGTGATAGTGCGTCAGTTGGCTATCCGCTGGGGGCAGTAGACAATAGATGGTAAAGTACTAAGGTCGATTTCACAACAGAGTGTTGGGAATCGTAAGTGTTTTATACATCACCTACCCATGATGTCAGCCTATCACACCTTGTTTCTGTCTAACTAGGTTACAAGTCAGTGCTTCATATAGTCACTCAGGACACCTGAATCAATTACAGCGAATAAATCAACGCGAAGGTTTTTACTAAATATATGAATGTGACAAGTTAAGACATAGATTGAATAGAATAGAAACTTATTCATCTATGTTAGGTTAGGACTTGGTTCACATATGGTCCGGAACATTAATGAAAACCCCGTATTCGTATTACGTAAGTGTTTAAACAATTAACACTTATTGAATATTCACTTATTCAATCTCCGATCAGGCTAGGACTTAGTCCTGGCATGGTCCATAAAATGAGTGAAAATGCCGTATTATTAAACACTAGACACTTACTGAATAGACAATTATACAACCTAGCCCAGGTGATCGATATAGAGCAATGCAAAAGTATGAAAAGGTCGGCTAACCGAAATTGCTCAAACTTATTCTAAACACACGCGTCCCTGGTCGCCCTTTCACGTCACAAATTTGTCCTAACCTAACAGTACCTCGTGGGCGGAACTAGACCTAGAACGGGTCTTTGAGGAGCAGCTGTCGAAATATGACCAAAAAAATGTTCATGTGACATATGGGTAGATCTCATCGAGACGTCCCGTTTGAGTACCAACATGATGGGTCTATTAGCTCTAACGATATGGATGAAATTTTTTACTTAAATAATGTATTTTTTTTTTCAAGTTTATCTAGATAGGCGTAGATGCCGGGCGAAGCTTGGTAGCCCAGGTACCTACTATAAAATAATAAAATAAAAATAATAAATAAATACCCGAAGTAGACAGCTAAAAGACATCTGAGAACACTTGTATGTTCATAAAGACAACAAAAACCCACCTGATATATTTAATTTACCGCACCACTGCATTGTTGGATACTTCTCTGGTAATGGTGGAACATCGCTGACGGGTGGAACACAGCTCACGGGCGGAACAGCGCTGACGGGTGGAACATCGCTGACGGGTGGCACATGGACCACTTGTATGCTTGAACTGTTGTCCGCGGGAGACGTCTGCGGCGATTGGCCGCCGATAAGTAATAGTAAAACGACCACTGTGTAGAGAGGGAAATAAATAGCAGTATAAAATTCTATAGTCGGGCTTTCTGTTAATTATAATTCGTATGTTCGTCTTCTTCGTTTTTCATAGTCGGGTGTTATAAAATTTCTATTAAATTTTTTTCATTTAATAATTTTTAATTCCCAGCCATAAAGTATTTTATATATTAGTTCTATACCATGATACATTACTCGATGGGTTCTGGAGAAATTTTATTCTTATAGTTGCACAACATTAGAATTTTCTAAAAATATGTAACTTGTGTAATCAACACAACCCAAATGACATTGGAATTAACAAAATCGGGCTTATAGTTTATGTATGAGTTACAGTCGTCCAAACACACATACATACAAACATGCAGTGCATGTTTGTATGTATGTGTGTTTGCGCAGTGCATTTGAAGCCAAAAAGTAGTCAGCTAAAAATATATCATCATCATCATCACTACCTGTTTATAGATGAGACTCAATAAAAACAAAATTAATTATTTATTATAATTTAGATTTCTTGAGTTACTCTACATTCAAAACATTCAATTTATATACCTAGCGTGCAGCGACAGGTGCAGTGGGGCTATTTCCTATTAGCAATTCATCGCTACTAGCAATTTTTGATTTTTTGCGTCAGTCGCTCCAACGGGCTTCTCAATATGTCTAATGAGACAGCTGCCGCTACCGCCACTTTTTTTATGGAGAGTGACACGGTTGGCTATATGACCTACAACATCCGTGATGTCAGCCCATAACACCGGGTGAACTTGGTGCCAGGTCAGTGCTTCCCTTCATTTCATGTCGGCTACACTGAACTGGACGGAAAACACGAACTATTTACATAGCTGTTTCGACCGACGTTTCGTTCAGTGAGGTGGTACCAACCCGGGTGGGATAAACCCTACCACCTACTAAGGTAAGAAGGGAAGGAACCTACAGTTTTACGTGGGATCCGAACCACGGTCAGCCTCCAACGGTCGAGCGGTCACTCATCCAAGTACTGACCGCGCTCTGGGTTGCTTAACAACAATCAACTGACCGCACCACTGAGCTACCGAGGCTGACAAAATACATTACTCGATGGTGATATTCAGGTTGGTCCAGCTCCGTCACTGGATACCGTAGTGGCAGTAATAGACGAAGTCAAGGGTTGGCGAATTATATATTTTTTTTAACCGAGACCCTATTAGCAGTAGTGACACCTGTGATGTCAGCCTGTCCTGCCGGAACTAGGTGCCGTGTCTATGCTTCCCTTAGGTCGTACGTGTCGGTTAAACTGAACTGATCGGAAGACACTGACTGTTTATCATAGTCCTTTAGGCGCGGAGGAATTGAAAGCAAAAAAATAAAATAAAATACAGATACACACACGCACAGACACTTTTAAAATATTATTTTTAAAACAAAACATCTTTACTCACGGTTCTTCCCGAGCTATGTGACTCGACGTTTCGGGCCAAGCGTATGGCCCATCCTCATGAGCACTCTGCCTATTGCGACGGTTGGCAGAGAACTGTCAGATCTCCGTCCGTCGTGACGAAGATTGTAGCTGTCGCCAGTGCGGGTAGTTTCCGTAGACGAGGGTTCAGGTGCGTTCCGGATCTCGGCGAGAGACAGAAGGCGCTGACGGTATCCACTTCCGGCTGGTCGTATCCGTCTTGTCTTCTTCTCTTGAGCGGCGCTATGACTGAGTTCCACACCGTCGCACTAGGCAGGGTGCTCATGAGGATGGGCCATACGCTTGGCCCGAAACGTCGAGCCACATAGCTCGGGAAGAACCGTGAGTAAAGTTTTTTTGTTTTAAAAATAATGTCTAACATCCACGGTAATTTAAAAACCCATACTTTTAAAATATAAAAAAAAATTACTCACCGTCCGCGCTCGCCATGTTTAACAATACTGTTCGCGGCCGAAAGAACGAAACTGAAATCAGCTCTAAAGCGTGTTCGTATAAAGTTTATACTTATACCGACCTTTTCTTATCTCCCCTACTCACAATCGCAAAAATATCTGGCTAATAAGACAACTCCCGAAGGAAAATAAAGTAGTTTGTACATAAACACACCGCACGCTGTATCACGACAATCGGGTTAAGCAGAGTAATCGGTGTTGTACTGCAAGTACTCTTGTAAATTACAGCACAATACCGATCACCACGTTTACAAAAGTATTAGGACAAGACAACTATCAAGCAGCAAGTAAGGCAAGAAGGCCCACCTGCTGCATGACTCACTGGAAGGACCGCGTCAAAGTGAGAAGTAGTTACTGGCGCCCTTTAGCACGGCATCTCGTTCTTATCGCTTAGTCACCTTTTACGACATGCACATGGAGAGATGCAGTGGGACAATTCTATTCAAAGTACCGTGTGGGGCCGGCCCCACACGATACTCATATTCCATATCATCACTATATATAAAACAGGACGGTTGCTCGTCGGACGCCATGTCAGTGAATGCCGGCGTACCGCAGGGATCTGTGCTGTCACCCACACTGTTTCTTCTGCATATCAATGACATGCTGCCACTCGGCAACATACATTGTTATGCGGATGACAGTACAGCACACGGATCCTATACCAGTCACCCTTCAGCCAGACGAGAAGTTGTGGATGAAAAGAGGCGAAGACTTGTGTCTGAACTCGAACAAACGCTTCGGTCTATTTCCGAATGGGGCCGTAGCAATTTGGTCGAGTTCAACGCTTCAAAAACACAAGTTTGCGCGTTCAGTGCGAAGAGAGCGGCGTTCACACCGGCTCCTTCCTTCCAAGGCACGTCGCTTAAATTAAGCGACCACCTCGGGGTCCTCGGAGTCGAACTGTCGCACGACCTAAATTACCGGCGCCATATCGAGGGCAAGGCCAAGCTGGCCTCAAAAAAGCTAGGCGTACTCAATAAGGTTCGACGGTACTTCACGCCGGGCCAAAGGCTGCTTCTGTATAAATCGCAGATTAGGTCCTGCTTGGAGTACTGCTCGCACCTGTGGGATGGCTCAGCCAAATACCAGCTTGCGCCTTTGGACTCGATCCAGCGTCGAGCCGTGCGACTAGTGGATGACCCCGACGTGTCCCGCGATCTAGAACCGCTGCAACTTCGTAGGGATGTCGGCGCCCTAAGCGTGTTCTATCGCTTATTCCACGGGGAGTGCTCGGAGGAGCTGTTTAACGCGATTCCGGCGTCCCCTTTCCACCTCCGTACAACGCGCACTGGGCAGGGATTGCATCCCTATACGCTGGACTTACCGCGGATGCGTACAAATCGGTTCTGCAGATCCTTTCTCCACAGAATCGGCAAACTCTGGAACGCTCTACCTGCCCACATATTTCCCCCCAAGTATAGTCTTGGGTCCTTCAAGAGAGGCGTGAATGGGCACCTGTCAGGCCGGCATGGCATTCGCAACCCCCGCCTGCGTCCGAATGTCCATGGGCGTCGCTAGACACCTTATGGGTGGCTCGACGCCACATGTCGCGCTTAGTATAAAAAAAAAAAAAACAGATGAGGAAACAGGAATTAATGGTACGGTTGGTAACACCTTCTTGATTACTATTGAGTACACAAACGATTTGCAGGGTCTGTTTTACCGGTACTATCACGTATGCTGCTCGGATGGGAACTTGAATCCCTTATTCCTTGCCATCGAGCCTATTTATACGAAGTAAGCTGTTTTGAACACAACATGTTAAGTCTAGAGAACAGACGGGTAATACTGGGCATGATGCTGCTGCGCGACGTGATGTGCGGACGACTCGACTGCGGCGAGCTGTTGGGGGAGGCGATGCTGAACATGCCGATGCGGCGAACACGACACACAACACTCTTCCATGAACCAACACTCACCACCAACTACGCGCGTAATGCACTCGTGCCTCGTCTTACCCGCACATACAATAATATGATCCCCCATGTCGATATCTTCCACCTCAGCAGACGAACTTTCCAAAGCGAAATAGTCAACACACTCAACCAATCACTAGCTAGTATGAATGAGGAGTTGCTTAAATATAAACAGTAATATAACATCATATTATACATTTTAAATATTAAAAACATACAAGTTAAATACATAAAGGGACACAATCACACACATACACACACACACACACTCGTGACACATTTTTACATAATTTAAATATTTGCACTATGATCTGTTAATTAGCCTTTGCACTTGTTTGCTATCTATTATTAAACTGATTTCAGTAACTACGCAGCAAATGTATTATTATTAAATCTTGTTTTTTCGTAATTATCAACCTACTACAAGTATATACAAATTGAGTTACTGATTTCCTTTTGCAGCCTTGACATCGATTACGTGAGGTGAATCTCCTTAGACGACATTGAAAAACGAGCAACGGCATAGTAAAGTAGGTTAAATACAAACATTATTGGCTTTCATAAATATTAATATTATTATAGGATTGTGTGAGGCCGGTACTTAAAAAGAAAAGCCCCACTGCGTCTCCCCCCGTGCATGTCGTAAAGGGCGACTAAGGGATAAGGACGAGATGCCGTGCTAAAGGGCGAGCGAGCGTGTTGTTTATTTCGAGAATGTGATGTAGGAAGTTATAGCATCTGACGCTTGGTCGTTAGCGCCATCTCACGGCGTGATTTTGAATCTTTGTTTTGTCTCTTTGGCGCGTAATGCGCAAGTGGTCATCAATCTTTCATGCACTGTGCCTAGGTGTCGCCACAAACCTTTGTACTTAATTTAAGTTTCATACAAACTTTGTATATATTCAAATAAGTTTAGATTTTATTTAACTAGCGTGTTAAATAAAAAAAATAGGTAAAAAAACTTTTAAGTTAAACGGTTTTATTAAAAAAAAAAACAGCTGTACAAAAAATTAGAAAAAAATCAGCTATACAAAAACTAGAAAATAATAAGAACACAAACCTGGGCCTTCTTAAGATTTTACGTCTGGGTAAGAAATCGTCAATACTAGCGTGCTGTCTTCTCATGTCGGATGCCAAAGGGCACTTTGTGTCGCTGCGTCAGCGGAATAAGTAATAAATTGACACTTTTAACAGACTAATATAAAAACGTGGGGCGCATGTTATTACGTATATTATACGCCCCACGTTTTTATATTAGTCTGTTAAAAGTCTCAATTTATTACTTATTCCGCTGACGCAGCGACACAAAGTGCCCTTTGGCATCCGACATGAGAAGACAGCACGCTAGTATTGACGATTTCTTACCCAGACGTAAAATCTTAAGAAGGCCCAGGTTTGTGTTCTTATTATTTTCTAGTTTTTGTATAGCTGATTTTTTTCTAATTTTTTGTACAGCTGTTTTTTTTTTTTTAATAAAACCGTTTAACTTAAAAGTTTTTTTACCTATTTTTTTATTTACTCGTTTTTAGTTTGATTTTTTTATAATTTTTTTCTTTCATGTTGTTCCCACGAGTATTAGACCAATAACAGACAACCCCCTCCCTGAGGTCCATGTAGTGGCGCAAGGCTCTCATACAACAAGATGTGGCCAGCCTTGAAGTTGAAACGCTAACGACGTATAATTTTTATCCACCCTAATGCCACACAGTCCTCGGCACGTTTCAAACGTTGACTTGGGTGGTGTATCGCTAACAACGTATCATTTTTAACCACCCTAACGCCACACAGTTCTCGGGACAATACAGAAACCTTAACTTGGGTGGATTCAAACAAATATCCTGATCCTTATTTTTTTTTATTTAAGTTCAACAGTCTACCTCCTGCCTCCATAATCAGATCCTCGTCACCAAGTGTATTGGTAGAAGTATGGGTCACTCGTCCAAACCAACCAAATGAGCCCAAATTCGAGGGGGTTACTATTAACAGTTGAAGAGTTCCACTGTCCACCTCCTGAATCCATCATTAGACCCTCGCCACCAAGTGTATTGGTAGAAGTAGGGACACTCGTCCAAACCAACCAAACGAGCCCAAACTCGAGGGGGTTACTAGTAACGGTTGAAGAGTTCCACTGTACACCTTCTGACTCCATCATCAGACCCTCGTCACCAAGTGTATTGGTAGAAGTATGGGACACTCGTCCAAACCAACCAAATGAGCCCAAACTCGAGGGGGTTACTAGTAACAGTTGAAGAGTTCCACTGTGCACCTCCTGACTCCATCATCAGACCCTCGTCACTAAGTGTATTGATAGAAGTATGGGACACTCGTCCAAACCAACCAAAAGAGCCCAAACTCGAGGGGGTTACTAGAAACGGTTGAAGAGTTTCACTGTACACCTCCTGACTCCATCATCAGACCCTCGTCACCAAGTGTATCGGGAGAAGTATGGGTCACTCGTCCAAACCAACCAAATGAGCCCAAATTCGAGGGGGTTACTAGTAACAGTTGAAGAGTTCCACTGTCCACCTCCTGAATCCATCATTAGACCCTCGCCACCAAGTGTATTGGTAGAAGTAGGGACACTCGTCCAAACCAACCAAACGAGCCCAAACTCGAGGGGGTTACTAGTAACGGTTGAAGAGTTCCACTGTACACCTTCTGACTCCATCATCAGACCCTCGTCACCAAGTGTATTGGTAGAAGTATGGGACACTCGTCCAAACCAACCAAATGAGCCCAAACTCGAGGGGGTTACTAGTAACAGTTGAAGAGTTCCACTGTGCACCTCCTGACTCCATCATCAGACCCTCGTCACTAAGTGTATTCATTGAAGTATGGGACACTCGTCCAAACCAACCAAAAGAGCCCAAACTCGAGGGGGTTACTAGTAACGGTTGAAGAGTTCCACTGTACACCTCCTGACTCCATATTCAGACCCTCGTCACCAAGTGTATTGGGAGAATGCCAATACACTTGGTTGGTTTGGACACTCGTCCAAACCAACCAAATGAGCCCAAACTCGAGGGGGTTACTAGTAACAGTTGAAGAGTTCCACTGTGCACCTCCTGACTCCATCATCAGACCCTCGTCACCAAGTGAATTGGTAGAAGTATGAGACACTCGTCCAAACCAACCAAATGAGCCCAAACTCGAGGGGGTTACTAGTAACAGTTGAAGAGTTCCACTGTGCACCTCCTGACTCCATCATCAGACCCTCGTCACCAAGTGTATTGGTAGAAGTATGGGACACTCGTCCAAACAAACCAAATGAGCCCAAACTCGAGGGGGTTACTAGTAATGGTTGAAGAGTTCCACTGTACACCTCCTGACTCCATCATCAGACCCTCGTCACCAAGTGTATTGATAGAAGTATGGGACACTCGTCCAAACCAACCAAAAGAGGCCAAACTCGAGGGGGTTACTAGTAACGGTTGAAGAGTTCCACTGTACACCTCCTGACTCCATCATCAGACCCTCGTCACCAAGTGTATTGGGAGAAGTATGGGACACTCGTCCAAACCAACCAAATGAGCCCAAACTCGAGGGGGTTACTAGTAACAGTTGAAGAGTTCCACTGTGCACCTCCTGACTCCATCATCAGACCCTCGTCACCAAGTGTATTGGTAGAAGTATGGGACACTCATCCAAACAAACCAAATAAGCCCAAACTCGAGGGGGTTACTAGTAACGGTTCAAAAGTTCCACTGTACACCTCCTGACTCCATCATCAGACCCTCGTCACCAAGTGTATTGGTAGAAGTATGGGACACTCGTCCAAACAAACCAAATGAGCCCAAACTCGAAGGGGTTACTAGTAACGGTTGAAGAGTTCCACTGTACACCTTCTGACTCCATCATCAGACCCTCGTCACCAAGTGTATTGGTAGAAGTATGGGACACTCGTCCAAACCAACCAAATGAGCCCAAACTCGAGGGGGTTACTAGTAACGGTTGAAGAGTTCTAATGTACACCTCCTGACTCCATCATCAGACCCTCGTCACCAAGTGTATTGGTAGAAGTATGGGATACTCGTCCAAACCAAACATATGAGCCCAAACTCGAGGGGGTTACTAGTAACGGTTGAAGAGTTCCACTGTACACCTCCTGACTCCATCATCAGACCCTCGTCACCAAGTGTATTGGTAGAAGTATGGGACACTCGTCCAAACCAACCAATTGAGCCCAAACTCGATGGGGTTACTAGTAACGGTTGAAGAGTTCCACTGTCCACCTCCTGACTCCATCATCAGACCCTCGTTACCAAGTTGAAATTATCATAATATTGTATTGTCACGAGAACTCAATGTGTGTGCAAAGTTTCATAAAAATCGGTTCGGTAGAAGTAGTTGAAAAAGTTGTCGCAAGATTTGAAACAAAGATAGAAACAAATATACGAAGTCAAGCTAAATAAAACCGTTTAAAAAAACCTATGGACACCCTACTCGTACGTTCGGCGTGATGTTATGTTATGCAAATTGTATTTGAGACGTTGTTATGACAATATTACCTTTTTATTCAAATTCATTACATGCATTTATTAATGAGTAGATATTCATATTATTTTGTATCTTCAATTCTCAGAATCCTCACACACAACTATTTTGGTACTACGAACTTACATTTCACTAATTATATCGACTTTCAGACATCCAAAGGTTAACTGGAAGAAATCTCTTTAAAGGATAAGACCGCACTTGCACCCCATGTGTAATGTGCTGGTATATTGTGCTTTATTCCGTAAAATATTTTTTGGCGCAATAAAGTATTTTTTATCTTCTATCTTTGTTCGCTTGTTCATTCGAGTGACAATGGTGATTCAAATATAGCCCAAATGGTTCAAAGGGGTTACCAGTATTTACTAATTTAGTGCTAATAACTAAGTTAACAGCCACAAGGCCTCCCCGCATGCAGCGTCTCAGTTCGCCTTTGAGTCTAGAACTTTGAACTTGAAGTCCGGGACTAAGAGCACTTAAGCCAAAGTTGACTTACTTAATCCATTGACCACTGGCAACGCAACTGCCACCGCCGCCGCGCCGCCGCCGCCGCCACCGCTTCCTCGAAGAGGCTGCAAAGTGCTTTTAGTTTTAAAATTACAGAGCAATTAATTTTACTTATATTCTGCTTTGTCCTAATGGTCGTTTAGTGCTCGTTGCTTAGAATTTTCTAAACGTCTGTGGAAGCGAAAGTCATATATTTGTCTATGTTTAAGCGTTATTTCACATTCATTTAATATTTCAAGTACCGCGTGGGGCGGTATTTAAAAAGAATAACCACACTGCATCTCTCCCTGTGCATTTCGTAAAAGGTGACTAAGGGATGGATAAGATGCCATGCTAAAGGGCGACAGGCTAGCCACCTCTCACCTTGGAACGGTCCTTCCACCGAGTCACGCAGCGGGTGGGTCTTTGTGTCTTACTTGCTGCTTGTTCTTGTTCGAATACTTTGCTAAACGTGGTGATAAGTGTTGTGCTGTAATTTACAAGAGTACCTGCAGCACAACTCCGATTGCTTACCACGATTGTTGGGATACAGCGTGTGTTGTGTATATAATAAATTTTTGTTTATCCAAAATTGTCCGTTAGGCAATCAGTAGATATAATGTAGGAGTGATGATCTCGTTTTTATTAGGGTTCCGTATACGTCGTACGGGACCCTATTACTAAGCCTAAGCCTGTCTGTCTGCCTGTCTGTCTGTCTGTCTGTTAGAAGATTGGTCGGCTCGTGGCACTTACAAGCAGATCCGTTGTCTTCCTTTCAGATTCATGACCCATTGGAAAATCGGTGTGTCGTCACTGTTCGATTGGCATGATACTATCTAGTCTGGTTGAACTTTTATACATGTACCTTTATTTAATTACATTCTGGTCTATATAGCTATCGATGGGTATCTTCCTATAGACCGGATACTTCCCAGGTCAGGCTATAAATCGGATCAGCGGAAAAAAGTAAAGTTCATTGTGATCGGACGCGCAAACCACATTATCCGGTCTGCCGGACTTTGCGCCGCCCCCGCGCCGCCTCCGCACCGCCCCCGCGCCGCACCCGCCGCGCCGGCGGCGAGCGTCGACCTGCGCGTCGCGTCGCGACGCGACGCACGCTACAGCGTCAATGAATAAAGAAGGAAATTATGTATAGAAAGGGCATGTTATTTGCTAGCCGTCGACTAGTCATCATGACAGCTTTTATGTGGAAGCTTCTTCGCGTATCTTGCGTATTGCGAACATTTTGGTCCTTTGAGCCGGATAAAGTGTAAACCGCTTCAAGAAATAAGGAAAGTATGCATCAAAGAGTTTGTATTACGTCGCTGCGACGTAATACAAACTCTTTGGTATGCATGAAGTAATGAACATATGAGTTGGCACGTCAGCAAAGAACTTCTATTTTATTACGTCCAAGTCACTTCATGTCCCACTCCAAATAATTTTTTTTTTTTTATTTCTAAAGTTTCAATATATTATAATAAAGCAATCCTATAATTTTTACGAACAAACTTAATACAGTGATGGTACATACACAAGAAACTGAACAATTTATAAAATAAACTTAAATTATTCTAAAAAAATTATGTTTAAATTAAACTAAAGAAACTAAAAGAAAACGACAACAAAATTATTGTAATAATACTATTGGGTAATTCTAGTAGAGAGGGCGACCGATTCCATGTTCTACTGCACGCGTAATCGATAAGGATATCAAGCCATAAACTTGCACTTCGTATAACTACGAGTATATGTACGATCCCATAGGCGCATAACTAAATGCTCATGTGACTACGAGAACTTATGAAATTTGAAATACTCGTATGGCTCTGAATGTCGCAAATATTATTTTAAACAATAAATTAGCATTGCCAGTCGCTCAAAATTTCTTCACACCAAGGACATACTATTCTAGTATTGGAAGAGACAAGGAGGCAATGTTTTATTCGGCTCGAAGGAATAAAATGTCTGCAATGCGCAAGACACGTGCAGAAGCTTTGACCCGCAAGATGACAAGTTAGAGAAACACAAGTTGACTGCTAGCGAACGAGAAATACTTTATTTTTCATACAAAACATGCGCCGCTCGCACGTCATAAATTTTCATTTCACAACGTATTTTTTTTTTCCTCCATGCCGGACCGACGACCAAGTTCAGAATGCAGTCTGCAGCCGGCCGGAATACAGATGAGGGAGCGCTCACCGCACAATTTTCAGCGGAAAAAATCCACCTGACTTCCTGAAGTCTGAAATTACATTGAGGATTTAACGAGCACATTTTAGAGATAATTTTATTAAAGTTTATGCAATAATGAATAGACTGAGCCGAGATGAGAGACATTATTTCTAAAATATGTTAATGCGCGAATGCTACCAAACGACGTAAAAGTTAGTTTAAGTAAATTAAACTTCATGCATGACAAAGTAATTACGATAATTAATTAACTTTACGAGTATGGTAATTAATTAATTTAAAACATGATTTCAAAATTTAAAATTTTTAAAACAATATTCTTACGTGGCCATGCATGTATGCCATTTCTTTCCTAGTCTCGTAAATCTTACAAAAAAGCTAACTCTAATGCTTTTGGATTAACTAACGTATAATATCGTTTCGAAAAAGCTTCTACTGCTGCAGTGAATAAAGGCACAGCTAAAGGGAATCACGACCCCCTACTCGTAACATAATCATAAGAAATGCCAAAGTTCTTAACAAAATTTCTAAAAATATTTAAACCAAAGTTGTGGCATAAAATGAATAAGTAACGCAGAAGTGTGCCTCGCCAAGTTGTGCCAGTGTTGTTTCATTGTGACCAAGTTTAGCGATAAAAATTACTACGCCACGACACTTCTCGCTTTTGCGAATTTTCGTATAACTTGCGTGAAAACCCACACTAACAGATGTAACAGAACAGTAAGAATATATTCTTAGAGTGATTACAACTTGATATAATTTTTTTACTGCTTATTGCCCGTATGCCATTCATAAAACGTCGTTGCTTGCTGTCATGTTTTTTCTTTCATCTAAGTGACAACTTCAATAGATAATATTATACAATTAAGCTTAAACATAGTGTACAAAATAGTATGAGTAGGTTTGTTAGTATTCTGAAATACTTAACTAATCAAATTAATTATTTTATTTTATTTAGCAAAATTCTTAGCAAAAAAAGGGCGATTCGGAGTCGTACACCGAGGTTTCCGTACCACCAAGTAAATGCTAGGTTTCGATTATTATTGTTAATTACTTTAGAGTGGCACTCGCACGTATCGCCATCTATCGGTGAAAGTTCATACTTTTGTTGTTAAAATGTTTGGTCAATTCGGTAGATATGGTGCTCTTCTGAAAATTTAGATATTTGTATGGGACGGCCCTTGAATTTTTTACCTTTTCAATGTTCATTATTTGTTGTTATATCCACCATAATAACACATACTCTATGAAAATCTCAACCGGCCAACTATTACGGTTCCAAAGATACAGCATTAGGACAGACAGACAGCGTGGGCTTAGTAATAGGCTTACGGGGTATACGGAAATCTAAAAATACTGCCTGGGGTTTTTTAAACAATTTTATTGTTATATTTTTCTTCAAGTCACTAACGCAGCAGGTAACAACAGAAAGAACCTACGAATGATATTTTATCAGGAACAAATAAGAAACGTATTGAATAAAATCATAATTCCTCCATAGAATCAAAACCGGTATTATCCCTCCTAACCCGGCATTCATTGTTACATGAAATACACTTGAAGAAGAAGAACATTCAGCAAGCTCAGTATTATAACAGAGCGGACCCCTGGGAGCGCCGAGGGCGGGCGGGTGAAGGGACGGAGTCTCCGCTCGCATTAAATTTTGTATATTCCCACAACGTCTTTATTTCCGGTGCGTTTCCTCGCCCGAAACAGGATCGTGCATAAAATTATTATGAATTTCGTTAAATGTGACTGCGACTAAGTGGATAGCGCTGTTTGGTGGCAAAACAAAGAATTATTTGTCTGAATTTCGCTCAACGCTGCCACCAGGGAGATTTTTACACTCTGAAGATCCACGGCGAATTTGGCAGTAACAGTGAGATAAAACAGTATGTATGTTAATCGATTTGTCACCCAGAAGTTACACACAGCTTAATATAGTTATTATAATACTACGCATCAAAATTGACGATTACACTACACTAAATAGGCGGAATGGTCCGACTTTCCGTTTATGCCGTACCCAAAGAGTTTGTATTACGTCGCTGCGCCGTAATACAAACTCTTTGGCCGTATCTAAATAATAATGTTCGTGCGAGCGGTGGTATGGGTTAATTATTTGT
Source organism: Nematopogon swammerdamellus (assembly GCA_946902875.1). Lineage (NCBI taxonomy): Eukaryota > Metazoa > Arthropoda > Insecta > Lepidoptera > Adelidae > Nematopogon > Nematopogon swammerdamellus. The sequence continues at coordinate 14,834,159 of OX336344.1, forward strand.
AAGTAACTATAATATTTACAAGGTACTAACCAAAGGTACTAACAATACATTCTGACTTGTGAAGTTTATCAGTTCTTCTTCGCATTGAATTAAAACTGGCGTTTCAGGCATGTCCAAGCGTCGATTGTACCTATGGGTGAAATTATACAATAAACAATTAACAATACACGCACAGCTGTACTCTACTCGGGCTAGATATTTACAGGAACTATCAATAAACTATTTGTTAGGTCACTTTTAATTAGCTGCAAAAAAGAACGCAGGCTTGGATATAATATATTACGAGAACTGCGTTTTTTTGTCATTAAAATGAAGGCGTTCATTAATTTTAATATTTCAGCCAACTAGAGCCACACTAAACATTACTATACTTAAATGTCTGAACCTAATAATTAAAATTACGTTTTTGAAAATGAATGTTAAAAATCTGATGAGGAACAGATGAGGAAAAAAATTAAATAATTGTGAAAAAAAATATATATCTAAATAATAAAAAAAATTATTGTGTATATATTATAATGTTTCATATTCTTTATTTCACATTTAAATTTTTTTTCATTAATTTTACATAAAGGTATTATACAAGTATTAAAAATACAAAGTAATAAAAATACACATATACATATATTATTATAATGTGAAGTTTTTTTGAACCATTAATATTAGTTTTATGTACTGTATGTACGTAATTACTCAAGTATTAGCCTTAGATTAAAATGTTTTCTCTAATGAAGCAAACACAGTAGAATCCCCACCGCAACGCTTTCGACTGTTTCATATCCAGAAATATTATTATCACAATATCCGACATCTGGTCGCCGTGCACACCATTTGAGGCAGAAAGAAGGTATGAGTCAACAAGTGTGACAGAGATATATTATCTATTAGCTTTTACCCGCAGCTTCGCTCGCGTAAAATTCGTGGCTTACCTTTACGTAGGCGCGCGGAACAATTCGGTTTGTATGAGAGCCACATCTTAGCGTAAAAGGAACTGAATTGAGCCTATCCTGTGTCCCGTATAGTTAAATGTGCTTGCACTAAGTTTCATAGAATTCGGATGACCTGTTTAAGAGTTATGGAGGAACATGCATACATACATACATACAGAAAATATTTCTAAAAATCGTCAATTTAGTTTTAGTATCATCCATAGAGTCTACAAACGCAATATCTCATAAAACAAAGTACCTTACTCCATGGCCATCCCTTACAGATTTATTATTAGTATTGATGATTGATGATGATGATGATTTCTAGATCTATGAACTTTTTTCCACCTCCTCGGAGAGATGATGCGTCGTCTATTTATTTCATATATTTCATTTATTCCATTTTTTTTTTATGTAATTCAGTATGTGTGTCTGAGTCGGAGGGGCCAAAGCACATGCTCCGACCAGCCAATATCACCTCCGAGAAGGTAGGTGCCATACCAGAGACTTCGCTGGATTGCTGAGTATGTATTGTGAGTATTGCTGCCATAGTTCAACCAGTGATAATTGTGTAGGATCTAGATCCTCAAGGGCGCGACTTAGGCATCACCGAATGGCTACCGCGCTCCTTTGCAGTGCAGTGCAGACACGGGTCGCCAGCGCCACGCGTTGACTGGTATTCTTGCCATTTGTGTATTTGAGTCTGCTTAGGTATGGTAAAAACAACACACCAAATGTTGGAATAGCACAAGGAGTCATATTTCATAGAACAGACAAAATGAAATTTATGAATTACAAAATAAGAAACTAAAACTAAGTATAAATTAAAATGTGCCAATCTTTTATTTTGCATATATTATTATTAATGTATTTACATTTAAATAAGTTAAAATTGAAATTTATCAAACAGAAAGAGAACACAAAAATTTAATAAACAGAAAGAACTTACAATAACTATAAAACTAACCTTAAAAAAAACAGCTTAAAAATAAATAGCATTAAGCGATTTTACCCCCGGGATAGTTCCGAGAGTGCCCAAAATTAAAATAAAAAAATTAAATAATGACAATATAGATAAATAAATAATCAAATAAATAAAAACTTTTACGGGAAAACCCCGAAGACGCCGCACGAGAACCTCGCCGGCAACAACTAAAAGTAAAAAAATCTCGTCCATCCGCAGTCGCTGTCGGAAAGGTGCCCACGACACTGGCCGAATTCCCGCTCATAATGGCAAGGCCTATTTTTTGTGTGAGGTAGGAACCGACACACGGCTATCGCCGAAAATTTCCGGTAGGTGTTCTCCCAATTTTCTCCCAAAAAAAAAAAAAATGCATCGGCACACCAGGGTCCCATTGTTTCCATTGCAAAAGCGGTAAATATGAAATATTGAATTTTTATTATTATTTAGAATTTTCCAACACTATCCAGTGTCCAACGCACTCCGCTGCCCTTAATACCGCATTTGGGAAGCATTATTAGTGTGAGTTGTATTATTGGGCCGCCATCTCTATAATATTAACCTCAATGGGACCATCCAACAGTTTCTCAGGGCTGACTGGCGTGAGGTGAGGGCGGCGGCGGCGGCGGCATGCTAGCACGTCACGGGTATCGCTTGAAGCGCAAAAGTAGCTGTCTCGCGGCTGTCGCTCGCCTACGTGCCGCTGATTTCCCAGGCGACCGCCATGCGCCACACCGCTCTGTGGGGATACGCGCGAAATGTTATTCTTATAGTACTTTGTAAGTCATAATTTATTATTTATATTTCTTTATTTTCACGCTTTTTGTTACATATTTACATTAATTTTATATAATTATAAAATAAAATACCTATACAAAATTAATACAAACAGACAAAAACAAAAAACGGTATTCTCGCCGGGGCGGCGGGAGGCGGACCTCCAAGCACGCCGGCGGGTGCAGGCCGTGGCTACGGAGCTCTCCGAGACGACGCGAGGCAAGCTACGAGCGATAGGTGGTGGTACTAGACACGTAGGCCACCACCACCCCCATCTCGGACTGGACTATCTTATTTATATTTATTATTACTTACAAATAATACTTAATCGTGTGGGACCTGTATTTAAAAACCTGCTAAGTGCGAGTCGGGCTCAGGTTTACGCACCACAAAAAAAAACCTCGAAAAGTACGCTTCTTGTATGGGGTCCCCTCCTTAATTTTGTACTTTTTATTATTTGTTGTTATATCCGCCATAATAACACATATTCAGACAGACAGCGCAGGCTTAGTAATAGGCTTCCGTGCGGGGTACTGAAAACTGAAAACAATAGTCCTACTGCATCTCTCCCCGTGCATGTCGTAAAAGACGACTAAGGACAAGATGCCGTGCTAAAGGGCGACAGCGACAGGATAGCCACCTCTCACCTTGCTACGGTCCTTCCACCGAGTCACGCTGTAGGTGGGTCTTCTTTCCTCTTGCTCTTTTTAGTTATTTTGTCCGAATACTTTGCGAAACGTGGTGGACGGTGTTGTGCTGTAATTTACCAGAGTCATTGCAGCTCAACAGTGATTACTTTGCTTACCCCGATTGTCGGGATACATCATGTGTTATGTACGTATGTAAAAATAATACTTCTAATTTATTTTTTTGCATTTAATATCGGTATTTGAGATTTGCTTACATTAAGAATTTAATGCAAAAAGGTAATTGAATGGTGTATGTACCCTTGTCTGTCCATACATGTGGATCTATGTTACTCTAAAATGCCATCTAGTCTAGCCCAGCCCTAAACTTGAAATTATTAGGCATCGTGGTGGTAGCTGACATAGTTTTTAAGAAACTTTATGCGAACGAAGCAGTGTACAAAAGTAAGTTTAGATAATAGTGTTATTTTTAATGCTGGAATCAAACCAGACATTCTGGATGATGTGTTATAATCTGGATTCTAATACGAGTAATGTATTTTTAGCTTTCCGTACCCCGTACGGAAGACTTAGTAATAAGTCTACGCCGCCGTCTGTCTGTCTTTCTGTCCTACTGCTGTATCTTTGAAACCGTAATAGCTAGCCGGTTGAACTTTTCACAGAATATGTGTTGTTTATGGCTGATATAACAAGAAGTAATAAAACATTTAAAAATAAAAATAATAAGAGGGTCCCCATACAAGAAACGTGTATTTTAAAAGATTTTATTGAGGTGCGGACACCTCGGTGCGCGAGTTCGACTCGCGCTTGGCCGGTTTTTGTATTATAATATTATAATATATTGTTTTAGGTACTTACCTATTTTCTGAACAAAGAACAAGCAAGTATCTATCTACAACAATAAATCTTATTAGTACTACTTTATGTATACATACCTAATATTATGTTTTTGTATTGTGATACTAGAGAGGAAGAATAATAAAAAACCTTTTTATTACTTACTTACTACTTATTATTCGAGTACATTAAAATTGAATAAATTAATTTAGAACATTAAATAATTGTTAAATTTCGATCGACCTATTGCAGAAGTCCACTTAACGTGAAATCTGTAACAGACTTCACTTGCGATCACTCTGCAAAGGAGTTTGTTCTAGAAAATTGAACTCAAACTTTTGTCCATTACAGCTGTTTGAGTTCACAAAACTTATTAGGCAGAAACGTGCGAGTGAAATCATGAGGCAGTTGCTTGGAGCCCTCGGTTGAATAGATACATATTTATTTTTTCAATGATTTGTTAATATCAGCCCCATAGTTACTTATTTTCCTTATCACATAGCCCCTAAGGGATAGAGAACGCTCAACGAAATCCATCACAATTATTAAATCTCTCTCACATGGGCGCGCCAACACTTTATGTATTTTAAAAAACAAATTGAGTCTTTCCACCCTACCTGACGTCAGTAATTCCTCGTTCTGACCACACTCCATCAGCAAATGTTACACCGATCACAATTTGGAGAATCTCTCTTTTCATCAGGAATTGGAATGTGTGGTTTACTTTACTTTTACATAATGAAGGCTTCCGCGGGGAAAACGAAAATTTCGGAGGGACCTGCCCATGAAAACAGTGGCGTTGTGCCTTTAACAAAATTTCGTTTATATTAATTTATAGATTAATTTAGTTTTAGATGTGTTCAATGTTCCCTGATATAATCTTAAGTCTATTTTATTAGATTTAGTTTAGTGAAGGTAGTTTACAGTAGTAAGTAGAGAAATTTTAATTGAAAAAAAAAATTGCAATGTTTTCACACTTTAGAAAAACTCGGGGCAGAGAGAGCGTTGAGTAATAATGGCATCGCCTCGCTCACGAGGGGCAGGTGATTCAAATCTTCTTTTTCTGAGTTGATTTTCCTTGGTTTTCTGAGGTTTCTTTTATTTGTCTATTTCGGAAATAGGTCGGTCTAAAATAAAACCTAATAATTAACTCTCACATTATAGTGCTCCACAAATATTGTACAAGAAAAAAAAACAATGAATACAGGTACATGAGGTGCAAAGGCGGACTTATCCCTTGAAGAGATTTCCTCCTCCAACCTTTAAGTACCTATGTCAGTCAGTCAGTCAGTGTGTATCTTGGGCTCTTCAAAAAACTATTTATAATACCCACTAGATTACAATCAAATCAATACAGTTCTCGATACGCTCGGAGTCTGCACACGCGCGCAATTGGTATCGACCTCTAGTTTTTTACCCGCAAAATTAAAAATTATATATTTTAATCTGTATAAATCTAAATCTGAATTGAACATTCGCCGCTGGACCTACATTGTCCAAGGTTGTACAACCCGCTCGCACACGGTTCATCGCCGCGAGTGTCATCTCGCAAGGCTGCTGCTGGAGACGATCCTCTTCGCGGGGTGGCCACCCGCTTCGCTGCGCCGCGCCGCGTCGCGGATATCCATCAGGAGGTGAGTCTTGCACAAGTTCCTTTCCTCCCCGGTGTGGTGTTCACTGCGACTGTAATTTGCAACGCTAGCCTATATAGGTAAAATTTTTGTTCAATAATTATAAAAATACGGAACCCTAAAAAGGGCAAAACTCCAGCGACCTACCGCCGCGTCACCATAAGTTGGTATACATGAAAAAATAACATTATTTCTCCTTAATCGAATCATAGATGCGTGGTCGGATTTCGCTTGCATAGTAAGCTATTTTTCGTACATCTATCTATACTTCCTAAAAGCTCTGCAACTTTTCCAGAATCTGAGCAGTTAATCAACGTATGAACTATATTATCTCCGAGCTTTCACCCTTCGAAACTTGTCCTGAAACTAAGTTGCTCTCCGCGCGACGCTAGAGGGCGCTGAAGGACCCTCGTTCCCGGCTAGCGTCGCCGGCGGCTCTTCACACTGCACACTCTTCACGGAGAGCGGAGTGATGGTATCTAGCTATACTCGAGACGTCAGAACGCTTCAACTAAAGCGGGGCGACGTTTTATGAGGTCTTGCGGGGGACTATTAGTGAGCAGCGTTAATAAATGTTTAAAGGACTTGAGTAGGTACATATCTAATATTACCAGTTACTCCGTCCTTATATGGTTTTATTTAAATGTAGCTCTGCCTCCTTCGTTGATTTTAGTCGACTTGTTTTATATTCATATTCAAATTCAGATTCAGTATTTCGCCATAAAGAACACACAACGTTAACAATATTTCATTGGCACACGTGCGTGCATATGGTACTTCGTCATCATTTTCGTTTTGTTCCATTCAGCAATGCATTCTAAAAAAACTGGACAAGAAACCATAAAGAGCTTTTTTTTAAAGTATAAATTCCGTGTGGGGTCGGTATTTAAAAAGAATAGCCCCACTGCATCTCTCTGTTATATTGTCTTAATACATTGCTAAACGTGGTGGTCGGTGTTGTGGTGTAATTTACAAGAGTAAATTGTAGCACAACACCAATTACTCTGCTTGTCCCGATTGTCGGGATACAGCGTGTGGTATGTATGTAATAGTAAAAATTATAAGGACGTTTAGGTCACCGGATTTAAATCCGTTAGATTTTTATTATTGGGGCTATTTAAAAGAAAAAGTTTACGGGAAACCGGTGGAAAACTTGATAGAGCTCAAAGAAAGAATTACGGCAGTAGCTCAGGTTTTTTTTTATGTAAGCTGACATGGTTGGCTACATCACCTACAACATCCGTGATGTCAGCCCATAACACCGGGTGAACTTGGTGCCACGTTAGTGCTTCCCTTCGGTAGTGCCGACTATAGTCAACTGGACGGAAAACACAAACTATTTACATAGCATAGGTGGACGTATCTGCACTTGCATCGAGTACTTGCTCGAAGCATCAACCGGGCATTTGTGAGAAGATGTCGAGCTAGGATTTGTGCAGGTTGTAAAAAAATTTAACATCTACTTTAACAGGTTAATAAAAAACAATTACTTCAAGTGTTTATTTTATTCCAATTCGTAGTTGGTAGAACAGTTATCAAATTCCGAGGTCCTTTTGCAGTTAAATAAGAATATCTCATAAATTATTGGGCAAATCGGTAAGTGATGTACCATTTTGAAAACTGCATTAGTGGGCATATTTTTGTTCCATAATGCCACTTTAGTGTAGTTTTTTTTTCACCGCGAAGGGCCAAACTCAAGGGTCATCCCTTGAGTTTGGCCCTTTTCAGCCTCATGGCTGAAATTTTTTTAACATGTGGCTCTTAAACAAGACAAGATTAAACATCAAAAAATAAATTATACCGTGTGAAAGCCTTACTTTTAAGGAATATTTGACAAAAACTAGATTTAAGAAAATCTTACATTTGTACTTGTGGCATTTAAAAAAATGAGCTGAGGGAAAAAATTTTGGATTTTTACAAAAATGACAATATCTCAAAAACTAAGCCATTTTTACTAAACCTAAAATTAGATATTCTGAGAGGTAATTAGCAGCCCTATCTCCTGTCAAAGGATTATCGTCGGTTTCTGGGACACCCTGTATAGATGAGAAATTCCCTGAGAAATTCCGTTTTCTTTATAAAAGTTTCATTTGAATCGGCCAAGTCAGCAATATTTCACTTATGGATTACTTATCTAAAAGAAATATTATCAGCAGACTCTAGAACACATTGTCACTGCCTATTCACAGATTGTATTTTTAGGGACATTTTAAGTATCTGCTGCATCTTTTTAGTAAGCATCTAATAATTCTAATAAATCTAATAAAAATATTGCAATAATCTTATCTGAAAACGAACACTTAATACTTACTGATTGTACCCTGTCGAATATCATATGTTATCAAGATCTGCAACCATTTTCCTAATTAAATTATAAATTTTCCCAAAACGCTGCCGAATCTCATTTTCGGCCCCTACGCGGGTCGCGGACGACTCTGCGGGCGGCGGCGGCGGGGCGACCGGCGGAGGTGCCTCGGTGACCCGCACTGTTTATTTTCATTAGAGGGTTGAATTTCTGTTTACGATGCAGTTACCGCCGAGCTGCATTAGACCAAATTTATGAGGAAAGGGTTGAGGCGAGTTTTGCGGTACAAGTGGAAATACTAACATTTTAATAAAAAAATCTCCACAGTCTACATATTTTCACTTGTCAGCGAGAACTTGGATAAACATTGCATGAGTTAACATGTTTTTATTTAAACGCTAACTCAGCTGAAAAAAGGGCTTTTGCTTACTTAGGTATTATCAAAAGAACTGTTTTAACTGCGCTCGGCTAGATGCTAGCGCAAGAGCATTATTTGCATAACGAAAGCGCAAGGATTCATAAACTCAATGTCTGAGAAATAAGGGGTTTTAAATATTGGTTTTTCGCACTGACGAGCTTACGAGGGATTATAATTTCTGCAAATGTTTCTTATAGAGTATGAGGTACTTTTCAATTATATTAGAAGTCATATTTCATAAGAACTCAGAACTTATGGAAGACAGCAATACTTGAAAAACATTAACCAATATAAATACAGCTCTGCAACATCCGCAAATTTTCTGGTATGGCAAATCACATCCCTAGGCGAGGTGAATTAGACTCTGCCGACTGCCCCAGTGGTCCGTCGGCAAAGCCACCCATTCCGGTTAAAAAAAAACTGACTGACTGAACGACATGCTTGTTGAAAACACTATAATAATTGAAAATAGTATGCAGAAAGTAATTAGTAGAGTATATAGGATAGTCCAACTGAAAATACATCCATCACAAATTATCAATTCAGTGTCGGGAATATTGCCAAATGTTCAATTCAATTAATCTGACCAGTCTCCGGCGATGCACAGAGTCATAAATTTCAATTAAAAAGCCAATAACTTTCCCAAATAAAAATTAAAACGGACATACAATTTCTCAAATTTACGATAATGACCGACCTCGCTTTTTGTGCACTAGTCTCGGTTTTGGTGTCGCGTTATTTTTGGGTTAAACAAAAACATTATGTTTATCTGCACTATTAAAAATAATTCATCATTCAAATATTTCTAGCAAAATGATTTATGAAAGTATGAAATTATAATCAAGAATTGTATTTACGCACATTAAAGTCAATATTAGAAATTGCTTCTAAGAAAGTGGTTCCCATTTGAAATATCGTTGTATTTCAATTTTAATTCTATGTATACTCAATTTGCAATAAATCCAATAGATAATATTAAAGCCCTGCAATCTTAAGCCGAGCTAAATCTATCCAAGCGAACTTTTTCATCATCACTCAAGCCCGAACAATTTCTTTCTCGACATAAAGGTATAATAAAAAGCCGACAAAACTGTTCAACTGCGGTCTCTATATTTCACGGCCGGCTTCAATCGTCGACTTTATCTGCCTCACGCACGCCCGGCCCGGGTACATTCTCGTCCGGCCGGGTACATTCTCGGCCGGGTACGTCTGGGACTGGCGGGTACACGGGTACATCGGCGCCGAACATCGGTGCGGATTTTTCAGACAGTTTTCGACGTTTTCTGCTACGGTTTATCGCCATGGAGCGGCGGACATTTGCACGCTTCACATTTACTGTTAACTGAGAAATAGGGCGATGTGATACTAGAGGCGGATGATGGCCAAGCGGTAAAGGGTATGCCCAATTTACATAGACCAATGGATTCGATGTCCGTTGGCATGCACATATTTTTTCTCTTTTGCAGTTTGAGAAGAGCATCTCTTTCACGAACCCAAGTTACTGCATGGTCCGGATTACAGGTAAAATTGTACGTCCTGAAATTGGTCCCTTCCCCTATTAGGTGGTACGGATTGCTACAGAACGGTCAAAGTATAAAATTGGTGGAAAGGGGTAAGCATTAAAAACATTTTCCGTTGAGTTCAGTGTAGTTAGTAGGATTATAAAGACTGATACTATAAAAACTGGCATTAAATCTATGTCGTTCCGACACAAAAAAGCTGTAATACGGGTTGAGCCGGTAATTTTGCGGCTACAGATTATCATATTATTATTTTATTATTTATATTATGTAATTGTTACAGATTATTCTTAACTCTATACAAAACTGAAATACTTTAGCCAACGCAACTTAACGTCAGACACCCGTGTACGTACTATACTAGACCGCTCTGGAACTGCGTCATTCGCAGCGACACAACCCGCAACCCTCGGTCAAATGATTTCTACATTAAATTAAAATTTCTTACTTTTCATTTTGTGACGAAATATTTGTTTCTTTGTTAGATGCTCCTACAAATTTATATGATTGATTAAAATCCACAAAATAAAGAGACAATGCGTCCCAGAGGATTCGTAACTCTACAGCACTGAAATACTTTAGCCAACGCGACTTAACGCCACACTCCCGTGCAACCGAACTAGGTCGCTCTGCAACCGCGTCATCGCAGCGACACAACCCGCAACCCTCGGTCAAATGATTTCTACATTAAATTAAAATTTCTTACTTTTCATTTTGTGACGAAATATTTGTTTCTTTGTTAGATGCTCTTACAAATTTATATGATTGATTAAAATCCACAAAATAAAGAGACAATGCGTCCCAGAGGATTCGTAACTCTACAGCACTGAAATACTTTAGCCAACGCGACTTAACGCCACACTCCCGTGCAACCGAACTAGGTCGCTCTGGAACCGCGTCATCGCAGCGACACAACCCACAACCCTCGGTCAAATTATTTCTACATTAAATTACAATTTCTTACTTTTCATTTTGTGACGAAATATTTGTTTGTTTGTTGCATGCTCCTACAAATTTATATGATTGTTAAATTAAAATGCACAAAATAAAGAGAAAATGCGTCCCAGAGGATTCGTAACTCTACAGCACTGAAATACTTTAGCCAACGCGACTTAACGCCACACTCCCGTGCAACCGTACTAGACCGCTCTGGAGCCGCGTTATCGCAGCGACACAACGCGCGACCCTCCGACAATTGCTTCAATATATTGCAATTTCTTGGACTCGCTACGTTCGGGCAAATTATTCAGTCGCTGGGGACGGGGAATATTCTGTGTTGTAGAGTGTACGTGTGCGTGTCGTGGTCGACCTGACCACTGTTATGATGTGAAGAGTATTTCCATTTGGTATTTTTTCAAAACATGATGATGATTAGGTATAATATTATCTAAACGTTATTTTATTTATCGGCATATGTTTCAGTTCAATGTTCTTTATTGTTACAAATAATTTTTAGTTGTTTAGTTTTATCAAATTTTGATTTCGTAGATTAGTTTATTTGGTAATTTTAGGATTTTAGGCTTTTACACATTTAATTATAATTTGTTCGCTTGAAATTATAATATTTTTTTATCCATTTGTATTTGGCGTAAGAGAATGAATGTACGAGAAAAACTTTCGAGATAATATTTAAAATTGTAATGCCGACTTTTTACATTATTTTATAGCGCCGCAGTAGAAAACAGTGTAACATTTTATTTTTAAAATTCACTAAAAATTCGCATGACCTCGATTCTCTGACACCATCTGCTGTGAAGTTTACGCCACTGTGAGCATTTCCCCGATAAATTTCGGCTTTTTTGACCGGAAAATAGTTCGAAATTCAGAGGAAAAATCTTCCGTGGAAAAGTACATTCATGAACATTTTCGAAAATAAAAACATCGATTTTATTTATTTCGTGTATTTCATTAAAAAGTTTCCCCCTCTGAAAGTCATAATTTTTTTTATTGATGGATTAAAATTTTTTCGGATGGCACATTTGCGTTATTTAGGTACTTTGTCAACATGACCTTCATCATATTATACCCAGGCATACCCCACCTCATTCAGTATTATTATGAGAAATAACTAAGGAGGAACATTATTTTTAGGCTTACGAAAATTCTTTCCTCACTTTCTATATTTAAATCTTTCAGGCACAATATATCGTTCGACATCTTATTTATTATATTCCCGACTGTTGCCTGGTTTCAGCTTATTGAACGCGAAAGTTCCCGGCCGGCTGTCGTCGGGTCGCAAATGGCAACACAAGCCGCTACGCTCGTTTGCGCTGCGCGCCGCGCCGCCGCCGCGCCGCCACTTGCCGCGCGAATGTTTAACTTTGCTCGCCGAGCGTGAATGCTCTGGATTGGGGAGCGCGAATGAGCTGCTTGGGCGTAGGAATAGTTTTGAGCATTCGCATATTTTATTATTATGATTTAATCTGCATTTGAAGAGCTAGCGAACAAAATCGGACTCGCCCCTAAATGGGGTTTTACAGGAGATGCCAAAAACTAGATAAATCAGATAGGGGCAAGTCCGGTTTTGACTGAAAATGTATTTTAACATTACGTTTATATAGGATAGAACTGGTTTTGATTGAAAATACTTTAGGATGCCATAGATATGAGCTCAGACACACCATTTTTTTTAAAGATACATCGTTATGGTTGGACAAGTCCGTTTTTGTTCGCCGGCTCCTCATTTAAGTTAAAGTAACCGTAAGTTTTTTATGGAAATTGACACGGTTGGCTACATCACCTACAACATCCGCGATGTCAGCTCATAATACCTGGTGAACTAGGTGCCATGTCAGTGCTTCCCTTCATTTCATGTCGGCCACACTGAACTGGACGAAAAACACTAACTATTTACATAGCCTTTTTGGGCGACGTTTCATTCAGTGCAGTGGTACCAACTCGGGCGGGATGAACCCAACCACCTAGTAAGGTAAGAAGGGAAGGGACCTACAGTCTTACGTAGAACTCGAACCACGGTCAGCCACCAACGGCCGAGCGGTCACCCATCCAAGTCTGTAAGGGTCGCCTAGACGCTCGTACCAGGATCAGATCGGGCATGTGCTTAGGGCATGTGCTCAAAAAGTGCGTAGTACCCGTAACCGACGAGCATGTATGACGAGCAGTATGAGAGTGGAAGAGGCGGCAGAGGTGTGTCAGGATCCAAATTCAGTGGTCACGATCGTGGCACGTGGAGATCCGTTGTCTGTCTACCCCACTGGAAAACAAGCGTGACGCTATGTATATATGTGAACCAAACACACTGATTCACGGTTGTGCGACCGACGACGAAGTGAATGCAATGTAACTCATTATTTTTTATCAATTTTGGTATAAAGCTGTATAAAAAAAGTTAGTAGAGAGAGGGTTATACTTTCATCTTAATTTTAACTGTAACATACTTATCTAGAAGTGAACCTAAACAAAATCGACTGAAAGAAAAAACTTGCCAATAAGTCCACTTTCAGCACCTCTGAAAAGTGTTCCTAACATAACGTAACTCAAATTATAAAGACGAGATGCCGTGCTAAAGGGCGACAGGCTATCGACCTCTCAATTTGGCGCGGTCCTTCCATCACCGAGTAATGTAGCATGTAGCAGGTGTCTTGTTTGTTGCTTGATAGTTATCTTGTCCGAATGCTTTGCTAGGCGGTCGGTGTTGTGCTGTATCTGTACCCAGAGTCCTTGCAGCACAACGCCGGTTTCTCTGCTTTTTTTTATTGCTTCCAAACTGGGTGGCTGTGCCCAAGGTCGAAGCCTCGGCGCAGCAAATTTCACCCCCGAGGAGGTGTCAGTCCGGCTTGGAGGCGGACTAATGTCGCTGGGGAAAGGCTTATTAACCCGCGATTTGAAGACCCGTGGCAGGCCTCACGCACTCTATGTACTTGCGCGCGCTAACTACCTACCGCCCGGTGGACCGCGGGCGGTCTAATTTAGTAAAAATTCGACAGCCGCGCGAAACATACCTACACGCTCGCCCACGCTACTGTGCGCAGCTGAAAAGCAATAATTACTTTACATTCGATCGTTTAGGAACATCTTTGCACACAGCGATTGGCGACGTGAAACATTAGGCTATTAAAGCCGAAGGTATGGAACTTTTTGTATGGAGTGATTTATTTGGTACGAAGTAACTATTAAGTACATAATCTGTGCCCGTGGATTGTAGGAGTGGGGAAAGATATTCCCCGATTGTCGCGATATAGCGTATGTTATTTAGGCATGTATCTCAAATTATCTTATTACTACTACAATCATTATTACTTTATTTTATATATTATAATATATATCTACTGCTTTGCTTTACAAATTACTAAAAATAATAATAATTTGATATGAACATTTTGACCTTTCACTTTGTCCCTACAGTCAAACTTACTGTTAATGTTAACTTAATGTTAACTTAACTTAATGTTTCCATGTGTGTTATCGCTTGTTTAGAAACTGCATTAGGTATGTATGTATGTATTTGTTTATATTGCGTATATGTATATGTACTTTTGAACTTGTATGTATGTAAATCTCGAATGTATTTAGTTGTATGTTATTACTATTATCTATGTTTTATTGTTTAGTTTTGTACTCTTAAAAAAAAAAATCTCATTTAATTTTCCGCACTACCCATCTACCCTACTCACAATCCCAGGTATGACTGGCAGATAATGCCCTTAGGCTTTAAGTCCGCCTTTTGTCACTTTTTGTGCAATAAAGTATATTTTCATTTTCATTTCATTTCATTTCATTTTCATTTCATTTTCATTTCATTTTCATTCATTTTCATTTCATTTCATTTCATTCATTTCATTTCATTTCATTCATTTCATTTTCAAACTTGCGAACGGGTAGTCCCGTGCTGACCGCATCCCAGGCCCGCCCAATACGCGCTGAAAGGTCTAACATAGCCCTAACGACTTGCAGATGACGTGGCGCTAAGTGATACACGCCTGACGTATTATCTGCGGAGCGAGAGATGAATTTAACTCGCCCGCGTTATCGTGGCTATTAACGTCGGTTACGCATGCGGCTATATTTCTGAACTCGTGAAACTGTGTTTAAAGTCGTAAAAAAAATATATTTTAAATGGCGGTTACACTTTTCATATATTTTGCGAAAGGTTTAATGAATTTGTTGAAAGTGTTAACCGAGTCATGCAGCGCGTGGGTCTTCGTGCCTTACTTGCTGCTTGATAGTTATCTCGTCCGAATACTTTGCTAAACGTGGTGGTCGGTGTTGTGCTGTAACATACAAGAGTACCTGCAGCACAAGTCCGATTACTCTTCTTACCCAGATTGACGGGATACAGCGGGTGATATGCATGTATGTATGTTAAATGCATTTTCGCAACATAACGCAGCCTGCACACTATGGAGGTTCTGGCTAGGTGGGAAAGCTTATTAGATATTTTCTATAAAAGTAATTATAATAAATATAATATCATAATTTTGGATTTAAATTGAAAAATATATATATATATATATATATTACAAATTAAATTATGTAAACTTTTCATGTAAGTAAATACAAACATATTATTCTGACGTCCGATCCGCCTGTGTCATCCTTTTGTAAAACAACTTGCTTTAACAGAAAAATTACATGCTATGAGAACTATAAACAAAAATTAAAACGAACAGAAACTAAGTACTTTAAATGATAATTATTTAAATTAAACTAAATAAGTCTGCTCTAATTATGTACACTGAAAATTTTACTATGAACTCTCGCACTTCTCTGATTCGAAATGTTCCGAATGTCGCGAAGATCAAAACAAGTTCATTTCGCGCAGACCCCGAAAACGAAGACTTACGAAACTCCGTCACGCACTCCAAAACATCCAGCTGAAAACTAAAACAACGTTTAAACTCGAATTAGGGCAAAATGTTTACAATTTTGTGTACTAACTTGTATTCGGAACGCGTGCTCAAATTACAGGACCGCAAGTTCGCAAGCAGGGCAGGAAACAACAAAATTGTTATGCCACGTTTGATGTAAACATTCAACAACACCAAACTAAATTCAATTTAAATGTTTCTTCTGTGCGTCGTCATCGTGCGCATGGTCTAAATGCGCAGGATCTAAATGATCGAAGCCTAAAACCACCAGGTACCTAACTGCGTATTGTTATACTTATTAATTTTATATTATTTATTATAATTTATTTTACTAGCCTCGGTAGCTCGGTGGTATCGGAAGCACAGAATAGATATTAGTACTCGGAAGGTCGAAGTGCAATCGTGAACATTGAGCACACCTGGGCTTTACTTAGTCAAAACTTGGATGAGTGACCGTTCATCAGTTGAGGCTGACCGTGATTTGGATTCCACCTGAAATGGTAGAATTTAACCCGACCCGATTGGTACCACCGACCGCACTGAATGAAAACAGCACGCCCAAAGGGAAGCACTGACATGACGCCTAATTCACCAATTTGTTTTGAATGAGCCGACTTCACGGGTGTAGTAGGCGATGTATCCAACCATGTCAGGTTCCATAAAAAAAGTAATATAAAAGAGTTCAAAAGAAAGGAAGACGCGAGCAGGCGAAAAGTTATTTCAAATGGTGTGCGCAAAGACGAAATTACAAATGTATCTCATTTGTTTTTTTATATGTTAGTGCTAAGCATGTACTCGCTTATTATATTTCTTCTTTAGATAAATGCAAAGCCGAAAATGATGAGAAAAAAATTAATTAAAAAATAGGATCCTGGTCGGGACGTGTTTTTTTTTTCTTCATTTTCGGTTTTGCAATTATCTAAAGAAAAAAAATTTTTGTCTCTCTCTGTTACACCTGCGGACGCACATTTTTAGGTTTCCTTATCCCGTATGGAAACCTATTACTAAGCCTACGCCGTCTGTCTGTGTGTCTGTCCTACTGCTGTATCTTTGGAATAGTTAGCCGGTTGAAATTTTCAGAATAGGTATGTGTTAATTATGGCGGATATAACAACAAATAATAAAAAATAGAAAAAGTTAAAAATTAAGGGGGGTTCCCATACAATAAACGTGTTTTTTTTTTTTGTGGTGCGGAAACCTCGTTGCGCGAGTCCGACTCGCACTTGGCCGGTTTTTTAATAGCACATGTGCATATCAGCCGTTATAGGCAAATGTGTATATTATATATTAATAAATTATTTGCCTATTTTGCCTGTGTGAAAGTTCTACAAAGCGAGACGGCGCGGAAGTATGGAATTACACTAGGTATTTCCATGCAATAAGTTATATATATCGTACAAGCAAACAACGGTTAAGAGCAATAAATATCAAGTTTAGACAGTGGCGCCGACTGCCATGCTCCAGTGCTAGGGGAACAGGAGAATTCGAAATTCATAAATGACCCCTATGCCTAGGTGCGGAGGATTTGACGTTCGGCAAGCGAATCGTAGACGTTAGATTGAATCTAAAGCCATGACGACGAATAATAATTCAATACTATTCTTTATATATTCGTAGATACTTATTATTTAGTAGTGGCAGTGGCAGTGGCAGCGGCAGTGGCAGTGGCAGCTAGTGACATGATGACTACTACAGTATAGAAAAAAAGTCTTTGAACTAAATAAAAACGTTCATATCTGAATCAAATCTGAATTAGATTATTTATACCTAGCTGATATACCTACCTTTATGCCAGATTATACGTACATTCTGCTATCACAATAATGAATTAATAACACGTCAAACTATAGACAGCTCGTTTCGGTCGCCATTACATTATCTGCCCTCGAGCCAGGAAGTTCTAAGATTTTGGTTTTCTTTTGTGACTTGCGAAGTTTGTTTGTCAGTTCTTCTTGCATTGAATTTAGAACTGGCGGAATTTTCGACATGTCCAAGTGTAGGTTACCTACCTATGAATGAAATTATACAATAAATAATAAACAATATCGTTACTACCTTAAGTAACGTACTCTACAAAATTTTGGCATTAATCATTCAATGGACGTAGGTCTAGCGTAAAACTGTTAAATAAATTAAATTACATAGTGGTAATATGTAAATTTTTATATATCTGATGAGATTTTTTTTTGCTGGATCTGCGTCAGTTTTCAATATGCCGGCGCCGGCTGCTTCTTATTTTTCTCCTTGTGCCTCTAATTCTTGAGGGGAGCGATCTTATAATGGAAATACTACTGAATTGTTCTGTTCAGGTATCATTTAAATTAATAGACTATTAGAGACAGACCTGTAGAACCTTCGTGCGTAGTTTTGTGTGGCAGCGAGTGGTAGTTACTGAGCCCCGAAATATCCAAAAACGTCAACATGGCTTTTTTATTTATTTATTGAACGCGCGACAAGTGGCGCAGAGCCACCCATAAGGTGTCTAACGACGCTCATGGACATTATGGGGGGCTCAGAATACCATGCCGGCCTGGCAGGTGCCTATTCACGCCTGTCTTGAAGGACCCGAGACTGTACTTAGGTGGGGGGAAATATATCGCCAGGGAGAGCGTTGACGTTAACCGAGGTGCGATAAAGCTGAGATTACGGGGTGATGTAGCCAACCATGTTAAGTTCTACAAAAAAACAAAAAACAGCTCGGCACAGCCACCCAAGTTGGTTTACATAAAGAATACTTACTGATAAAAATATGAGTGACATCATGAGCGATATCTCACTGCGAGCGTTACTATTACCAAATCGCAATTCATTTCAGCCACGAAAATGCTTGGCGTCCCGGCACAGATAATAATATATTCTGGAAATAAAGTGACTTCTCTTTCCTTAATTTATTTAATATCTCACGTGATAAGAAAATTGCAAAGTCAAAGGAGTGAAAAATAAGTTCAAAAACTAAAACCCGACTACTGAAAAATCACGCTCTAAAAAGTATGAAACAAGAAAATGTTCTCATCTGAAATTGTTATGTACAAACTATTCAATATTTTATCGTCTATTAAATAAACAACTTACACGTAATATATTTTAATGTATTTAATAAATATTCATAGTGTTGTTCAGAGGATAGCCATGGTCGTATGCCACTTTGCCCTAAGGGTAGGTGGCATACGACCACGGCTATCCTCTGAACAACACTATGAATATTTATTAAATACATTAAAATATATTACGTGTAAGTTGTTTATTTAATAGACGATAAAATATTGAATAGTTTGTACATAACAATTTCAGATGAGAACATTTTCTTGTTTCATACTTTTTAGAGCGTGATTTTTCAGTAGTCGGGTTTTAGTTTTTGAACTTATTTTTTATTTTAATTATTTTGGGGATATAACTTCGTGATAAAGTATTTGCAGAGCCGTTTTACATGTTTTGTTTGTTTAGGTTTTACTGTTTTATAATTTTAACATGTGTACCATAGTCCATAAGGGCAAGCTGGGTTCAGGTAAACGATAAACCGACTCGAAGAAAGTAAGTAACAAAGGGCGAGGCCGAAGGCCGAGCTGCGTTCAGGAAGACGACAAACTTTCTCGAAGAAAGTAAGCAACTATGGGCGAGGCCGAAGGCCGAGCGGCGCTCAGGAAGAGGATGAACCATCTTTAAGAAAGTAAGTAACTGAGGGCGAGGCCGAAGGCCGAGCTGCGTTCGGGAAGACTATAAACCTTCCCGAAGACAGTAAGTAACCATGGGCGAGGCCGAAGGCCGAGCTGCGTTCAGGAAGAGGATAAACCATCTTTAAGAAAGTAAGTAACTGAGGGCCAGGCCGAAGGCCGAGCTGCGTTCGGGAAGACTATAAATCTTCTCGAAGAAAGTAAGTAACAAAGGGCGAGGCCGAAGGCCCAGCTGCGTTCAGGAAGACGATAAACTTTCCCGAAGACAGTAAGTAACTATGGGCGAGGCTGAAGGCCGAGCTGCGTTCAGGAAGAGGATAAACCATCTTTAAGAAAGTAAGTAACTGAGGGCGAGGCCGAAGGCCGAGCTGCGTTCGGGAAGACTATAAACCTTCTCGAAGAAAGTAAGTAACAAAGGGCGAGGCCGAAGGCCGAGCTCCGTTCAGGAAGACGATAAACTTTTTCGAAGACAATAAGTAACTATGGGCGAGGCCGAAGGCCGAGCTGCGTTCAGGAAGAGGATAAACCATCTTTAAGAAAGTAAGTAACTGAGGGCGAGGCCGAAGGCCGAGCTGCGTTCGGGAAGACTATAAACCTTCTCGAAGAAAGTAAGTAACAAAGGTCGAGGCCGAAGGCTGAGCTGCGTTCAGGAAGATGATAAACTTTCTCGAAGACAGTAAGTATATGGGAGAGGCCGAAGGCCGAGCTACGTTCATGAAGAGGATAAACCATCTTTAAGAAAGTAATTAAAAAAGGGCGAGGCCGAAGACCGAGCTGCGTTCGGGATGACTATAAACCTTCTCGTAAACAGTAAGTAACTAAGGGAGAGGCCGAAGGCCGAGCTGCGTTCGGGAAGACGACAAACTTTCTCGAAGAAAGTAAGCAACTATGGGCGAGGCCGAAGGCCGAGCGGCGCTCAGGAAGAGGATGAACCATCTTTAAGAAAGTAAGTAACTGAGGGCGAGGCCGAAGGCCGAGCTGCGTTCGGGAAGACTATAAACCTTCCCGAAGACAGTAAGTAACCATGGGCGAGGCCGAAGGCCGAGCTGCGTTCAGGAAGAGGATAAACCATCTTTAAGAAAGTAAGTAACTGAGGGCCAGGCCGAAGGCCGAGCTGCGTTCGGGAAGACTATAAATCTTCTCGAAGAAAGTAAGTAACAAAGGGCGAGGCCGAAGGCCCAGCTGCGTTCAGGAAGACGATAAACTTTCCCGAAGACAGTAAGTAACTATGGGCGAGGCTGAAGGCCGAGCTGCGTTCAGGAAGAGGATAAACCATCTTTAAGAAAGTAAGTAACTGAGGGCGAGGCCGAAGGCCGAGCTGCGTTCGGGAAGACTATAAACCTTCTCGAAGAAAGTAAGTAACAAAGGGCGAGGCCGAAGGCCGAGCTCCGTTCAGGAAGACGATAAACTTTTTCGAAGACAGTAAGTAACTATGGGCGAGGCCGAAGGCCGAGCTGCGTTCAGGAAGAGGATAAACCATCTTTAAGAAAGTAAGTAACTGAGGGCGAGGCCGAAGGCCGAGCTGCGTTCGGGAAGACTATAAACCTTCTCGAAGAAAGTAAGTAACAAAGGGCGAGGCTGAAGGCTGAGCTGCGTTCAGGAAGATGATAAACTTTCTCGAAGACAGTAAGTATATGGGAGAGGCCGAAGGCCGAGCTACGTTCATGAAGAGGATAAACCATCTTTAAGAAAGTAATTAAAAAAGGGCGAGGCCGAAGACCGAGCTGCGTTCGGGATGACTATAAACCTTCTCGTAAACAGTAAGTAACTAAGGGAGAGGCCGAAGGCCGAGCTGCGTTCGGGAAGACTATAAACCTTCTCGTAGACAGTAAGTAACTATGGGCGAGGCCGAAGGGCGAGATGCGTTCAGGAAGAGGATAATCCTTTTCGAAATAAGTAGCTAAGAAGTTACTTTCTTCGAGATGATTATGGTCTTCCTGAACGCAGCTCGATCTTCTGACTCGCCCTCTGTTACTTACTTTCTTCGAAAAGGTTATCCTCTTCCTGAACGCAGCTCGGCTTTCGGCCTCGCCCTTTGTTGCTTACTTTCTTAAAGATGGTTTATCCTCTTCCTGAACGCAGTTCGGCCTTCGGCCTCGCCCATAGTTACTTACTGTCTTCAAAAAAGTTTATCCTCTTCCTGAACGCAGCTCGGCCTTCGGCCTCGCCTGTTGTTACTTACTTTCTTCGAGAATGTTTAGGCTTCCCGAACGCAGCTCGGCCTTCGGCCTCGCCCTTGGTTACTTACTTTCTTAAAGATGGTTTATCCTCTTCCTGAACGCAGATCAGCCTTCGGCCTCGCCCATAGTTACTTACTGTCTTCGAGAAAGTTTATCTTCTTCCTGAACGCAGCTCGGCCCTCGGCCTCGCCCTTTATTACTTACTTTCTTCGAGAAGGTTTATAGTCTTCCCGAACGCAGCTCGGCCTTCGGCCTCGCCCTCAGTTACTAACTGTCTTTAAGAAGGTTTATCTTCTTCCTGAATGTAGCTCGGCCTTCTGCCTCGCCCTTAGTTACTTATTTTCTTTGAGTAGGTTTATCGTCTTCCTGAACGCAACTCATTTACAAACTTTCGCGTTTATAATATTAAGGTGGTTTTAAGTAGGATGTATTTGGGTAGGTTTGGAATGAGGCCGAGTACCGTGTGGGGTCGATACTTAAAAAGAATATCCCCACTGCATCTCTCCCCATGCATGTCGTAAAAGGCGACTAAGGGATAAGGACAAGATGCCGTGCTAAAGGGCGATAGGCTCGCCACCTCTCACTTTGGCACGGTACTTCCACCGAGTCATGCAGCAGGTGGGTCTTCGTGCCATACTTGCTGCTTGATCGATTTAATCTTGTTCGAATCCTTTGCGAAACGTGGTGGTCGGTGTTGTGCTGTAATTGACAAGAGTTCTTGCAGCACAACACCGATTACTCTGCTTACCTTGATTGTCGGGATTCAGCGTGTGTGATATGTATGTATATATGTATGGAATGAGGCCTGATTTTATTTTATTTAGAAATTATTCCCAATTATCGGGTGCATGCAAGCAAATCCGAAAGCAATAGCTAACAATATGTATATTTTTGAAATGTGCTAATTAAGCCCTTTCATTTGATACCCAACACGGCATCATTAAAAAATTTTTTTTTTTTTATCATGACTTTTTGTCGTCTAGAGGGCGCCATAGTCAATTATGTGTGACGTCACATAGCCTATAACCAGCGGACGATCAAGACGCTTTCAACGATACCTCATTTGTCAAATTGTGATAAGTAGTTTAGAAGTTATGAGGGAACAGATGAACATACATACATACATACATACATACATACATACATACATACATACCGGTCAAACACATAACCCTCCTTTTTGCTTCGCCGTAGTCGGGTAAAAATGAAGGCATGTGCTGGTGTGAAGGGAACGGTGCCAAAAAAATAGAAAACACCCTCGACACAGCGGAATGGACGCAGCGCGGTGCCAAGATACAGGTTCTAATGAAAGTTATCACGTGAAGCTAGGAATATATACCACTTGCTTTATTTATTTTAGACAGCAATCCTTGGTTGTCTAAGCCCAGGTGGTTATTAGGATATTATACAGAGGAGGAGGAAAACAAATTATGTAAATAAATATTTAAATTAATTCCATATTTCTAACTGTAACTTTTCTTACGATTTCAAATTTCGAAGGTTCCAAGTATTATTTGTATCGTTAATTTATCCGTCCCTCTTGTAAACGAAAAAAATCGTGACTAAATCTGCACACTAACAATAAAAAATAAGCTCGTTAAGTGCCAACGTTCTTCACACACAGAGGGTTCCGTATCCATTTTCTTCTTACACGCTTAGCGAGTTCGCGCAGCGATCATGCGGTCGCACCGTATCTAGCGCGCCGTTTCTCAATAACCGTTTTAAAACGTATAAACTTAAAAAAAAATTCGTCCCGTAAGGACTAAGCAAATTGTTTTATTTTTATTTTTTGAGCTTTACGTTCCAGGGTAATATCCTCGGACAGCGTGTGTGACATACGGACATACGAGAATGTGACATACGTACGGACGGACGTACGGACACCTGACCCATTTTATAAGGGTCCCTGCCAGCGTCGCTGGCTACGGAACCCTAAGAAAAGTTGCAAAAAGTTCCGAGAGAACCTTAACAAAACCTACAAAAAGTTCCACCGACTCTTTCAATGGGTTAAGGTATTCCAAATCCGAGCTGACTCCATGTCATAGTAGTAATACCCCCAGCTTCAATTCCCCTGAAGCGAGTGTGAGCCACGAACTCTCTAATTTGCTGCGCCATTGTTCAGCTGGGAGCCACCGTCGATGAAGCCACTGATTTAGGATTGCACTGCAGCTCTTCTAATATCGGTGCAGAACTCAATTAGGTACCACTGACTTGTAATACCATTCCATTTTACAATTAAAGTACCTGAAGACATAATATGGTACCCACCTATTAGATGTAACTTTTAAAAACAAAATAAAATCAATGTTTAAAAGTTATAATACTGTGAAGGATGATCTAGTTAGGTAGAGTTTAGCAAAAAATCATTTCCTTTGATTATTTATATTCTGTATACTTGAAGTATATCAAGTAGTATATTATTAAAAGCATACAGTTTTTTTTTTATCTTCTGACCATTTTTATGTATTCTGTATTCTACGTATTGTTTGGCATATATTATTTAATATTAGTTACCGATAATTTGGAGAATGACTTATAATATAATTTGACTTGACCTTTATACAAATTATATATATTACTAGTGTAAGCATACGAACTTAATAAATTGCCCCACGAAAGTGGTGGGGTCCGCCACTGTCTTGCCAGTCTCAGCAAAGATAGGGCCTCGTACTACACGTAGACACAAAGAGATGGCGCTGTTGTCTATGGGTGCTGCATATGGCGAGATAACCATATCGTTTAGCATATCGCTGCCCATTGATAAAATAATTAATACAATACAATTTAGGCCCGCAATCGCAATATTATTCGGATAGAGCCTGTCTGAACAGTCATACAGCATCTGCATAATTTGCTACAAACTGATTTCAATTTGCGTTGAATTGCGTTAAGTAGACGTCAGACTATTACAACTTGTGTATTTCGGAACGAGGTACCATGTCCGTTTCTTAACTTTTGTCGAACCGGCTGTCGAGGCCGGCTGAAATAAAGCGAACTGAAAGCGGGCGTTGAAATTGTCAGTCTAAATAGATACGTCGAATTTTCAGGTACAATTTAGACTCGACTCTGTGCACAATCTGTATACTACATACACGATCTATATAACGATTTGGGAGGTCAACGTTCACGAGACGCACGAGAGCAGGATGTTCTACCAATAATCTCATAGATGAGGACGGGCGCAATTTCGGGGTCAACAACACCGGGCGCCTAGAAGAGCAGGTTCTTAAAACGGGAACTAAACTAACTGAAACTGAAAATGAGAACAATAAATTAATAATATTATGTAATAAAAATATGCTCGTCTCTTATTCTAATTTAAATCTGAATCCAAACCCCAAATGCAAAACTGAATTCGAGGGCCACCGCGTTCAAACATGCACTTATAAATCAAATATTTACGTGGTAAGAAGTAATCTAATTTATATTATTCTAACAAATATTTATTTATTAGTCGGTATATAAGTATATATTAAATTATATCCTAACTATGAAGATATTAATATTTAATATCGAGTAAATAATGCAGTAAATTATAAAATACCCGTTTCATTCGTCCCCTAGAATGTAATGATAAAATTATTCTTTTGCAATTTTATGTCCACAGATTGTAAGAGACACTAATGTATGCAAACTCGCTAGTGAGTCCGCGGCACGGAAGGCGCCTACTTGAAAATATATAACGAAGTGAGGACAATCTGAGTAGAAAACTTGGGGTTCGTTCGTTACGCAGCGAGCGGAAACCATTTACAAACTTAAATCGGAATTTTAAATGAGCTGATAAAACCAAATTATTTTATGATCGTCTCGACTTAGCCACGCCCTCCCCACGCCCCCGCCTGTACAGAATGAGAAAATGAAAAATTCATCTTTCCGGATAGTCAATTACAGAGACTAATGTCTCGACGCGTCCTTTAGACGTTTAACGTAGCAATTTGAATTTTTATCCCGTAAAGAACAGAGTGTACACTTGTGTAACAAATTGTGCTCTTTCGGAGATATCAAAGCTTTTACAAAAGTTCAACGTAAGTCGCCTATCCTGATATTAAACACTGTAAGAGCTTTTCCATGCACGATCCTACCCTTCCTCTTTTAGTAGTGACACGATAAGCTTGTGCGTGGGTGATGTAAAGACCAAGGAAAGGCTCGCAAGTTATGCAAAACCGTTCAATTGTTTCGAGACCAAAAATGTGCTTGCGAAAAACTGTCTTCAATATCGGCGTTCCAAACTGGAAAATGAATGAAAGGTCTAAAATACCTCGGAACTTTTGAGTGTGCTAAAAATATGTTGGGAAATTTCATTAATTTCGCAGTTCAAAATTTTGGACAGACGAGTTTCAGCCCTGTGGCCGTGGTTCAGATGAAAACTTCGTTCATTTCTAAAGTATGTATCAGCAGAATAAGAAAAATCCATAATTTAAGCAAATAAATTAAGGACCACAAATAATATTCACAGAGATTGAGCTCGCTTTTACTGTAAAACTTTAAGAAGAAAAAATTATACAAATTTAATTAAAACCGAGGATTAAGATTAAAACAAAACAAATCATAAAAGTGTACGCCCCGGAAAGTAAACGTTGGCAACAATATCTCCCCAATGGCTCCTGAGAAAACTGGACGCAGAAGACAGAAGTTAATGAGACAAATTTCTACGAGGACGAATATCCTGCGCTTGGAGATTTGTCCCAACTGCCTGGTATGAATTAGTTGAATGCGGAATGCGCGTGCCTCTACCTAAATATCGTTCCACATAAAAAAGATCTCAACGATAATTAAATTTAGACCAAATAACTCAAGCAGAATAATACAAGAAGTATTAATGTGAAATAATATTTGAAAACATACAAAGATATCATTATATTTATATCGTTTATCTATGGACCATATCGCTGACTTCATTCCTATATAATTGTTGACGAAATGTATTTTTAGGTTAGTTTTGCTTTAGTTTTAATTTTATAGTTATTATCCATACTATAAGTTATTTCCATTATTTATCTGTTGTGTTTTCTTTTTTTATTTTCTTCTTCTTTTTTTTATTTTGTTTATCGAAACAACAGGATAATAATAATTGACGATTTTCAAAACGTATGGTTATACAATATCAGGGACAGATATATATTTTGTGTTATTGATCGCTGTGCGACCGCATTGAGTTTCGTGTTTGCACCGTAGATTCCTTATGGTGACGTCGGGGTCACGAATTTCGAAAAGGGCAAATTCTTGATGGACACATCCGCAGAGCCACTGATTAAGGAACAGTACTGAGTCAGTCTTCTTCGTGCGGCGAATTACTATTTTTTTAATTAAGAGTGGTAAATTATCGAATAGCGCACGCGCTGAAGAAGAGATGACCGAATGAAAGTTAGATGAATGAGAGCAGACCTACATGCACCGCACCCTCACAAGAGGAACCGCTCACACAATATCCCTGACAGTGATTGCGTGAGAGCGGAAGCATCCTCCCGCCGCCATCGTTCAGTCAGTCGAAGGCCGACAGCGGAGAGCACCGGACGTGTCGCGCGCCGCCGCTCCTCGCGCGCCCTCGCGATTACGCCGAACTTGCGATCGTAATGCGCTGACAATACGCTAAGGAACATGCTCATTTTCCGTATATTAAAATACTTCGATGAAGACAAAATAAATATGAATACCATTGAGTGATAGTACGGGCTGTCGCGAAGCTGTGTGAAGGTAGATGTGTGTTTGGTTTTGAAAAAGTTCTGTGAAAAGTTTATCAATAAACGACACCTGTAATAATTTATGAATGAATGTAATTAATTTTGCTGGAAGAAATTGAGAAATAAGTTGTTTCGGTAATATAAATGAGCACTTTCCTTGCGAATTACAGCAGCAAGATTCAGAAAAACTTTCCGTGGGAATGATAATTAATTCAACTTTAAGAAAAATAGTGGTGGAGTGATTTGAATGGTTCGCAAGAAGGTTGTGTTTTCACATCGAAACCGGCGAAGTTTATGAATATTCTCGAATACATTTCATGAAACAGAAGACGCAAAACATTATCGCATTATGGTGTTAACATTCCAATAATTTTTTTTTTTCGTAACCGCTTCGTTATTAAATTTAATTTCAAATAAACTTCTGTTGGTTCATTACGAGAGTAAACTCGATGCCATTTTCCGACGAAGGAACGAGCAACAAAACGTTCTCGAATGGCCGAAGGCGGTTGCATCAAAGCCACAGAGAAAAATGTCGCGGTCATAATTGCATTGCGAGCGCCGGGTCGCAGCTGAACTTGTTAAATTCTGCGCTCGGGGCGATTTGCGGTTGGGAATAGAGATGATAGGACCGAAATTAAAAATGGGTGGCGAGGTGGAGGGTAAAGGGAAGGCAAAGCCTGAGGGCGAGAAGCAGAAGGAGAAGGTGGCCGGTTGCGGGGAGAGATGTCCGGCGAACGGTCCGCCGGTGAGCGTGGTGCTGTGGTGCGCGTGCCTGATGGGGCTGCTGTCGAGCGGCTACAGTGTGTACAAGCAGAGCGCGCTCGAGCTGCGCCTCGCCCTCGTCGAGGACCAGTACGCCGCCCTGAGGAACGCCGTCCTCGAGCCCGTCGAGCCGCTCGTCGAACCTGCAGTGCTGAGAAGGAGCGTTAGAGACACCAGTGATTGCATCTGTCCTGCAGGTGCGGTTCCCTCGATCAAATACATATTTTCTAATCACATTATTGGGCATAATTGTAATACATCCTTTTGAAGGCATGTCCAGAGCTGCGGATTGACCATGTAATGAGAAGCAAATTAAGACGAATCGCAGTACGAAATCACTCTGTCTTCAAAGTATGTAGGTATCATTTTAAAGGTACAGAACCGTTAAAATATTTAGGGACACCTGGCGTGCTATTTATAAACAACATCGCATGCGCGCGTGTGACAAGGTTCTAGCTAGAGGGTTAACTCCATGTTCTCATCAGACAGTTCATTCTGAAGAAACTACTAGTTCATAATACTTTCAGGATAAAAAAAATTGCAAAACGTTTGGAAAAGGATTGGAAAACGTTCTTGCTTCAAAAGTTTCATTACTTTAAGCATTATATGCGTAATTCTAAAGACATTGTTTCTTTTTTTCATTTTTAATCACTCAACCTAATTGCTATAACGTAGAATATTAATTCTTTATAATTCGCCTGGAGTACCTAATAAGTGCCATATCGCACTAGATTAAAGCCAAGTTTATTTTATAAGGAAGAATAACACCGCTAATTCTTCTATCAAAAACATATTGTAGTGGGCTGACATAATGAATTTAGGATATGTTTAAGTGTTTCGTTTCCAAGCCATTATAATATTTCACTTTATGTGTATAAGAGGTATGAGTATTTTTTTCTAGACATTTTAATTAATCGCGAATTAGGCAAATCCATATACATTTGACGACTTACCATCTAGGATCAGATTACATCTGTGAACTCTTAACACTATTACTATAATGTAGAAGATGAGCTGGTGCTTGTCAAAGTCTCAATGCTTACTGTGGACAAACCTCAATGTTATAGAATTTAATTGTCTAAAATAGATAGGTAAACATGAATTATTGTGAGTGAAGAATTATTTATCAACAAAAACTAGCGCGTACACAGTTTAATTGAATAAATTATAATAAGAGTACATTTTTGGTATAACGTACACGAGTCTATGATTCCCCGTGGAGCCCGGTTAAGTAACAATATATCGAGATGTTTATTTCGAAATTATGTCCCTTGTCCCTATTCTACCCAACCAAATCCATCACACGTACACAGTTCTCAAGCACCTAACAGGCCCTTAGAGTTCTTTTGTCAAAGATGAGCTTCGATAGCTACCACTTCATTGTATGCCCTCGTACACTTTACAATATCCTGTCATATATTCAAACTGTCATCTAGTCCGGGCCTTCTGTTCAACATGGACCCTAATATCTAGGTAATGAAGCTCACTTTCCCTCTGGAGAGTTGTTCACTTGCGACGTCTCTGCGACGGAAGTGTGTCCACAGTCGCATGAGACATATTGTCGCAGTCTATTGTGGAAGCTATTAGATGTAATGGTTCAATATAAGAGGCATTGAATCGACTCTTTCAAATTGAGTCCAGTCCTACGAATCTGCTCTTATTCAATTTGTTACGAGAGCGATAGAAGACTGACCGTGAGAAGACCCACGAGGAATATTGACCTCTGGGCCGGAAATTGAAAATGGACCCTTTTGATAGAAGGGACGGAAGGATTCATGACTTATGTACAGAAGATGTCGGGCTCCTCGGGACGTGAACAGCAAACGCAAACTCATTACTGTCTCTCTCTCTCTTTCTATCTCCCCCCCCCTCTCTCTTTCATTCCCCCCTCCCGTCTCGCTCTCTCTCTCTCTCTCCCTCTCTCCCTCTCTCTCTTTCTCTTTTTGTTAGACGATTCTTAATTATACAAGAGGAAAAAACTGTCAATTAACAATTCTAGATTAAATTCGCCTTCTATCTTAATTTTTTTCAATGTGAGAGTTAATTGAATTATGCGCCATGTTCAAGATGACCAAGCTGCTTCATTAGTTATCTCTCTAAAAGCGAATGCAAAACATAACGTCAAATCTCGTAAGCGTTATCGAGTTAGTTATGAAACTAGTTCCAAGCTTTGACCAGAGCGACATTGTAAATAATGTTTGTTATTTGACGTTTATTTACAAGAGAAATTAAATTTTCTAATTGGTACAGCCCGGCGTAATAAATTAATTCTATCGACAGCGAGCGTTGGTCGTCAGGCGGTAAGACTATGAGATTGTAAGTTTGCGATGGTAAAATGAACTGACAAATTTTTGAAAAAGAAATCCTAAAAATATGTATATAGGTATGTACATGTATGTATATGTTCTGCATTGAAAACCAATTTATACAAATTAAGCACAATAGGCGAGCTTAATGCCGTGAGACATTATATTCTAACTAACCTTTGGGATGTGGTAGAAGTATATGCTGGCGAACAAGAATAGTTTGTAGCCATGTATTGAAATGTGAAGCAATATGATAAACTACAAACAAGTAAGATATAAATAATAAATATACATATAACGACCAGACGAAGAATTTATATATACTAATAACGAATTTTAAACAAATGTTTAACCAATTTTAAAAGTATTCAACTATATGTACATATTCTAGTCAAACAAACGAGGAAATAAATCCTCAAAGTGTAATAATTATACGAGTATATACCTAAATGGAAATTGAAATCACAAGCGCACCAGATGTCGACTTATTGTATGATCAAAAATTCCATTTTGCAGTGTGGTGGTCTAACTAGTCACCTTTATAGTTGAACAATTTGAAAACCGTGTCGCTGTCGGTATGCTATCTAATCAACTTGTAATGAGCCTAGTTTGCATATCGTATTTTATTATTATTTCCTGTTAATTTCACAACGGCGGCGCGGCCCCCCGCGGTACTGCCGCCGCCTCCGCGCCGCGCCGCGCCGGCTCCGCAGCCAGTGTCTTGACACCTTTATTTCTCGGGAAAATGGCTTCACGGTTAATAAACTTCGCAGCTAGCTCCCAGTTGAGCACACTGCCTTACATCCATAACTTATTGGCCTCCAGTGGAGCATTGCATCCACGGTTATGTCCTAAGTTTATTATCTACTTGTTTATGTTTGTGGTTTTAGTAGTACCTATGTGTTTCCTTTATACTTTTTGTTCTTTGTTTTTTTATGTGACTTATTTTTGTTGCCGTTTTATTATTCCTTGTTTGTCACTTGTTTTTATTGATTTTATATTATTTATTTTGATATTCGCATTATCGTTTTCTTCGCTGTTTTTATTTGATTTCTTTTTACTTTATAGGACGTCTTTAATTTTGATTAAAATTACATGCGGCGAGCATACGATGCGGCGGGTGGCCGAGTGGTTTGGGCATCGGCTTCTCATGCGAGAGGTCCGAGGTTCGAATCCGGTCGGCGTGTACCAATGAGTTTTTTCTGAGGAAAAAATGTACGTGCATACCTACACCTGCTGCTTCACCGTTCGGAACCGGTGTAAAACTGTAGGTCCATTCCCTTGCCCCTTACTAGGTGGTAGGCTCAAATTGTAGCCGACTGGGTTGGTACCACCGTACTGGATGTAAGATGGCCGCATAGCGGCCTCGGCTGTGTTCTCCTCTAGTCCAGTATAGCCAAAAATCCAGGGAAGTCTCCGGTATGGCACCTACCTTCTCGGAGGTGATATTGGCTGGTCGGAGCATGCGCTTTGGCCCCTCCGACTCAGCCACCCATACCGGATAACATAAAAAAAAAAAAAAAAAAATATATTTTGTAAATCTTAGATATAAACAATCAACTTTCTTGCGTTTGCAATAAAGTTAAATTGTCTTTACTCATAATGATTGAATGTTTCTTATATGAGGAAAATGCTGTAAAAGTTTCCAGAAATGTTTCATCCAGAATGAGGATTGTACAAACGACATCGGCATCCTCTGCTACATTTGCATTTCTAAACATTCGGTTCATATAATTTGAGCTCGTCGCAAGCAAGGATCTATCATTTTATGGTTCAGTAGCAAAAATACATTGAGTAATCCCCTATTAGTTTAATACCATAAAGGAGCTCATTATCAGTTATAAGAAAGTCTCTCAAGTAAAATTCACAGCTTTGGAAAATTTCATACAAATCCTTTCAATTTTAAATTCAAGTTCAAAATACTTAGTTCGTATTATAAATATTTAGTATTAAATACTTATTTCTTTTATATATGTTATTTCTTTACCTTATTTCTTTTATATCATACATATATACCATAATATGAAGTACTTTCTGTAGCTGTAAATTAACTGCAGCTTTTTTCGTAAAATGTCCATACTGGTTCCTTCATCTCATTGTGTCCTAGTAAATTAACTGTTGAGCTCATCAGCTCGTAACTCAGTAGCAATGACTCAATTAACACCGCGCGTGTACTTGAACGCACAACGTTCGCGCCTTGCCGTTATAAATCGTCCCTCTTTCTCACACAACATTAACAAATTATCTCATTGAGACATAATTACGCATATTCAGTATGGTTCGTCGTCGTTTTTATTTTTATTTATTTTTTATTTAGTTTCTGCAGAAATTATCACAGGGTAAACTAAACTAAACCTACTTTACGTTCACAATATATACAACACAAATAAAAATGGTTGATTGTATAAATACAAATTAGATAGAATCGGTAGGTAGGTATGTATTATTATTTTTTTATTGAAAGCGCGACATATGGCACCGAGCCACCCATAAAGTGTCTAACGACGCACATGGACATTTGGCCGTATGCGGGGGTTGCAAATGCACAGGTGCCCATTCACACCCCCTCTTGAAGGACCCGAGACTGTACTTGGGGTTCTATAGAGTAAAGATCTGCAGAACCCATTGGTACGCATTCACGGTAATTCCAGCGTGTAGGGATGCAATCCCTGCCTACTTCACGTGGTGCGGAGGTAGAAAGGGGACAGCGGGATCGTGTTAAACAGCTCCTCCGAGCTTTCCGCAGAGAACAAGCGATAGAGTACGCTTAGGGAGCCGACATACCTGCGGAGTGGCAGTGGTTTTAGATCGCTGAACACTTCAGGGTCACCCACTAGCAACGCGGCTGGACGCTGCAATGGATCGAGTCCAGAGGCGTAAGCTGGTATTTGGCAGAGCCATCCCACAGGTGCTAGCAGTACTCCAAGCAGGACCAATCTGCGATTTATACAAAAGCAATTTTATCATATAAATTAATATTTCTCAGAAATTGGTTTCAAATGTACGTACTGCAAGAACTGAGGAGCAAGAAATCTTCACTATCGTGCGGCATTTGAAAGTAATATTTAGAAGATGAGAGAAGCCTAAGGGATCAAAGAAGGTTAATAAATAAACAAACGAAAAATAACATGTATTATTCAATTTGATTTCCTTGTTGTCTTTTGAAACAATTTGTTTGAAACTCTTAAATCTCTAGGGAAATTCGTTGTCATGATGCGCACACCGTAAGCACAATCAAATTCAACCAAGTAAAGATGCCTCATCACGAGCATTCCAAATCGTGAGAGACAGATATTTCATTTCTTAAATTTAATTTACCATATCGCTCGGCCCCCTGCTGCGCCTGGCCGGACCACCCAGCGCGCGAGCGGGTCAAGTCGACGAGCACGAACACGCTCGGCCGAGCGGCGGAGATGGTCCTGCCGGCCGAGCGTCATCTATCAGACGCTGAACATCTAAACTGCGATTTGTATCAATTTGTTGGACACAAATGAGATTCACAGAAGTACAGGAACAGTGGAATGACATTGGGATATACAGAATTATTATTTACTTTCTAATATCGTTTTGTTGTTTTCATTGAGATACTCAAAGATTCAATCAGGTACTTTCAGATTATTGTAGAGTAGATGGAAAATAAACAATTTGCTTAATACTAGTTCACAGTAATGAGTAACGGGTTGCTGGATCATTAGTGTTTTCTTGCTTTCTTGCCATTTGACAATCAGAATGAATCTGAATGGCGCCTAAAACGAATTCAATAACTAACACAGGCAAACACTACCCACAGAACTTACATCTTTCGATTGGAATCGATCGAAATATTAAAATTCTAATGTTGAGTTCACACATACATATTCGTAGACCATACGTGGTACGGGAATCGTACGCAACTCAAGCAGCAGATAGCAGACTATAAATTTTAAACAAGCGATTTATTTCAATCAACGTCTGAACAGTTTACTTCTCAGATAGATGTTAAATTCTCTGGCGTTGATTTCCTTCCTCAAAATAAAGGAGTAACACTAGCTGTCGCCTTGTGTCAATTTGTATCTATCCGTTCCTATCTCAAATATCTTCCATTGTAGGCTCATCTAATCTACTAATGCATCCCTTTATCGCCAAAGGGATCTTTAGTCTCTGTCGTTTAAGATATATTTTCGCTCGTAACTTTCTCGTGGCTTACAAAAAAGGTGTCCACTCAATGTTCCTGCCGCCCAAACTGATCTCTAATCCCTCAATTTACAATTTATTTTTGCTCGTCTTCTTCTTGTGGACGACAAAAAAGGTATTCATTTTCTTTATTACTAAAGTAATCCCTAATCCCTTGACTTACGAGATGATTTCGTTCCCAAGTTCCTCACGGTTCACCGCAAAAAGTGTAATTTTTTTGTGGCGACTTGTGACGATATATATCAGACGGCTCCGGACTCCTCTTTCATGTCGCTCTGACGAATGCGTTTCGAACTTTGACCCGTCCGTCCTCAAGGGACAATAGTGACTGACTGAATCAGGGATATTTTTAAAGGTTTGGCTATCTCGCTTAAATACTGACAATTTCTTTAGTCCCGTCCCGCTTTAATTACAAAAGCTAGAGGAGGATGCGATGAGACGAATCCGTCAAAGAAGACGTGGTAAGTAACGACGGTCATGTTCTTACTAAAGAAGGCCGAATATTTAATTTGATCTAATACACAGCTAAAGGTTGATTTAGACTGCTGCCAATATACGTAGATGTAAAATTTAAATTTTTTTATTTTTTTTTATGGAAACTGACACGGTTGGCTACATCACCTACAACATCCGTGATGTCAGCCCATAACACCGGGTGAACTTGGTGCCACGTCAGTGCTTCCCTTCGGTCGTGCCGGCTACACTGAACTGGACGGAAAACACAAACTATTTACATAGCCGTTTCGACCGACCTTTCATTCAGTGCGGTGGTACCAACCCGGGCGGGTTAAACCCTACCACCTAGTGATATAAGAAGGGAGTCATATCCCTTGATTGTTATCATATCCCTTGGAACATGATTGTTACTTGATTGTTCCTGGAGTTTATTCAGACCTATTACATAGTGCAAGCATTGCAGTTACTCGTGAAAAGTAACATATAATATGGGACTGGAAATTATATTATCTTCAGTCAGAAGAGTAAATAAGCAGAACTTATACTAAAGCATTTAAAATATTTTTTTTAGTACTGTTTCTGAATAACCTTTTACGTAAAACTGAGGGAACTATAAAAACCATTATGCTACAAGAAAGAAGGCTTCAGCTCTAAAATTTGGCCGTCGGTGCCGCGTGTCTGGTCTCGGCTTAATCCAGATGGAGCTGGTCGTTAGTGTATATGAGAGCGCTGAGCATCGGGACGTGCTGAGCAAAATGTGGGTTAGGGAAGATATATTGTCAGATTTAGCCCTGTTAGACCTAAATCTCTTTCACTCGTGTGGCGTTATAATACGTATTATTGTCTTGAAGTAACATTTTATGTGATTCTAGAGAAAACAAAATTTGTAGTGAAAATTTAGTGTTCGTCCCTCCAAGGCTAAAAATATACGCCATGAGACTAAAAAGCTTAATAATACGGTGCATTAGCAGTTCCGAAATCATAATTAAGTTTTAATTTGTTTTGCACTTAACCCCGAATGAACGAGTTCTAATGTTCACTATTTATCGCTGAATCATAAGTAAAGAAAACAGCGATTCCATTTATCGTAATTATTATCTTATAATTTATATACTACTAGCTATTGCCCGCGGCTTTGCTCGCCGCCCCGCGCCGTCTCGTGCCGCCCCGCGCCGACCCGCGCCGTCCCGCGCCGCCCCGCGCCGTCCCGCGCCGCCTGGCGCCTTTCCGCGCCCCCCCCCGCGCCATTCCGTACTGACCATATTTTTTTTCTGCAAATTTTAAAAAAAGAACAGAATTCGAAATTCAAGTTTTTATGTGACGTTGATAAGCTTTTGTTTTTTTGGGAGAAGAGATGATGGCGGGATTTTTTCCGACTTACTTGACATTTATCGTTATATTTTGGCAAATTTACACAATATCTTCATAAATTATAGCCTAAGTGCTATTCTGATCAATATTTTTTTTTTAAACTTACACGGTTGGCTACATCACCTACAACATCCGTGATGTTAGCCCATAACACCGGGTGAACTTGGTGCCACGTCAGTGCTTCCCTTCGGTCGTGCCGGCTACACTGAACTGGACGGAAAACACAAACTATTTACATAGCCGTTTCGACCGACCTATCATTCAATGCGGTGATACCAACCCGGGCAGGTTAAACCCTACCACCTAGTAATATAAGAAGGGAGTCATAGCCCTTAGTCGCCTTTTACGACATACACGGGGAGAGATGCAGTGGGGCTATTCTTTTAAAGTACCGTCCCCACACGGTACATACATCCATACATCCATACATTCATCCATCATCCTAACAAACTTTCCCGTTTATAATATTAGTAGGATGTTCTTCATAAGATAGCCTGAGAATCTTGCAGTGGGGCTACCGGCATACCAAAATCGTGGCTAGGGGAAGGCGACCGCCGATCGATATTCCGTGACCGGTTGCGTACATTTTGTGCACCGACGATCCATCTCATCGCATCGCGCATCGGCACCTACTCGAAGTATTATTCAGAAATGCTTTTAAAAGGATAAAGTTTCAACTAGAGCTAACTGATGATATTCCATAATCAAATTCAGTTACTTATATGTATAACGTGAAAGCCCCCAGCGGTGACTACGCATGTTTTCCGCCCCATAAGGCGTGTTTTTGGGCTAGAAAAAGTTTATCAGCCTTTTTTCCGGTCCCCAGTCGTGTTTATCCGAGGGCAATATACGCCAGCTTCCCCCGCAATGAGAAAATGCGTTGTGTACGTTTTCTTGCACCCTATTCCTCAAATAAATGGCGAAAACGCGTGCAGAATTTGGGCACTTTAGGTCGATCCGCATGTGATGTGATTATTTTTCTTTAAAAAAAATTCATACATTTTCATTTAACTCGTAGATTTTTTAAACTGTAGTTTATGTTTGTGATTCGTCGTTTAAAACCTTATTTTTATTATCCATCGAGTGTTTCTGTTTATAATCGGTAACAGAATTATTAACAGTTAATATAACGATAATGATAGTATTTTAATTCCTTCTCTACTTTCCCTTGGAAATATTATTATAGCCATCAATTAAAAAAGAAAAAATAAAAGTAAAAGCATATACAATTAAAGCAATATACAATTTTCCTTCATTTATCTGTGCAATAATATATATTTTGTTATTATCTTGGTTGTAATATTAGACGGACACTGCAATTATATTTTCTCATACCTATACTCGTATGTAAAGATATTACCGTTTACCTTCTCACCGTAGGCATCCAAACTGAACTGAACCTACATATAAACACGTAATAATAGGTAATGTGTAAAAATTATCGAAATGATTATCTAAGTGCATAGGTATCGATATCACAGACAGTCGACCTATACTTAAACCCAAGTAGCCAAAATGTCTTAAAGAGGGTTGAAAGAAGCATATAGTGAAACGATCTTCGCCCACGCATGATGTATGGTCAAATAGAAGCATTATTGCTCAATTTTCTGAAAAGCGATTGACGGGATCTGTTTCAGAAGTTATGGGGCATGAGATAAAAAGGCTATAGGAATAATAGCTTGACGTCAAGTCTTGAACACACATATTTGGCTTATTTTTATTCGGTATAAGTATCTTGAACCTTAACATTGAACAGTCACATAAAGAATTCGTTTTGATCTTTGACTTAGAAAAATATTCCAATATTTACCCAAGTGGCGAATAATCTTGGCTTGGATTGAGTATGCGCAAACACTTTTTATGATTCTGTGTTAGTTCAAGCGATATACGAAAATGCCTTACTGAAATTCCGTAGACGTCTACCTACGTGTACTGTTTTAGACTCTTCTCCAAACGTTGTATTACCTACGTATGTTTGCTCATGTGATGAGACTTGATTCCTGTCTAAATAATATAGTTATTTCACTCACGACCGCAACGCGTGATGTCGATCGATTTACCCCCACCCCCACCGTTCTCCACCCTCCGCCTCGCACCCCTCTATGCCCCTTCAAGGTGCACGACCTTTATTATTCCGGATAAAGCCTTTTAAGCCTCAACATAAGAGGGCAGGTTAGATAAGTATCCGGATAGGGGACCTAGGGTATCTTGGAACGATCCATAGCACCAAATCGTTGTAGAGCTTTTAATAAAGAAGAGGCAGAATATAGTTGAGTTGTTTAATGGCAATCATTCGGTGTGGAATTCGGATTTTCAGGGCTTTTTATGAAAATTTGAATTACCCGATTACGCCAACACAGTCTCCAAAGGCCCGTTAACTAACGACAGTTTAAATCACCGAGTTACCTCAACGTGTCTGGTCTATCGAAGTGTCGTCTGTAACTTTCAATTTTAAAAAGACAGAGATAGCACTGTATTGTATAAAACCACGCCTTAATAGTCCCTAAAACAAACTGACAGCTGACGCTATTCTTTCTCTCTGCATGGCAGATGCCAATTTGACTTTTGTTATGTGCCTGTTAGAAAGTTAAATGGCCGAACACACAGACTTAACTTTAAGTAAGCTTCGCAAGAAAAGTCAAATTAACATCTGCCATGCAGAGCGAATGATTAGCGTCAGCAGTCTGACAAACAGCTTGTTTTGGGGACTATTAAGGCGTTATTTTATACCATGTCGTGCCATCTCTGTCTTCTTAACTTTGAACGATAGAGAAGACACTTCGATAGAGAAGACTTATCGAGTTACGGATTTAAGCTGTCGTTCGTTATCGAATCTTTATGATTTGTTGGCGCAATCGGGTCTATGTTTAGATAGAACCTTTAACGGTTATGCAATTCAATTTAACGTTCGACATTCGAATGTAGAATCTTTATAGAGAGGGCATACGTATTTCGAATAAAATATTATAATTTGGCACATCAACAGTTTAACATTCTAAATAGATGTTTTGTTTCTCTAATTTTGTAGACGGTGGTGGTAATAATTTGTGGGCCAGGCTCACCATCAGGGTCCACGTTTTCAGCTCCGTACGTCATTACTGGCGGAACGCACAGAATAAAGACCTTCGTCTGTAATGGAAGTGGACTGGCCACATCTGTCGCAGACCCGACAACCGCTTGGGTAGACGGGTGCTTGAATGGAGTCCACGTACACGTACAAGCAAACGTAGCGTGGGAGATCCCGGCTAGGTAGACAGACAAACAATCTAAAAATGGTAGCCGAGAGTGGATGGATGAGAAGAGCGGAAGACCGCGTGTGGTGGCATGCCCTGTAAGACGCCTATGTCCAGCAGGGGACGAATACGGGCTTATTATGATGATAAAATAGGTACCTATATAAATAATCCGTACGCAAATGTTTCTTCGCAATAAATTTTATTTAACTTTTTTATTGTTTTTTTTTATGGAAACTTACACGTTTGGCTACATCAACTACAACATCCGTGATGTCAGCCCATAACACCGGGTGAACTAGGTGCCTCGTCAGTGCTTCCCTTCATTTCGTTAGACACGTTCCGAAGAGTTAAGCATTAATAATAAATTGTCTATGGTTTATTTCAGGTATGACGCACAGTATATGTACAACGTATTTTGGGTAAGCTCATTTCTCATCTACGTCTGCAAATTATTAAGATTAGATTCGACAGAACTTTTTCAAACGCATATTCACTCATTTAACTACTTCGTTTTGATTGCAAGAAGTTCGGGCGGACCACATTGCCTTCACGGAATAAATCGCGTGATGGGGGCAATGAATGTTTACCGCCCCGACATAACCTGTTAGTATGGCTATTTCCTAGAGTGTTTTTATAAGCCGGAAGCGCGGAGGGAGTGCAGCCCCCGTCCGCTGTAACAAAGCGCAGGCACCCGTGTGAGCCGTAGCGGCCAAAAAGCCGGTCCAAAAAGCCGAAGCTGCGGAGGCGAGCATGGGTGCCTGCGCTTTGTTACGCAAGGATGGAGGGGCTGCACTTCCCGCAGCGCCGGAGAAGAGGCAATCGTAATTAGCTAATGAGTTGTTTTTATACGTCGCTCCCTTTTTGGAGGTACTTTGTATGCCCCCCCCCTAAACGGCCCCCTCCTCGGGGGGTTCATAAATCGATATACCAAGCTCTCCCCCCCCCCCCCCCCCCCTCCCCCCGCACCCGTCCCTCCGTCCCCCTCCGTCTGCCAGTATCTATACCCACCCCGGTAATTCAATCATGCAATTTGTTAATTGTAATTATTGTATTTTTTATGCAAACCGACATGTTTGGCTGTTCCGAGGGACCAAAGGGTGCAATCCGCAGAGCCAAAAAGACACCCAGGTTAAAGGGTTCGGGAAACACACTCGCTGGAATACAGATCTACAACCTAGCGGAGCGACAAAGAAAAGATTTTGAGAAGCGATGGTTTCTCAAGGCCCAATTTCAAACAGCAAGCATCTCTGTTATACTGAAAATAAATACAATACAATACAAAACATTGTCGTAGTACCAGTTCCCTTTGAAAGATCACTGCGTTGGAAGCTTTTAAATGCTTTTTATTATTTATCAACAATTAAACTCTATACTCACATTTATCATTTGCCGCTTGTGGACACTTGTAGCTGATAAAGTGCCACTTCTCTAGAGTACCACTTGCACCACATCCTGTGACACTCGGATCCGCATAAATCAACAGAGTCTGAGCAGCATTTGACCTCGTTTCTGAAGCTTCTGAAGAATATATCGATGTCGTTATTTGCTGTCACTCTCAAGGTCAATTGTTATATTTTGTTAACCATTTTATAAAAGGTGAATAATTATGAAATAATCTTGTGAATGTGGAAGAGTCGTCTGACGAATTGTCCGTGGTACTGCTCACCTCATTGGGAAACAGGTGTGACATTTCTCTATGACGAATTAAAGTTTAGTGTGTAGTTTTAATTGAAGTATTCATAGTTTGAGACACGCAAATAGAGCTCTCGCCACCATACAAAAGAAAAGACGACAGCTTAATGAGAGGAACTTAATGTTAATACATATAATTGATATACAATACATTCCGTTAATAACGTACTGTGCATTATTATAACATTGTGGCGAAATAGAGAACTGCAACTGGATTGAAACTTAAAACTAGTTTCCAATGAAAGACAATGGCAAATCCAAAGAATACAATTAAAAAGTTGACAAGGCTACGTTTGCGATCTACCCACAAACCGTGACACAAAAAACGTGTTTAGTAAGTTCAAATAAAAAACTATTGTTGATTCGGTTGCTACAGCGCGTGTCAGTTTACAAGTGGATTCTTGTCTTGTTTGCTGTGTGTAGCTTTTGTCGTGCCTGTTTACATACCGTGTCGTATGGAAATGTTTGAAATGTGCTTTGTAGAGAAATTCTGTCAACTTTGAGGCACAATGGACGACGGTAGCCGGAGGTACGGACGCGAGGGTGGCCTCGAATCGAACCTCGGTGAGCGATTTGAATTTCTACTGTTTTTAGTTTGTAACCAATAATTTCTGGAACTCTCTTAATATTCTATCAAATCTTGAACGTCCAAGTTTTGGGCAGTACTCATGGCGGGAATTAACCCTAAATGAGGGCATCGAACCTATTGCTTCTCTCAACAAAGGCAAGGCCTTTAATACTTGGCTATTTGGCGCCTGTATTCTCTTTAGGTCAACCAACTTTGTTTGAAATTCGACTTAAAAGGGTCCGCGTCGTCGCCCCAGGACCACAAACTTAGGTCCGCGAGGGTAATAATTTATTGTCATAAAAGTTTGCTGTAAAGTAAATACAGTTGACTAAAGTGGCAATACATATTTAGAACCATATCGAACTTAGTCTTTTGCTATGTGAGTACCTAGACCTCCGCCAAGGGCCAAGGGCCGGTATTTCAGCGGCTATGAATGACGTTACATGACAGATATCGTATCAAAACGTCAACACTAAAGGGAAGTTGAAATACAAATGCTAAATGGAAGTTGAAATAGTGTCAGAAGGAATGTTGTGTGACAGATTCCCCATACGATATCTCTCAAACAACGTTATTCCTAGGAAGGACTAAATAGGAGTTGATATACTGGCCCTAAGTAGTCCGCCAAAGATGCTTGACACACTAGGC
The DNA here is from genome assembly GCA_946902875.1 of Nematopogon swammerdamellus. Taxonomy (NCBI): domain Eukaryota; kingdom Metazoa; phylum Arthropoda; class Insecta; order Lepidoptera; family Adelidae; genus Nematopogon; species Nematopogon swammerdamellus. Next base: position 14,876,756 of record OX336344.1, read on the forward strand.
TCTACTTAGATCATATTTTGTATGATTAACAAATAAAACATCTAGATCTCATCATCAGCCCGTATCGGCCCAATGCTGGACATAGGCCTCTTCCAAGGCACGCCAACACACGCAGCTACCACCTTTATATTCTGTCCACCTAGCCGGGAGGTGTTCCACCCTACATTTGCTTGTACTGAGCCTCCATTCGAGCACCCGTCTACCTTAGCGGCTATCGGGTCTGCGACAGATATGCCTAGCCCACTGCCACTTCTGTTTGCTAATTTAAGCAATGTCGCCTACCTTGGTTCTTTGTCGGATTTCATCGATCAAAGAAATGCCGAGCATTGCGATTTAGTCGCAATTCGTCTAGACCTGCGAACCAATTAATATTAAGGTACCATAAATAAAGAGGTAGGTATCTAGGTATTTATTACTAATACGAGCATACCAATTCTATCGCAAGTTAGCTCAATTATTATTGGAAGACCGCCAGGCGCCAAAAGAGCCAATAGATCAATATTTTGACTGACTATTAGCTCTTAATCACGCACCGATAGATGGAGACGGGTATCGATGTGCGAGATGTTATTTTAATATATCGAGAGGAGCTGTACTTACTTGTTGGGATAACGGGCTGTAACGGACGCTGGGGAAGGGCCCGCCTTTGTGGGGGATTGCTACGATATACAGAATAATGTACCCAAGAAACGCAGGGATCATGAACGCAGTCCCTGCTTTTTTTTACCTTGGAAACCACGCGAAAGAGATTTGCTTATTATTGTCACATTCTCTGCTTAATAATTACTCACTCCAGGCATCAAAATTTAAATTTTATTATAAAGTCCACGCTTCTGACAGCTAACATACCGTGCATCCTAGAACCTTGCGGTTATTCCCGGCTGGATGGCAAGAGGCCCGATGGTATCACCCTGGTGCCATGGGCTAAGGGTAGGTCATTGATGTGGGACGCCACTTGTGTCGACACATTGGCTCCAAGTCACGTTCGGGCCTCTTCAAGAGCGGCTGGCGCGGCCGCGGCCGGAGCGGAGAGCCTCAAACGCAACAAATATTCAAATATTATTCAAGATTTCGAATTTGTTGCGTTTGCGGTTGAAACCCTCGGTCCGTGGAGCAGTGAAGCCAAAAGCTTCTTGAAGAGGCTTGGGCCTCTGCTGGTGGACGCAACTGGCGTCCCGCAATCAAAGGCCTACTTCATTCAAAGGGTAAACCTTGCCATCCAGCGGGGTAATGCAGCAAGTGTTCTAGGAACATTTGAAAATGCCCCTTTTGATAGTTATTTTAATGTTTGTTAGGTAGGTTTATTTCTTTAGTTATTAGTATTACTTTTTTGTTATTTATTAAATAAAGTTAAATAAACTTACTTTTTATTACTCACTCGAAGTGGGATGCACACTAAACACCGCTATGTGTGTATATATACGTATGTGTATATATAATATATGAAATAAAAAATCTAACCCGAATTTTCGCTTACGCTACAAATTTTCGTGTCATGCATCCTACTTTAATCCGAAAAAACGGCGGCGTATCGCTATATTTCTTGCACGTGTAGAATTAGCACCGTGCTTGCTTACCTTGTATGGGGTTTTAACATTGAACATTTATCCATGGCACCCATACATTTATTTACTTCCTGACCACCTGGCTACCGTAGCGACCCCGCACGGTTGTTGTTACACGTGCCACGCTGTTGTTCTTTCTCATCGCGTGTTGCGAGAATACATGATCCGGTCCAACAGCAAGCGGTCTTCCCGCTTCCCGTGCTGCTTTCTATGCAGTCTTTGGCAAGGGCTTATTTTGAATTGGTATTTCGTGTTTTCTGCATTGCCAAGTTTAGCAACGACTTGGTTGAAACAATATGGAGGTAGGTATGTTCATAGCGAAATGACGGCATGATGTTGAAATAGTCTTTTCAATTCAGCTGAAAGCGCTTTCAGGGTGATTACTTCGGAACGTAAATTAATTTAAGGTATATTATTTTAAAAAATTTAATTGTGCAGTAGTCCATTTATTTCTAACGGCATGAAAACTGTTGTGACGTTTATAATAACCTAAACGTGTATTGAAAAAATGGCATTCTATAGTAGTATCAAACCGTCCTGGCAGGTCGGGCAATAAAGTTTTATGACCTAGGGAAGCGAATCTTCGCGCGGTGCTTTGTCGATAAAAAGGCGCCTTAGTCGCCTAGCTATGCGGACAAGAATGATTTTATCAAGCGGCAGGTAGCCGAGTGGTTTGGGTATCGGCTTCTCATGCGAGAGGTCCGAGGTTCGAATCCGGTCGGCGTGTACCAATGAGTTTTTTCTGACGAAAAAATTTACGTGCATTCCTGCTGCTTCACCGTTCGGAACCGGTGTAAATAAAACTGTAGGTATCTTGCCTTGCCCCTTAGTAGGTGTTAGGCTAAAATTGTAGTCGACTGGATTGGCACCACCGTACTGGATGTAAGATGGCCACATAGCAGCCTCACTTGTGTTCTCCTCTAGTCCAGTATAGCCAGCAATCTAGGAAAGTCTCCGGTGTGGCACCTACCTTCTCGGAGGTTATATTGGCTGGTCGGAGCATGTGCTTCGGCCCGTCCGACTCAGCCACCCATACCGGATTACATAAGAAAAAATCAAATGAAATGGCTACGGAACAGTCTATGTGTGAACAACTTTCACACTTATTTAAGCGTTCCTTTCCATGATCACAGCGATTGAAATCTATCATCTCTGTTCCTGCCAGAATCGCTGGCTATGTAACCCTAAAAAGAGGGATCATATTACAACCTTACGTACGACCAAATATGTAACATGTAGGAACTTACATAAAAATTACGACAGAGAGAGCCGGGACTTATGGCACAGATTACTTAATTGTAAACATCATTCGCGAGCGTCGCGCTTGAAGCGTTACGCCGCAATAAATCGTAATTCATTTAGGCTAAAAAACCTGATATAAAAAAATATTCAACCAATAATCTGAAACCTCACTAGCTTCTAGCATGTATAGTGACCAAGGAGCTATGACGCACACCGGTGCCCTTTCTACCTCCATGGCGGTGACGCATTTTTATTATTTGTCTTCCTTTAATTTCATTACGTCAATTTTAAAGTTAGATGTTTATTGATAACAATAAATTGGACAGTTTTAAGTAGCTTTAGTTACAAGTAAAGTTTTGTCATATATAACAAACTGACTTGTCCACTCTCTCCCAGCGCTCTTTGTATGAACTACGACCTCCCGATGTGATTTGTCTAATATACATTTTATATGAATGTTTACAACTTATACGTTTATGTGCCTCTAACAAAAAGGCCGTCAATGATAGATTACGTCGTAAATAACAAAACAAGTGGCTTCCCGGCTGCTTAAGAACTTTGCATTCAATATAACTTTCAAAACATTCTACTATTTATTCATATTGAATGAATAAATAGTAGAACATATGAAATAATGAAGTAGTATGATGCGATAAACGTATTGTGTTTTGTCACAAATCACTTTATGAAATTGACCATTTCGCTAGATAATATCGAATAGTAAAAATCTGGTATTGCACTCTGTTCAGTGAGATATGTATTTTTATGTAAGTATATTGTTTATTTTCCATTGATAGTTTTATTAATTTCGTAGATTTTTTTATATTTTTTATATTGAACCACAACAAATATTCTATTATATGTACATCACCACTGTTTCTCAAGTACCTATTATAACTAGGTGAGCAGTGGAACTCAAAGAATCTTCGCGAACACACCTCTGAATATTTTTCCACATAATGTTGTTCATGTCTACATACACGCTCGTCTGTTTTGGTCTTAAAAAATATTGTTTAGTAAAGTTCATAGTTAATGCAGCCTCATAGATTATGTACAAGTTCCGACGCAGAGCATGTCGCATCGTTCGATCCACAGATGGGACCGACACGGGGTTGCCTTGTTTGCCGTCCAATGTGTGTTATTTATCTATGATTCGGCAAAGGGACGGGCCCGCAAGTAACGAGGGATTGAATTATTTAATATGGCCCAGATAAAAAAGGAGAAAAAGGTAATGTGTGCACTTTCATACGGTGGCAGGTTTCCGTAAGATACGCAGAGAAATCTATGAATATGAAAAATATTAAGTACAGCGTTACGAACTGCCTAATTGCGATTCGTAAAATATTTCCAATGGAGCTTTTAAGTTAAATAGCTCACTAGTTACAAATCTAAACCATAATCGAATTTTACGCTCCGAAATAGAGAGTTACCTACCTATAGGAAGATAAATTAATATTATATTTAAAAAAAAATATTTTAAAATTATTAATACGAAACATTTAGACGTCGCGTCGTTCAACAAGAATTTAAATAATAAAAACCTAATTAAATAAAAATCCATATTGCAGACATTTATGGACACGTTATTCAAAAGAAAAACCCTATAAATTCGCTCTATACAAATAATATAGGAATTCCTTCAAAAATTTCCAGAGAGGAATATCTTACGACCGAACCATCTGATTGGGTCGGTGAAGATCCGCTCTCGAAAGCCTAAAAAAGTGTGACCCCATCAACGAACACCCCGTACGAATTTCACGTACGACTTCCTACTGAATTGCGACTGAACCGGTCCGACGTTGCTCCACTAGGGACCGAATCGAGAACCGAATATATTTTAGGAGTTCCATTTTTTATGGCCTATTTTGATAAGATGGCTGGGCTGGATAGAACGTCTGTGTTCCGACAACTTCATAATTATACAAACATGTGAGCAATTTGGTAAAATGTTTTGAAAAATGTTGTCTTATTTAGGACTTGTCGAAAAGGAATGTTTGTTTAACATGTATACACGTACAATTAACTGAGGCTATGTACATACATACATTTAGGAAAAATCCATACTAACCTAAACTACATAATTTTAAACTGTTCAATAACCTTCTAAATAACCCAAACTACAATTACCAAACACTCTTAAGGGGGAGTTAGCAACTCTAGTAGTTCTTTATCTCAAGTCGGTGATCACAGTGGTCGGACAGCGCGGTTTCGAGCAATAAAAGCTAGAATAAAACATGGCAGCACTTCCAATAAAGAAGCCAATCTCACACAGATGTTAGCCCCGCCGAGCTCTCTGCAGGATAACCCTTCTGTAGATACGACTGGAGGTTAAACTTTTATTGTGTTTGACATTATACTTGCGGAAGAGAAAGGTGAGGATAAAAATATATGCTGGGAATGAAAAAATAAAAGAGAATTTGCTCCTGAAAGCGAGGGTTTTCGAAAGAGACTTAGTTGACAGCAATCTAGAATCAAGGATGGACATTTATAAAATATTCATAATCGGTAATAATCAATTGAAAAGATTAATAAAAAACGTTAATAATGTAATTTGTAATGGCACTGTTTCAATATAATTAGATGAATGAGTAATTACTAAGCTTATAAAATCGGACAAGTTCACAAGGCATGTGCAGGCTATGTGCAGTGAGTATCCATAAATTTACATGCATTTCAACGAACGGCTCTATTATACGAGTACTAAATCAAAATTCAACTCCACATGCGCATAATTAGATCAAATCACTCATCTAGATATATATCACTCGGTGAAAATGGCCATCATTTTAGGATTTTCCTTTGTTTCTACTTTGTATTTGTCACATGTCATGAGATTTTGTTAATAATTTTAAATAAGTAATTTTTAATTTTTCTTACCTATGTTTTCGTGGTGTTCGCCGGCGGTCCGTGCGTGGGCACTAGAATCAAAAGAGTTTGTCGACAAGTTGGGCGATATGCTTGTCGGCATGTTTGATGTGATGACCCACGTGCTTGACACATTTCGACTCATCTCGTACGGCTTATTAGCCTCGTGGTACAGAGGGGCAACGTAACCAGCGGGCATCGGCCGAACTGGACGAAAAGTTCTTGCTGAAGGCGTATCTTTAATAAGTCTCATTTTAGTTTTAATTTATAGAACCTGTGCTACCGAGCACCACTTCTTTCTTTGTTTTTTTTTTTGTGAAAAAGGTAAGTTTATTTAGTTTAGTTTTACTTGTAGTTATTTGGAACATGTGAATGATTTATTTTTATGTTTATTACAACTCTGAAGAATTGTCATAATAAATAACTATGTCATTAACGTTCCTTGTTGAAAGTTCACTGTACCTTGACTCTATCTTGACTCGGTTAAGGCCATTTAACGCCATTTAAGTCGGTCTAAAGCCATTTAAGCCGGTTGTATCGGTTTTACGTTGAAATATTATTTTTAGTTGATATCCTCCCTTAGTTTAAAAAATTGTGTGGTATGCAATGCCTGGATCTTACTCCCCCAAATGAAGAAAATGACTGTTCCTTCTACTTTAGCCGATTTTATTTTTCTGTACTCTTTTCAATTTTTGTGCAAGGGAAGTCAATTGAATCCGCTCCTCAATCACAATTATAATTATTTATACTTTTTGAACAACAGTTTACCGTAACCGTGGCGTTTTATTAGCACGACTGCAGACTTGAGGCGTCATAAGAACCAACCTTCTCCTTCTTTGGAAACTCCCGAACTCGTTTCTCGCCGGATGCGGTGGCTGACGCACCCAGAGACAAGTAGACCCATAACTCAACACCCACTACGTCTGTTTCTTTACAAGGGCTCTCATTTCGGACGTTGCGGTTCATGTTACAGTTGGTACCATTCCTGCACATGTGCAATTATAATGGTTTTAATTCGATTAATAAACAATTTTTAAGAGTTCTTTGGAAATGATTGTTCTTTATATAATATTTATTATAATATTTTTTTTGAATTTTGTCTGGTCAGCTGCTAGCAGTAGTTAAGTAATACCGGAAAATGGTTATTGCAAGTTGCAAGTAAGTTTTATATCTGTTCCTTTCTCAAATCGTATTATCCTAATTAAAGTAATGTGTAATGATTGCTTTATTATCCTATATATTATATTCTTGTATTAGTAAACATTCATTAAATGAAGGTATTATATATTTTTTCTTGTATAAACCTTTTTACACTAATTAACCAAATTACTAGTCCAATGAAAAACGTTAATATAATTTTTCTAAGTAAATTTTGGTTTCTTCGCACTACGCACATCGAAGTGGAGATTATTGCCTAAGTTTAGGCCTAGCGTGCTCAAGTAGTACTAATAAAACTACACGTTGTTGTAGTCATTAATTTCTTGCGAACATTCTACAGATGTTGCATACATTATTTCAAAACTGCAAAACTTGTTTACTAAACTGTTAACAGTTTCGTCATTAACGTAGGGAGGCACGCCGACATTTAACTCTGTGCCTCTTCACATTTTTATCCAAATCAAAGAAATTCATGCTCAGAAAAGCCATCACATAAATATTTCATAAAATTTACATTTATACGAAGACTTACACACTGCATGACTCGGTGGAAGGACCTTGCCAAGGTGAGAGGTCGCCCTTTATTTGGCACGGCATCAAATCCCCGTGTTAGTCGCCTTTTACGACATGCACGGGGACAGATGTATGTTTTTCTTGTTACCAACACTTGGTCTGCTTGTACTCCATTTCCCACAAGAGATACATACATGAATAACACGTGAGACAGAAATGGACTGTCTATAATGAATGTCGTATTTGTGAGTGCACTATTCATTTACTGTAAATACCTTAGGTATTCTAACTATCGTAATTTTTATATATTTTTAGGGTTCCGCACGGGACCCTATTACTAAGCCTAAGCCGTCTATTCGTCCTTCTGTCCCACCTTTAAAGCATTGTATCTTTTGAGCCGTAATAGGCAGCCTGTTGAAATTTTCACAAAATATGTTATTTATTATTGCGGTTATCCTAACAAATAGAAAAGTTAAAAATTAAAGAGGGGGTTGTCTCCATACAAGAAACTTTTTTTTATTGTCTATAGTAAACGGTACAGATTCCCAATTCACTGCATACAAGAGTCAAACGTGGTGTGATTATAATACAAATTCTAAAGTAAGACAGCAATAATAATTTTTAATTTTACATAACACAAATATATTGTGTGGTGGTACTGAACCCCTGGTGCGCGAGTCCGCTTCGCACTTAACGGTTTTTTTTTATATTTGTTTTTTAACTTTGAACATGATAAGTACATTTACTTAGATTTTATAAATACTATATATTAATTATTATTTTAAAATTATTAAGTGTTGTCACTTAGCATTGTAATGTTTTCGGTTTCGGCGGTGGTTTGGGCGTACATCACTACGTCGTACATTTGTCGACGCTTCGTCCCCCGCTCCGGAAACATCATCAGGACTAGCTGAACTGCGACGACATGGAGGACACTCGCTCGACGCGTCGCCCAGTCAGACGGAGCGAGGGACGAAACGTCGACAAAGTAAGTCGTTTGTACCGTGTGGGGCCGGTACTTTAAAAGAATAGCCCCACTGCATCTCTCCCCGTGTATCTCGTAAAAGGCTACTAAGGGATATGGCTCCCTTCTTATATGACTAGATGGTAGGGTTTATTTAACCCGCCCGGGTTGGTACCACCACACTGAATGAATGGTCGGTAGAAACGGCTACGTAAATACTTTGTGTTTTCCGTCCAGTTCAGTGTAGCCGGCATGACCGAAGGGAAGCACTGACGTGGCACCAAGTTCACCCGGCGTTAGGGCTGACATCTCGGATGTTGTAGGTGATGTAGCCAACCGTATCAGTTTCCATAAAAAAAAATTTAAAAATAATATGTACGGCGTGACGGAAAACATTACGATAATGTGCAACAGCGGTAAAAACCTAAAAGATCATGTTGTCACTTAGTTGTTTAGTTACTAGGTTATAATTATCGCCACTGCAGATGGCAGTGCCACAAGCTGTGCCTAATCCTTTTACTCAGCTCACCTAATATATAATTACATGGGGCATGGTCTGAGGAAGCAAAGCGGCTCGCGAAAGACATCGGGATGTCCCTGTACACTGCTTCAGGAGAACAACGTTCGCTCGAGTTCCTGTGGCAGCGTATCAGTGTGGCCATCCAGCGATGCAACGCCGCTAGCGTTCTCGGAACAGTGCCTACATCGTCCCACCTGGAGGAGGGTTATTAGGTTTTGTATAGGTTATAGGTTTATATTACATTTTTTAATTAGCTTTATGTGTTGTTTATATTTAAACTGTGTTCAGATACAAGAAAGTATACAATTACATTGTTTGGATGTATATAAAAATGTCTTAATCCAGATATAAATACTTTTTATTTGATTTAATTTTATTTAACTCCCCCTCGACAAGTCGATGACTTTTCTATCATATTTAATGATTTGGTACAATATGGAATCTTGATAAATGTGCGTCGTGTGTGTTGTGGGCGCAAATTACAGGTAACTCTGATTAAATTACTGTAATGAGCAGCATTTACATCGAAATGGTGAACCTTTAAGTACGGATGTCAGCATTGTGAAGGAGACTTGATCCGCTCGTCTGCATATATTTTATGCAATCGCATATAGAATGAGAAGAAGTATTCGAAATAAAATGTGGGATGTCAAAGGAACGTTTCTCAAATTGCAGAAGTCTGAGCAAATTCGGCACTTTATGTTTTTAACAATTTTTTTTACCAATCACGGATGTTGTAGTTGAAGTAGACAACCGTGTCAGTTACCATAAAAAAAATAAGTCGGTCAGCCGAAGTAGAATAGTATGTCTAAATAGAATCAAATGTCTGTTAGTTTTACATACTTTTATCGTAGTAGACATTAAAATGTAATTGAAATGGTCATAGTTTCAGTACAAGTTTAACAGTGTTCCACGGCCCTTCCAGCTACTCCATATTCCGTGGCCATACCATAACAAAATATCCAAAATTATAATTTTCAAAAATATTTCCTTTTACTGCTTCGCCGTCACAAATTATTCCACAATTTAGATTCAACCGTAATATTACAGCATATTAATCATAGCTGTAACGTCGAGGAGCTGGAAATTTTCACAAATTATGAATGATTTCTGCTCACGAGCAGGATACGTCGATGTTCCTTGCTCCGACCGGTATTGTAGTGGAGCTACGTTCTATTGTACCAGCTGGATTTATAGCTTGCGGCTTGACGTTTTGCGCTTTAAATTATATCGCCATTAGAATCTAGATTTAGGGCACCTACACACGCGACTCATCCGCGCATGTTAAGGCGCAGCACTACCAAAATCGGTTTCTCCCGATTGATGTTTCTCGTAAACCACTGGGAGTTTAATGTTAGAAAAATGCATGGCTTTCTACAAGACATATGTACTGCTTGCCAACAAAGAACCCTAAAAGCTGTATTCGACTTGATAGAAAAATCTGCTCTCGAAAATTCGGAAAACCCATGTTTCCGTGCCGTTCATCACGTTACAGTCGTATAATTTTACATAATAGATAAAACATTTTCGATAGCGTTATTATTATGTGGCTAGTCACTAAAATACTTGTAATGATAATGTCGATTATTATGTATAAAAAAAAAACCTGCGAAATTTATTGTCGGTTCTTCTTCTTGGATGTACTTGAACCGGATAGAAAAAATTGTAACAAGTTCGAGTGCAGTCTAACTGCCATTATGATCAATAAACAATTCGACAATACAATACAATTACAATTCAATATACCTTCCCGTCAATGTGAGTAAGTTTGTTATTAAATATTACGCCGGCAATTAAATATTTATGCATTCTGCACTTACGTCCTCCAAACTCACAGTTATTTAGGAGAAACATAAATCTGGAGAAGCTGATTCTTGGTACTGACGAGCCTTAACACTGATTGTTGCGTTGGGGAAAGTGAGGGAATTTATTTGAATCTCGAATGGAGACTTTTGTGTGACCATAAAACGGCAATTTTGAAAATAGAATCTGCACCCGCCGGCGCGCTTGGTGGCCTGTCTCCCGCCGCCGGCGGTATTACCGTTTTTGTATTTTGTGTAATTTTAATTTTATTATCTATATATAGAATTAATATAAATATTGTATTATAAAAACGTGAAAATAAAGAAATAAATAATATACGGCTATGATATAATTGAATGTCTGCTGTTCTTTACGTTCACTTAAAAACAATAAGTATTTTGCTAGCAATGAAGTTGGTTGTTCTCTCAAGTGACTATTGATAAAAATAATACTGTTTTTTCACAGAGGGTAATTTGTACAACCAGTTTCATAGTGGTTATATACTGTACTTGCGATTATGTACTAAATGATTGATGTGATAAAATATCTACTGCAACGTTTGAAAACATTAAATATAGGTATATCTACATATTGAAAAATTCAATCTAATGAAATGCAAGACAACCATTTTTTGATTTATAGAGCACATATGAAAAAATTTACGTAATATCCAAAAAGTACCAATATAGTAACAGCTGCGATTTTTCAACTTGCATCGCGGACTCCGTCTGAATTTCCGACTACGATGTCCAATGGCACAGCTAGGTAGATTTGAGTTCTGAATTGTCGCATAAAGACGTACCTAACTACGCTGCGACTACAAATAAATACTAGTGTTTACGAGCACAGTGTACGAGTACTAGAACGGAAACGAAGCACCGGGGAATATATTTACAAAATGATCTTAAATAAATGGTTTGAACACAAAAGACCTGTTTAAAAAAATTTACTAAAAAGAAGAAGAAATCAAAATTATTTTATGAAACCTCTCCACTGTTAGCTGCTGCAGTAGAGTGCCTTTATTGCGACATTTCAAATACTTCTATGATTGTAGAACAACACCGACTACTCAGCTTACCCCGAATGTCGTGATATAACGTGTGGTATATATGTATATAAGTACAATAAACTCCTTTTCTGCATTGAAGAAAAATTTAATTCAAAAAGCTCAACGACGTTCGCGCCCATAGTTTATTAATTCCTCTCATATCTCACGATAGCTGCTCACCATATTACACGTTTCTTAATAAGCTCATATATTTCATCACGAAAATACTCGGATCATTTTATAAACATCGCATTACGAAGGTCTGCGTAGGGAAGAGAATTCTGCGCCCGCCTGAATATCAAGTCAGGAAGGTCGTTATACGATATGCGGAATATTCGTCCATAAAAACGAAATATCTAATGTTTCCCTCGTGTTTTGGGAAAACAAGACGTAATAAATTTCACGATGCGTGAGATCTCGTACCGTACAAACGAGTAAATAAAAATATACAGCTTACGTGCTCTTCATTCATAACTAAGTACTGGGTCGCTGCTGGTAGAAGTTGTAATTCTTAAGGCTTTCACAAAACTTTGTAACGAAACTAACGTCTCCGTGTGTCTTAGAATTCTTAGAGCTATAATTTATAGCCAATCGACTTTCATGCGTTAGTAGAGTAAATGTTGATCTTAAAATTATTAATGAAGTAAACTTATCTGTGCTTATGATTTACACTTTTTGCATACACCTAATGAGTTTGCCTGCTCGACGAATTATGTCTTATGTCCTTTTAAATTTGTTGTCCCCAGAGTCGCTACGCTCGCGGATTTTTTTGTTTTTAATAATACATTCATTATTTGTCTGTGCACATTTGAACAACTCCTAGTGTGCGTAAGTATGTAAAAATAAAATTGGGAACAATTTTTGAGATTAGGTCTTGTGGTGTTGTGCTTCGAGCAAAACATAACCTTCGTCCAATACAGAAATTGGAATAAAATTTCAATAATATTGTGGTTTTAAGCGAAATGTAAACTTACATTACATTATTTTAGTTGCTACTTAGGTAAACTAAACTTACAATAAAGATGTGTGAACAATAATGTATACATTACATCATTATCAATGTCAAATACATAAAATCATTAAAAATTATATCAGTAGTGAAATTAAATAAAAATTTACAAAAGTAAAATATAAAAAAATTCAAAGGTACCCCAGTGTAGGTCGTAAGGTTCTCGAACAAAACGCCTAAACCCCTATCATTTTGGTTCCGGGTTAAAAACGACGAGTTCCCCGACCTCGTCTCATATTCTCGTTAACTTTTGTGACCCGCTGGCGTAAATCTCGGCGACCGGCGACTTTATAGGCACTCATATTGTTATTGAAGCCTTATTTTTGAGGATTTATGACCAGAAAAGATAACTGATGCGCTGGTAATAAAGTGCAATCTGCGCAAATAGCTTCGATAGAATATTACGTTAGTAGTTGAGAATGATTTTCTATCGAGAAGCATCGTATTGTACTTACCGACTTGTAACATTTATAAAAAACTTAAAATTGGAGAGGCGTAATTCAAGCAGTAGACGCATAAACGCTTCGGTATCTGCACTATAATATATAATTAATATTATTATATTATAAAGAGGTAAAGTTTGTAAGTTTGGATGTAGGAGGTAGTCTCCGAAAATACTCTGATTTTAAAAATGATTTAGAATTAGAATGGACCTTCAGAATGGACGATATTCGAGCTAAGCTGCGGGCAAAAGTTATTCAATATAATTTACTCAACAACAATAAATATTCTTACATTCTAATCTTTTATACATTCATTCCACAGTAATTCATGCCTTACTTGCTGCATCATCTTGTCCTAATATTTTGCTAAATGTGACGTGGTGGTCCGCGTTGTGCTTTAATTATGTTCTTGCTGCACAAAACTGATTCCTCTGCTTACCCTGATTGTCTGGCGTGATAGAACGAGATGTTATGTATGTATTTTTTCTTCAAATTCAACAACACATTGCTTTCGGGTTTCATCTTGTTTTGGGAACCACAGGAAATACTCAATTCCTAATACTTATTTATTTATTTTCCTTTAATAAACATCTTTATCGCATTGGTTTTGGAAATTCTTCTATACTTAAATCTTATTTTTATTAACTTATTCTAGTTAAATTCGTTAAGCAACAAGTCTAGTTATATAGTACCGCTGAGGTACCGGCCTTTACTTTGTTGATTTCCACCCGTAATCACTGCCTACACAATACCTATTCTATCACACCTTTGTATGTACGTATGACTGCATAATTATCTACCTCTCTAATATTTGCTAAGCGTGGGAAATTACCTCTGAATACACACGTCATGTTGTTTTGGCGATCTCGAAAAGGGTGAAAGTGCTCGGTATAAAAAAATCTATCTCCACAAATTCATCCTAAGTATAGGAGTTAGGTATACATATGTACCTATGTCTACGTACACGCGGGTCCATAATTTGCAAGTCCATCTTTAAAACCCTGCCATTACCGCCAAATCGCGCCAATTTCGCGTACAGTATAGAGAGGCGGACCAGAAGTTAGCTATTGTGGTAAAGTTCTAAATTTTATGAATCACTTTATGAACTCGATCGTCGCTCACTTTACCGAGGTAGATAGTAATTTTACTATTCAGATTGGCAACACTGACGACCACTTTATAAAATTAATATTATTAAACTATGTACGTACGTACATTTATTAGGTAAATTTTCCGTGACTTTGTAATTAATGAAGAGGACATGTCCAAGCCATCTGTGCAATTCTATGTTAACAAACATGGGTGGGCGGCTGTGCCGAGGGCCAATGATGCAGTTAACAGAGCTAAAAACATTCCTCCCCTCGAAACCATGCTCAGAGTGGCGCCATGCCAGCAGATTTGCTTTCCTATCCCAGTGGTTTCTAGGCTGTCTAGCCTGTTAATACAACGTTTAAAGACAGCCAGGTTAAAGGATTCGGGAAACACACTCGCCGGAAGACAGTTACAAACCCTGGCGGTGTAACAAAGAAACGATTTTGAGAACCAGTGGGTTCTCAAAAGCCCAATGTCAACAAGAAATGAGTGTTCAGTTTCTCTGCGTCAGTACTCCGAAGATAGGTTGGATGACAAGGAATACGGGATGCAAGTTCCTCCGAGCAACGTCCATGATAGTACCTGTAGAACAGACTGAGTGACCCTACAAATCGTTTGTGGCTCAGATACTTCAGTGGGTTTCGTGTCTCCCACAAGACCGACGACGGCTCGGCGCTGTATTGAGTCAAAGAACGCCAACAGATACTGGGCACTGCCTTCCCAAATGTGGCTCCGAATGTATCATCCGCCTAATCTGCTATTTGTACAACATAAGTAATTGTGCCGATGAGAAGAATGTATGAATATATATTGCGGTATAGAATACCCAGTTTTTTATGCGGTTTTGGCCTTGGACTCAATAAACTGCCTAAAACCCACGTTTTGGGAGATGTTGGAGCCCAGTAGGTCTAGCAGGTGCTCCGAGATAGAAAGACACTGCCTTCGAAACTTGCAAGGAAAGGAAAGGGGTCGACCTTAGCAGATAATATACAGCATTCCGTCTTTCGAACGTTCAAAGCAACATAGTTTTCCTTTCCCCAAGTGGCAACTTTTTCAAAAACCTTATTCACCCTTACAACTACAGAACTGGTCAACTATCCTACTGACCTGTAACTTTACGCCTTCCATTTTATCCCCGCTTACTGAGAATTCTTTAAAAAGGTATCATTACCAGCAAGAGGCTCAGCCTCATTTTACTAGCCTATTCCATATTTTGTCTACGTGTATTTAACTGTTCCTGTGAACAGTCTATACCTGTGAATAATTAAATGCAAATGTTTAAGTACAGTTTAACTAATTACGAGAAACATATTACATGAAATATAGAGAATATATTATCACATGTATTTTTTCTATCAGAAAACATTATGAAAACAATATTTACAAATACATCCATAACATCACACTTGTTTCCTAATGGGGTAGGCAGTGTCAGTGGTTCAAATGAAGCGAAAAAAACATTTTCACAACTTCAAAAGCAATTCAAGCAAACACGTCCTTACTCATTGACGATTGTCTTCTAACTGCCGCGCGCGATGCCGACTGGCTTGTGTTGTGTGTGACCAATATGAGCACGGCCAAACCGAAACATACTCCCCACAAACCCTGCACGCTGAACAGCAATATGCTGATTGGGCTGACCGCTCCAGACTTGTGCAAACATAATTGCATTACGGTGGGCAACACCGATGTTATTATTCGCTCCTGCGGGCTAGGAAACGTGTTTACCGAGTTAGCGGGAGAGTTCGTTAGAGATAAAATAAACATGGCTTTGGAGTTGATTTAAACACCATGAAATATGGGGAGGTCGCACGGCGAAATGTTTGGAATTAATTTCTAAACTAAGCTATAAAAGGATCTTTTTTCGACGTAAAGCGAAGAGTAATGTTCATTTGGGTGCAATGTAGGTGTGCATGTAATAAATATATTGTTTTGCCTTTTTACATACATACATAGCGTCACGCCTGTTTCCCGGTGGGGTAGGCAGAGACAACGGATCTCCACGTGCCACGATCCTGACACACCTCTGCCGCCTTTTCCTTGCCTTTTTAGTTTTTTTTTAATTCCATTATATGACTTGTTTAAAGGCGCAACTTCAAGCATCTCACGATATTATCGCCTCAGCATTGTCTCCCAGTGGAACTCACTATTTAATACAAGTTTAGATTTATAAATTATAACATAACATTAGTTAGTGTTGATACTTTCTTAATCAGTTCAAAAGAATTATTGCTCGAAATAATCACTCTAATTGGTTTGAATTCATGGATCAGGGCTAACATGCAATTAATGTGTCAAAATTTTACTAATTTTGCAATGCGCCATGTTCAGAAATAGTTTCACTTGCGGCGACTTTATATTTATCACCACTGCATTTTATACGCCGGTGATCTACTCGTGATAGGATTGAACTAACAGCTTTTAGGCTTATCAGACGTTCTTATTTCTATAAATATAACGTCCATTTTGATCGGCCTTCCGTCAAAGTGACTCTGCTGCATTTTTTAATATAAACATAAATTAAATAGCTCATTGGACTACACGGATTTTACCAAATTGGCATAACCAGACCATATTTGTAAAACATGAGTTATTTATGAATTCTAGTATTTTGCGAGACCTGAGTGAGTACGAATCTTCTTCGTGTTTAACCAACACATATGAGAACCAATCTCTGTGTATCTGTGTATGTATAAGCTTACGCAGGTTTTCGCCGCATTATTCAAACTCAACCTGCTGCATTGAGCGTCGTTCTATATTCCTATCTAGGCCTTAGGGCCACCTCGCTCGGAAGTTTATTCAGAGAAACTCGAATGTAAATAGTTTCAACACATGCCGCATAATTATGGTAAGTTCAGCTATTAACCAGTCAAAACGTCGTCGTAGGATTGATGCGTCGCTAAAGAATTTAAAATGAAAGAACTGCAGTTTTCTTACATTTCATACAAATTATTTTCTCCCCGACGATTATTTGGGTAGAAAGGGCGAATTAGATTCCATCAGGTTATTTTCGATCAGATTAGGTTAGTATAGGTAGGTTCGATTAGGTTAAGTTAGGCTACGATAAGAATGCAGAAAATACGTTCTGTAATTTATCACAAATTTCTTATCTGCGCTTGATTGTCAGCCTCGATGGCTCAGTGGTGCGGTCGGCCGAATGACGTTCGCAGTCATAAGCACACCTGGGCGCGGTTAGAACTTGGATGGGTGACCGTTCGACCGTTTGAGTCTGACCGTGGTTCAAATTCCACGTAAAATTGTAGGTCCCCCTTCCCTTCTTACCTTACTAGGTGGTAGGGGTTTAACCCGCCCGAGTTGGTACGACCGCACTGAATGAAGGGTCGGTCGAAATAGTTATGTAAATAGATAGTGTTTTCCGTCCAGTTCAGTGTAACCGGCAAGACCAAAAGGAAGCACTGACATGGCACCTAGTTCACTAAGGTGTTTTGGGCAGACATCACGGATGTTGTAGTTGACGCAGCCAACCGTGTCAGTTTCCATAAAAAAAAAATTGTAAATGCACTTTCTACCTTTTTGAACTGTCGCTTGTCGCACGGCGTTCTGCATTCTGATGTCTGTTCGTGTGGTGTCTGATTCGATTAGCAGACTATCCTACAGCTGTATACATCACCAGTATACCTACAGCAGTAGCCGCAATGTCTCTCACTCTGGGAATTCTCACTGACTATCCTGACTGCTTGGAATTTCATGGGCTATTACATAACACTGCACTTTGCGTCGATAAGATGTTACCTAGTTAAAAATTCTAGTCGAATATAAAATATGTTATATAGCTTGTTAGCAATTTTGCGGTCAAAATTGCATGCATCTAATTCGGTCATACGGTAACATAAGGTATGTGAGTATGTAACTGAGATAGCAAATTTACCGGAAAGGTGTCAGCAGGTAGAGACAATTAGAATTGTAAAATAGTTCCCCGTACCCTTGTTAAAAAATAACTTTGGGGGCGGGTTTCCAACACCTGATCCTCTTAAAAAAAAAATACAAAATACAGGAGCATAAAGGATCACAAAATACTGCTATTAGAAAAGACTTAGCCTGCGGAAATCAAAATTGGGGCCAAAAAGAAAATTTCACGAAATATTTCATACAAAATAATAATTTTTTGTTTTTTTTTTTAAGTCACCAAAACATTGGTTTAGAATATGTATATATGTATGTAAAAACAAAGGAAGTGGTATGGGTGAATGTTTTGGTGGTTTAAAAAAAAAATAACCAGGGTTAATTCATAGAATATGCGTCGCTACGCGACGCATATTCTATAAATAAACCCTAACCTAATGTTGAGGCGGCGCATGTCGTTTTTGCATAAATTCCTATTGAAAATAAATGTTTTGGTGCATTTAAAAAATAAATAAAAAAATTCGAAAATTAATTTTGTATGAAAAATATTTTTTTCCAAATTTTTTTTCTCCGAAACTACGCATTTCCGCAGAAAAAAAATTACATCACCAGAATCGCAAAAGCCTACACTACAGACCTATTGTACCAGTTAGTTGAAATAAAGGATCAGGTATTCTAAACCCCAGCCTAACTTTGAAGTAATAAGCAGCAAATTATATAGATATAAGGAATTAGCATAAATACATATGTATAAGACGTAAGAGAACGCATTAGGTTAAGCTTGTAATGTTTCTGATATTTAAAATAAAGTAAATAAATAAATAAATACATAATGAATACAATGTTTTAAACAAACTTTAAGAAACCCTAAAAAGGATGAGTTTATAAGTTCTAGTCTATGTATGATACGGTATGAGTAAGAAAGCATAGCTTAATATTAGCTAGTCTTAATTTATTTTTATTGTTTCAATTTAAAACATTAAAAAGTTTTAAATCTTAAAAGCGAATTTAAAATTTTAACCTTGCCTTCAATGTTCCGTCCGACACACGTACACAGCTATGGTATAAGTACCGCTCGTATCAACGTACGTAAGGCCAGACAACAATAAAACGAAACGCATCGCAATTCGTTCAAAATCCTCTCGAAATAAAACCCATTAAATGTCACATCGTGTCTGGTGTTTAAAGCGCCTGCCCGACGATAATGCCTGGAGAGTGGAAAGGGATCCCGCCGGGCGTGTGGGTAGGCAGGGAGCTACAAAGCAGGTTTAAATTAAAAAGCAATTTTGTTGCACTTAGATCGTTTTCTTGATTATCTAAACGTAGATAATGTAGGTACTTATTTACATAATGTGTACTACATGCGAGTAACTATGACAATAGATATAAGAAATGTATTTTCATTTAGTTTTGTTTTTTGTTTTTTTTTGTGTTGGTTTCGATCCTTTACTCGTCATTACCGTACCGACTATAGGATAGACCACGTCTTTAGGTCTAACTGAAAGGTAAAAACATGTTTTTATTTCATTAACTTCATAAATATTGGGTAATTCAGTGTACCTATTAAATTAACCAATTAAATTTTAAAACATAATTTTTTTTTTGTTTAATTAAATATTTTATATTGAATAAATAACTTGTTTTTATTCTTTTTTTTTTTTTTGTTTGACTAAGGCCATGCAGGTAGTGTAATACTTACATTCAACATTAGTGAATGTTGAACTGGTAACAATTTTATTTTTTTTTATAATTCGTTTCCATTATCTACGAAGAATTGGGGAGAATCTTCACGTCTCGCGGGAATTTTTTTAGGATGTCAGCCCATTACTGAACTAGGTACCATGCCAGCGCTAATCCGACGCCCATTCCGAGATGCCTTCCGTCGTGTAAATCTGTATAATATTGTGACTGGACGAAATCACTGGAAGTGATAAATCCGCCTTTTCTCACTAGTGTATTTCTTTATTTCTTTTCATGTATTGTGTTAGTATTAAATTGTGTGTATAACGAGTTTTTTTTTATTAAAATTGACTAGACTATGCAATGAAAGTTTCTTCCCACACACGAACTCCCCGACCTCCGCGCCGCGTGACAGTGGCGCACCCGCTCACTACTACTCGCTACACAAGCTCATCCGGCTAGACATGAGACATGGAGATTGTTGGTAAATTAATCTTTGTGACTCGGTGCTGCACCGCGCGCGCGCGCCACCTCGCCGACACATAGAGGTAGGTGCGAATGGAGGCGCCCTGTCATCGTCAAGAACGGTAAAGCCGGCATTACACATCGGAGTAAAGTTTCCTCTCACTTCAACTAAGTAGTTAAGGGGAGAATGGACTAGAATGTTTAGCTTACTTGGCCAATGTGTGGATCCGGCTTAAAAGGGGATAAAGAGCATGTCAAAGATATTTCTCAAAATCAGTGATAGACTTGAAATATTTTTAATTACTTAAATTTTTATACATACACATTTATTTCCTGTACATGTTTCAAATTATGTTTTGTTGAAGAAAGTTTATTTCAATTACAAAAATATATTTCATAAAAAACTTAAAATTTTATATTCAAATACATAGTACCAATACAATTTCATACATTTGAGCGTAGACGTATGCATATAGAGAAAGCTTTTAGTTAGTCTCTTCTGATTTCTTACCCGCTATCTCACTGCGTGTCCATCTTGATGGAGTGTTGGATTATGTGACGTTGTGTGTTACGTGAACGTGATTGATTGAATGATTTATATAAGAAACAAACATTATTAAAACTTATCTACTTATAGTATTTTTAGCTCCAAAAAGAGGATTTGGGTTTTTAAAGGAAATTTACAAGGACCTGATATCGATTTATTACAACTTTCAATAATGAAAATTCACAAAAGAACATAAAATCTATTAGTTAGAAACTTCAATTGATACAGCGAAAAGAGAATTAAAGAACAACAAGAAATTAAAAGAATGTTTCAAGAAATTATTATAAGCAGTAGCAAAACACATCCGCACGCCTAGAAACCTCAGAGCAAGAAGAACGCGGCGCTTGAGTAGTTCCTTAAAAAGCCGTCCGGTCGGTTGCGTCGCTGCCATTGCCGTACACCGCCTCCGCTTACACGGCCTCTCCTGACATCCTGGCGCCCTCGCCAGGTTCTTCGGGCGCGTCAGGCGAGAACAAGAGGGATCTGGAGGATGGACCAGGCTGGTTCGTCATATCGTCGTCCGGTCTTGAGGAGGGCCCCGATTGGTTATCATCTAAGGCGCTGCCGTCATCATCAGTCATATCTGAGAACATATTATCGGTGTTACATCACGGCAGTTACCAATCGTTTATCCAAGTTAGTTTGTTAGATTATTAGGATCAGGTAGCTTGCAGAAACCAACCACCAAAAAAAATAGAACACCAATAGAATGACTCGGCATCTAGTCATTTATGATTCTTATGAATCACAAACCAATAGTATGAAGCCACATAAATTAGAACAGGGTCGACCCAACACATGCAACACATACTACCGAGACACTGTGGCATGGGCCCAGTGTTTGCGTACCACAGGGGCGACCGGCAGAGGCATCCCAGTCGCATACCGCGCAGACTTCGGCATAGGCATCCCAGTCGCATACCGCGTAGACTTCGGCATAGGCATCCCAGTCGCATACCGCGTAGACTTCGGCATAGGCATCCCAGTCGCATACCGCGTAGACTTCGGCATAGGCATCCCAGTCGCATACCGCGTAGACTTCGGCATAGGCATCCCAGTAGCATACCGCTTAATAAATAGATTCAGACTTACTCTCAAAGAAAGCAGCACAAGTCTCAGGGGTCCACTCTCCTCTCCAGGGCACCATGAACTGAGCAGCGGCGTATGTCGTCTTGCCATACGCCCCGGCGACAAGTCTCAGCTCGTAGCGGCCGTTGCTCAGTGCCCTGATGACTCGGTACGGCCCACGCATTCCAGGGTCCAGCTTCCCCTGGGATTGGGCGTACTTGATGACGAAGACCATATCATCCACCTGGAACACACGAGGAGGACTTCTGTCCTCATTAACAGTGGCATCCTGCTGTGCCTGATTTCTTGACAACCGTTCGGCCGTCCTTTGTCTGGCCATTTCTCTCCTGGACTCTCTGTTAGATGCAGCGGGATTGATCGCGATATCTCGTACCAAGACTCGTATTGCTGGTGTAGCATTCTCGTGACCGACCAAGAGGTTCAGGGGCGAAGTCTGAGTGGTTTTCTGCTTCGTCAGGTTTAAAATAAGCTGAAGTTGCCACAGCTCATTGGCCCACTCACTTTTGCGATGATTAACCAAGATTCTAAGCATGTTGAGGAGTGTGCGGACGTAGCGTTCTACTTGCCCGTTGGCGTGATGCATTTCGGGCGTTATATGATGGAGCTGTACACCAAGGACCTGCATCCACGAAGTGAAGCTCACCGACTCGAACATGCGTCCCCTATCTGATACAACTAGCTTAGGTGTACCAAACAATGAAATCACGAGTTTGAATACTCGCTTAAGTTCGTCACGGTCTTGACGGGTTATAGGCATTAGTAAACAGTATTTGGTGAATGCATCGACCACAAGCATGACGTACTTATACCCGTTCGATACAGGAAGTGGCCCCAGGACATCGGCATGAAGGGTGTCAAATGGAACATCAGACTTGTCCCAGGATGTGATAGGTTGCATGGGTGCTCGTGGCACACGCTTGTGGGCGACACACGTTATACAATGAGCAATATACTTCCTTACAAAGGCTTTTAGGCCTGGAAACCAGAAATGTCTCCTTATGAGATCAACAACTTTGTCAGCGTTAATGTGACTATGCTCGTCGTGGAATACTCGGAGAAGGCTCAAACGATGACCCCTTGGTATATAACAAAGAAGTTTTGCCTCTTCGCCCGTAGGCGTGTGGCGATAGTAAAGAATGTCATTTCGTTTTACGTACCTTGTTGGGTCCAATTGCCCTTGTTCCAAAGAACGGATCATAGTCTGAGTCTCCTCGTCACCTGCCTGAGCAATCTGTGCCCAATTACGAGGCTTCTCAACATTACTTACTGTACAAGGATTGCGGCTTAAATAGTCCGCGTGCGGCATCATGGCACCTTTTCTGTAGGATATGCTGAAATTAAAGTCTTGCAAATATACCCACCATCTTGCCACACGCGGTAACAAATCTCTTTTGTTTTGAGTAGCCTTCAACGCATTACAATCAGTGACTACGGTAAACCGGATACCTATCAAATAGTGCCTAAAATGTTTTAGAGTCCTTACCACTGCCAGGGTCTCAAGCTCATAGGAATGGTACCTTTGTTCAGCAGCTTTTGTCACCTGACTGTAATAAGCCACTACACGACAGGTACCATCCTCATGAACCTGCTGAAGAACTGCGCCATAACCATGGCTGCTTGCATCCGTATGGACTTCTGTAGGCAGACTCGGGTCAAAAATTGCTAGCACTGGTGCACTGGTCAAAATGACGATTATTTCTTGCCGAACACGCTCCTGTTCAGTGCCCCAGCAAAACTCAACGTCCTTGCGCGTCAATTGCGCAATGCAAGCAGTCCTGGTCGAGTACTTAGCAATGTATTTTCGAAAATACCCTGCCAACCCCAAAAATTGTCTAACCTGCTTTACGTTTTTTGGAGCAATAGAGTTAGCAAGAGCATGTATTTTACCCATAGCTGGTCGCACTTTACCGTTCGATATAACACGACCTAGGTACTCGATCTCAGTACATAAAAATGAACACTTTTTGAGTTTAATAGAGAACCCAGCATTTGTTAGTGTGGACAACGCTTCTTTCAGGGTCTGTAAACCTTCCTCAATAGAAGAAGTGACAATTAGGCAGTCATCTATATACACCAAGACCTTTCCAGTAGTGATCAGCTCGCGTAGGGTTGTGCTAATGATTCGTTGGTATACTGTGGGAGCATTAGCAAGGCCATAAGGCATCTTGACGTACTCATAGTGCCCTTCTGGTGTCACGAACCCTGTGAGTGGAATAGAAGCATCGTCCAAGCGAATCTGGTGGAAACCAGTCGCCATGTCCAAAGTAGTGAAGTATCTACCCTTACCTAAACGGTCGATGTGATCATCGATCAGCGGCAACGGGAACCGGTCCTTCACTGTAAGACGATTCAGGGCCCGGAAGTCGACACATAAGCGGTCAGAGCCATCCTTCTTCTTAACAAGTAGCACTGGGCTCGAGTAAGGCGACTCCGACTCACGTATGATGCCCTTGGTCATAAGATCCTGAATGATCGCACGCACCTTTAGCTTTTCGTCGTGGGACATCCTATATGGACGATAATATACCGGAGTTTCGTCCTTGACCCGGATGTGCATGGCGCCTGTGGTAACTGTGGAAGTTGCCGTACCTGAGATCATAAACTCCGTGTACTCATCCAGAATAGCTGCAAGCTCGTTCAAGTCATCTCCAGTCAGTGATGTGTTAATAGCTTGCTGCTCGTCCGGCACCACGGCCGACACTTTTGGAGTCTCAGACGCGCGCAAAATGCGCTGTGAATCCTTGGTGCGTATGTAGGTTACGCCGTCACGGTTTAACACGTCTGTACCTATGATTATGGGGGCATTCATGCACTCGCTAGGCACAACTAATAAGTCTACTTGCAACGATATACCCTCGAGCTCGATGACCAGAGTCACGTATGAGTTGACCTGAGTGATGGATTCACCTACCCCCTTAAGTTGGCGACTAATGTTTTTCTTTTGGCAGGAAAAGTGTTTCACTACCGATGATGAAATGAGCGAGACATCTATAGCACCGCTATCTATCAAAATGTCAACAGGTATTCCCTCAATCACACCTACCACAATGTTGTTGCGTTTTTTCAGGGTGGAAGAACAAAAATTTACTTTACTTTTGTTCCGTTGGTCAGAGCGTTGTTTTGCGAAACAATTACTGATGTTATGACCCACCTTCTTACAGTAAGCGCATGTAAGGGATTGGTCATACTTACCGGCAGGCACAGTAGGCACCCGTACCGAGCCACTCGTGCCAGTGCATATTGACCTCTTAGGGCAATTTACCTGCCTATGCCCCGGCTCGCCACAAGAAAAACATTTGTTTGGGGCGAATTGCTTGAATGGTCGTTTATTGCCTTGTATCCTATTCGGCATCGTCGGTGGGTACGCCGTACGTGCATTTGCGACGGCATCTTTCACGGGCTTAGAAAATGTCGAAAGATAGTTTACCAAGTCATTTGGGCTAAGGTTGGCATTAGTAGCAGTAGCTTTTACCTGCGGGTCTTTGATTCCTCGTAAAACTATTGCTGTAATGAGATCGTCACTGAGGCCTCGGACAATACGCAAGCGTAGCAGCGTCTTGCGTGCATAGTCAGCATAAGTATGGAAATTGTCCGAACTGGTTGACATCGCGTCATACAAGATATTAGCCACTTCTGTCCTTTTAACGCACAGAGACTTAAAATCGTTTTTGAAATTACTCCACGAGCGGTCACTTGTGACCCACTCGTCCAACCACGACTTAGCGTCACCTTTCAGACAACTTCCCACTCTAGCCAAGCACTCACGGTCATCCCAACGATTTGCGAGCTTGGCACTATCTACTTCGTCAAACCAAGCACCCACCTCGTGAATACTAGGGTCAAAATTAGAGACATAGTAACTGCGGTTGCTTACTGACTTTAGGGACTGGATAGCCTCCACTATCTGTTCCGTGCCTTGCCCAACAGTGGGCCCGGCCGATCCCTGCGGTTGCGAGCGCGTCTCCAACGCATTCAGGCGCGACACGATGGTGCGCCACGACTCGCGGCTTCGGCTGCGGCGACTCCGGTGGCTCCGACGGCTCCGACGGCCGTGGCGTTCTTGGAGACGACTGCAATCACGGCGCGAGCGCCTGCCACCACTGCGGTCGTCACGGCTAGAGGTCCGACCAGAAGTGGCGCGCTTATGGTGCTCACGCGACCTCCGCGACAAGCTGCGAGAGCGCCGGCCTCGCGAGCGTCTGTCGCATGAACGCCGCCCGCGCGGACTTCGTGAGCGTCGCCCACGAGATCGGGAACGAGACAATCTATCCATTTCGTACAATCACACAAGCAGAACACACAGTTAAATTGGCAATAGGTAGGTAGGGTGCGAGAATGCAACCCGAAAAAAATTCTCGCTTTGAGGTTATGTCGACACGTGTTTTGCGGAAAATTTGGAGAAAAAATTACTTTGATGGCCAAAAATATAACGGAGATCTTAATGGAAATGAATTTCTTTATCCCACTTCTGATTTTAGCTCCAAAAAGAGGATTTGGGTTTTTAAAGGAAATTTACAAGGACCTGATATCGATTTATTACAACTTTCAATAATGAAAATTCACAAAAGAACATAAAATCTATTAGTTAGAAACTTCAATTGATACAGCGAAAAGAGAATTAAAGAACAACAAGAAATTAAAAGAATGTTTCAAGAAATTATTATAAGCAGTAGCAAAACACATCCGCACGCCTAGAAACCTCAGAGCAAGAAGCACGCGGCGCTTGAGTAGTTCCTTAAAAAGCCGTCCGGTCGGTTGCGTCGCTGCCATTGCCGTACACCGCCTCCGCTTACAGTATTATTTCGCGACATTTTCCGAAACTACGGACATCTATCATAGTTTATATGCATTATAAATATTAAAAAATTTAGTTAAAATACTTATATACCTACATATATATGTGAAAATGTATATTATGTAAAATGCACTACTATAAGTACTATACAAAAATTATGTGAGCCTAGTTATGCAAAACCTAGTTTATGAATAAACATTTTCATTTTCATTTCATTTCATCTAGTTTTTCAATATTAAGTTTAGCTAAAAAATAACTATAATAAATAACCTTAGGATATATAAATAGAATAAATGACAAACATCATCAAATCAACAAGCAACAAAAATAATGAAACTTCTAGGTAGGTAATCATTTACCAGGTATTGGAAATCGTTTATGCCTGGTTGACACGATGCGAGTTCACGCACGAGAAATGCTTCTCGAACGCATTCACGCACCGTGTAGACAGTTCTCGCAAGCTCGCATGCGTGCACGAACGCAGCGTCGTTCGCGCGCGAACGAGTTCATGCATGTTTATTAGTTGGCGTTCGAGAGGAGCGTCTCACACGAAGTTTGTTGGTGCAAAAAAGTTTTCTTAGTGGTTTTTGGTTGTTTACGGCACCATGACAAAGTGGACTGATGTGCAAATGATTGAGTTATCTTTATATAATATACTTATCCATTTCCTTGTCCACATAGATCTCAGATGACTCCCTTCTTATATTACTAGGTGGTAGGGTTTAACCCGCCCGGGTTGGTACCACCGCACTGAATGAAAGGTCAGTCGAAACGGTTTGTATTTTCCGTCCAGTTCAGTGTAGCCGACACGACCGAAGGGAAGCACTGACATGGCACCTAGTTCACCAATGTGTTATGGGCTGACATCACGGATGTTGTAGGTCTATGTAAATAGTTTGTATTTTCCATCCAGTTCAGTGTAGCCGACACGAACGAAGGGAAGCACTGACATGGCACCTAGTTCACCAATGTGTTATGGGCTGACATCACGGATGTTGTAGGTCTATGTAAATAGTTTGTATTTTCCGTCCAGTTCAGTGTAGCCGACACGACCGAAGGGAAGCACTGTCATGGCACCTAGTTCACCAATGTGTTATGGGCTGACATCACGGATGTTGTAGGTCTATGTAAATAGTTTGTATTTTCCGTCCAGTTCAGTGTAGCCGACACGACCGAAGGGAAGCACTAACATGGCACCTAGTTCACCAATGTGTTATGGGCTGACATCACGGATGTTGTAGGTGATGTAGCCAACCGTGTCAGTTTCTATAAAAAAAAAAGATCTTTTCTGTTTTTTCTTCTTTATTTTGTTTCTTATCAAACGCCGTGTTATAATAAACGCTAAACGTGTACCAATACACGCCAAACCTTCGTCTACAGACTCCATTTTTGCAACTGTCAAAACAGAGAAACACAGACGAGCTCGAACGAGATGTGGAATAGTGTAAACAGTTCCACGAACGCTTCACGAATGCGAGTTTTCTCGTTCGAGAAGGCGGCATGCTTCTCGTGCGTGAAACCTCGCATCGTGTCAACGTACCATTAGAGTGGTTTCACGTTTTATACATTAGCGATGGCAAATAACACATTATGGCAAATAAATTTTACAAGCAGCTATAATGGAGGACGATGCTGGGAATTGCGCAGCGGTTACTACAAGGCGGCAACCGGTTGAAGCTTTAACTAATGGAGACGTAAATCTTCCGTAGAATATTATCAAACTGATAATGGAAAAACATCCTTTCTCTACTACTAAAACATAACAAAATAGAAGCTGGACGTTGGGGTGGGAAGAGATCGAAGTCGGAGAAAATGGGAGTCAGATTTGCTGATAATTCCAAAAATAACGAGAGCGGAGCCGCGAACGCTACAAGGAGCAATGAGAAAAAGCTGAAAAATATATAACAATAAAAAACCCCCGACCCTTAAAAAGCAAAAAATAATTTCCGTTTACTTACTTAAAGGAGTCGGGAGACCGCTAAGTAAATTCCCGCGCAGCTCTGAGTTTTATATTTTATTTACTTAGCGGTCCCCCGACTCCTTTAAGTAAGTAAACGGAAATTATTTTTTGCTTTTTAAGGGTCGGGGGTTTTTTAAATTTGTAATTTAACTTTTATTTCAAGCTTTTTAAAAGAAACCGCATGAAAATCGGTCCACTTTTTAAGATAATAATTTTTTTTATTACTTAATTACTTGATTACTTGATTACAAACATAGCTAAGAACCATCCCGATTAAACAAGCTTCCTAATAAAAAAAACCGCATCCA
Organism: Nematopogon swammerdamellus; assembly: GCA_946902875.1. NCBI lineage: Eukaryota > Metazoa > Arthropoda > Insecta > Lepidoptera > Adelidae > Nematopogon > Nematopogon swammerdamellus. The sequence goes on from OX336344.1 coordinate 14,905,686, forward strand.
AATCGGTCCATCCGTTTGGGAGCTACGATGCCACAGACAGACACACACACACACACACACACACACACACACGTCAAACTTATAACACCCCTCCGTTTTTTGCGTCGGGGGTTAATTAAATAGAAAGTGGAGATTCCTTTAATGCGGATTCATTTATGGCGGCAAACGCCAGCTTTATTGGGAGCAGAAATATATCACATGACCCAAGCCGTCCCGAGTAAGCCCTAATTGTTAGGGCTGAGATTATCCCCTTATATATTAGTATAGAGGCTAAGTCTCTGCTGTAAAGTTTGTTGTGATTGTAGTTGCTCAAAGTTTTCCTTACGCAGCAAGAAATGCCGATGCCAAATTCTTCAGCAAACAATATCCATTCTAACCATGTTCGTTCAGCTTACGCAACTACGCATTCAGCTGAAAGCCAGAAGTCACCACCACAGTATACGATCAACTTCTAAGCGTTTAGATTCTACAGATCTTTGTCACACTCACTGGTTTGCTGCCTACTCCTCAGAAGACTACACGAGGCGACAAAGCAACGGTTTGATAAGGTCCCAAATATGTATCTTCAATTCAATGTAGTGTACACAACACGGCAAGTTGCTATACAGAATCGGAAACTTTGGGACTCAAATGATGTTGTGTTAACTCCGGAATCTATGCGGGATTGTGTGCTGAGGTATTCGGGGTAATGCTTCTTGAGATCGCTTCTGGAATAACGTGTGACTTAGTTTAAGAAGTCTTGATTTTTTCTTTGTATAGAAATAAATCGTTTAAAGTTCTGTACATGCAGAGGTGTCGATATGCTCGACAAGGACAGGTTCGGGAGATTTCATCATAACCATATTCACCTTTAACCTGTTAAAGCTTACTGCTAAACGTAGTTATGTATAAGACTCCGTCATTGTCGTCATTGGTAGACCAGTTATTTTTTTGAGGTCGTTCGGTCTTCTAATCCAGCGTTCTTAGTACAGACGAAATTTTGTCAAAAATTTCCTACGATGTTGAATCGTTCGCTCTACTTTCTTCACTGGTACACACAGCGCCACGAGTACTTGACACTACGTACTACTCGGTCGGTTTCTCTGCCGGAAGAGGTTTCCAGTACCGCGTCCTACCATTCCCTCCTGGCACTTTCAATTGATAGTATTTCATTCGCGTCGCTCGTGCTCGGAGACGGTTATTGGGGTTAGAGAGGGGAACGGTTGGAGCGTTGTCCAGGGTTCGTGTCATGACAGAGTTGTTGTTCATATTTTGGATGTAGAATTTGCGCCGCGAGGTGGTTGTTGAAGAGGACAGGGGAACGGTCTGGATGACGTCCTTCCGGGATGTCGGGGCCTCGGGCGGTAACGCGGTGTGCTATACCGCGGCCGCGAGGCATCGCCATTATTCTCTACGTACGTTTGGGATAATATTTTTTACATAATCATGATTGCGTCATGGAAATGAAGAGTAATAAACTAAACGTTACGAATGATGCTAATTATGCCAAGCGTCGGAAAAAGTCAAATACGTCCTGTAAACATTATTTGGTAGGTTACAATTTATGCCTTTTGATGTGCCAATTTTTATTCATGAAAAGAAATTGGAAGCGAAGCAAACGGCTATTTCCAACTTAATCTTCCTTCCTTGAGGTTTGGCATTATACAACGACGAATTTGCAATTCCAAAACATACGTTGGTAGCTACATCATAATAAGCAGATTTTTGCGCATCTTCTGCTCTTACTTTTCCTCCTACGATTTTGTGTTAACATATTTCTATATGACGACGACATTTCAACTGCTGAAAAATACTTTTAACAAGTTGCGCTAATAATTTTACGTTGAGCTTTTGTGTTTGTGGCATTCCTTGCTGATTGTTTGGTAGTTCGTATCACATGTACAAAGATTATTCATAAACTAAGTTTATCTGCAGACTATGTCTAATGTTTCACATAAAATAAAAAAATATATAGGTAATCATTTTATTAAACACCCAACTGCAAAAACTAACGAAATTACAAGACAAGTTAAGAAAAGAGTAGTTTGACTCTTTGTCTATTCGAATTCTTCTACACGCGCGACTACAGAATTTTCGATAAACTTACTTTGCTATTTGCTTAGTTTTTCGTAGTCGGGTTTTTAAAATTTCTATTAAATTTTTTAATTTAATCCTTTGTCTGGTATAGTTTTGAAATCGCCTTTTCAAGCTCGTGGCAACAGTGTATACTTCGAGTGGAAGGAGGTTGAAAAAAAATCTGAGTTTGGTCATTTATCGCAATTGACGGCCGCCATTTTGTTTTTTTAAATCTAGCCTACGAACAATGCCTCATATGTTGAAATCCGTACCATACATACATACATACATACGCTGCCAAAATTATAACCCTCATTTTGACTTCGCCGTAGACGGACGAAAAGGTGGTTTGTTGTGTGGTAAATTTAGCGTATAGCTCCAAATGCTCGTTGAGTATACATTATACATATGTGTGTACTTAGATTCTATTCATTGTCCCCCAGAGAGGCCAATAGGACGCGGTCACGTACGAGGCCTCGAGAGCCTTCAATTATTGTAGCTTAAGTAGCGAAGGAAAAACTAAGAACTGCAACCAATTTCACAGCCGTCTGACTTCTGTCTCATGAACGCAACAACCGGTACTGGGAAAATGTAGGTTGAACTAGGAGAAGTTGTATTTTGTAAGAATTTCCTTCCATTTTCTTCTTACCAAATAGATCGGCATCCCTAACGCATTTTTTTATTCATAGAACATGGGTCAACAGAAATTGGAAAAGGTTCAAAATAAAAGCTAGATTTTAAAGCTAAACTCAAACTTGCAGAGAATATCTTTTAAGGGGTTTCCGACCCGAAACGTCGAGCCACATAGCTTGGAGAATCGAACGTGAGTACCTAAAGCCGTAAACATTAATTTCTTGTTTCCAGTCAAATTTTTTTTTTTATATAGAAAGCGCCACTTGTTGCCTCGAGCCACCCATAAAGTTTCTAACGACGTCCATGGATATCCGGTCGTACGCGTGAGTTGTGAATGTCATGCCGGCCTGACAGGTGGCTATTCACGCCTATCTTGAAGGACCCAAGAACATACTTTTTATACCTATTATTAGTTTCCACATTTTGACTCTACTGACCTGACCTGACCGGTTTATTTATGGGTGACTGCGTCATAAGTTTCATAGAGAATCCCTCCTTTTGTTCTAAACATAATGACAGACTTAGTGTTTACAGATTCAGAAAGCTCCGTTTCGCTGTTCTCCACTGTGGAGTACTCCACAGTCGCCCACTCAATCGCTGCGCGCGCTACATCATTTATGACGTAACAAATGAATAACGCGCGAAACAGTATGTCGCGCGCAGACGAGATAAACTCGCGGCACTTCCGCAACTGAAGGCTCCCATCAATAATGCACTATCGATAAATGGCGGCCGTGTACACCGCAAACAAAAGATGCAGGGAATGCGAAGGTCCATTTTTTATTTTATCCGACACGAATTCGTGCTGGGATAAACTGGTTCGTTTTGGTTTTCGTCTCGGATTTTCGTTCATCAATCACAATGCGATTTCAACGGGAAAACTAGTTTTTTTATTTTCAAAATTGTTGAAGAGCAACACTTTTTATTTTTTGTGTACCGTTGTATTATATAATATTATTGTACCGTGTGGGGCCGGTACTTTAAAAGAATAGCCTCACTGCATCTCTCCCCGTGTATGTCGTAAAAGGCGACTAAGGGATATGACTCCCTTCTTATATTACTAGGTGGTAGGGTTTAACCCGCCCGGGTTGGTACCACCGTACTGAATGAAAGGTCGGTCGAAACGGCTATGTAAATAGTTTGTGTTTTCCGTCCAGTTCAGTGTAGCCGGCACGACCGAAGGGAAGCACTGACGTGGCACCAAGTTCACCCGGTGTTATGGGCTGACATCACGGATGTTGTAGGTGATGAAAGCCAACCGTGTCAGTTTCCATAAAAAAAAAAAAACCGTGTATGTGCAAGAGCGCCGTCTACCGAATGGTCAGCCTCGATAGTTCAGTGGTGCAGACAGTCGACTGTTGCTATTGATTATTAAGCAACGCTGGGCGCGGCCAGTACTTGGATGGGTGACCGCTCGACGGTTAGAGGCTGACCGTGGTTCGGATTCCACGTAAAACTTTAGGGCCCTTCCCATCTTACCTTACTAGGTGGTAGGGTTTATCCCGCCCGGGTTGGTACCACTGCACTGAATGAAACGTCGGTCGAAACGGCTATGTAAATAGTTCGTGTTTTCCGTCCAGATAATACAGCCGACATGAAATGAAGGGGAAGCACTGACATGGCACCTTGTTCACCCGGTGCTATGGGCTGACATCACGGATGTAGTAGGTGATGTAGCCAACCGTGTCAGTTTCAATAAAAAAAAGATCAGGGAAAGGAGACCTTCAGAACAGCGACCATAGTATCTGTAAAACAAGCTCAACGATCCAACAATGCGTCTGTAGCTTCTAATAAACAAAAAGTTCAACAGCTGCAGCAGCCGTCGACTGCAGACAGCTCGCCTCGGACTCCGCAGCGCCCCGCGCCGCGCCGCCGCAACAAATGTTCATACTGATTGATGATCCTCAAGAGCAGCAAGCGCGACTCATGAATGAACATTATGTCAGGCGTGATGTATTGAACTCGTATCGAGTGAGCGCCATTATCTTTAGTACTTGTATCCATCGAAATAAACACTAGAAGAGGCAAAGAGCGATGAAACATGTTACCTGTCGGTAAACAAGTCTGCGTGCCTCCTTCACATGCAATTGTCATCACGAATACATTGGAAGGATCTCATTGAAAGGCGTCTCGTGCATGAGTGCGCTAACGCTCCTCACTCGCGTATTAATTATCTGATATTAGACGACAAGGTGAGCCATACAACACAAGCATCAGTCGTTGTGAACTCAGCTTATAAGCTGATTTGGTCGGTGACATGATTTTTTGGGAGTGATGTTTGAGAAAGGCTCATCTATGTAGTCTTGCAACTATGTGTTCAGATACGTACGGTCAGTTTTAAAGTGGACGTACGAGTACACCTGCAGAACCTCCTCACATAGATTTACCGCCCATCTCTAAATTTGTTGCTCCAAAATTAGACATTCAAATTAAATGAACTGCAATATTTATGAAATAAAAAACAACATGAATAGAACGCCTAAAATATCCAATGATTCATTTGTATTGGATCGAATGTACGTCGTGTATACATAATTTCTAGCCTCGTGTTTCTAGCTAACTTCGTTGAATGTTTGAGTTCAAAGCACAGAAAGACAGACTACCAGACCAACATACATTTTGAAGCTAGCTTTTATTTTTATGCAACTTGACAAAGTTGGCTACATCACCTACTTCATCGGTAATGTCAGCCTATAACACTAGGTCATCATGTCAGTGCTTCTCTTTGGTCGTGCCGGCTACATTGAACAAACAACGAACTGTTTACATAGCCGCTTCGACATAGTGACAATAATGTCTTCACGTAATTCCTGGTTTTCCTTGTGGAATCCTAAAACGTTCCATAAAGTAATTTTCAAAGGAATGTGCATCCTAGGCTGTATTTTAACTTCCGGTAATGGCAGTGACGATAAAAACAGTGACTTTAAAAAAACTGCTTAGACCGGACACAATTAAAAACCTCGAAATCGAGGTAACGAAAATCTCTTCAGACAAAGTATTTCCTGGGAGTAAAGAATTGCGGCCGCATCCGGAAAAATGTAATCTCCCCTAAACCGAGTCTAATCCACCTCGCTTCAGCCATCCCCTCGCCCCGGCCCCTCCCGCGAAGCCTTCACCCCCGCCCCGCGAAGCCTCCACTCCCGCTCTGCCGCCTCCAGTAAGAAACGGATAATAAAAGCGATCCAAGTAGTGTTCAAGCTCAAAATTTTTTTAGAGGTCTTAAATGTAAAATCATACCTAGCGTTACCAACCGGTTTGCGATGTACTTTTTTTAATTCATATACCTTTTTTTTATGGAAACTGACACGGTTGACTAAATCACCTACAACATCCGTGATGTCAGTCAGCCCCTCAGATCCTTTCCTGATCTGAGGTCAGCCCATAACACCGGGTGAACTTGGTGCCACGTCAGTGCTTCCCTTCGGTCGTGCCGGCTACACTGAACTGGGCGGAAAACACAAACTATTTACATAGCCGTTTCGACCGACCTTTCATTCATTGCGGTGGTATCAACCCGGGCGGGTTAAACTAGTAATATGAGAAGGGAGTCATATCCCTTACCTAGATATTTACCCTGCGAAGTTTCTTGTCGGTTCTTCTTCGTGGGTGTAATCGAACCGGATAGAACAAATTGTGACAAGTTCGAGCGCAGTCTAACTGCCATAAGAATGATCAATAAACAATACAACAACAATACAATACAATATGAAATTGTTGTTATAGTAGTCCAAGTTGGCTCTAAGCCTGCAACTAGTCCCTCTTGCTTGCGTACCTTCATGTAAACCCCCTCGATCCCCAGCCACCCCAGCCAGCCTGTGTCCTCCACGAAGGCCACAAGACGGCCAGGGCAACTGCATACTATTTGTTGTTCATTTGGCACCACCCAGGAGGCACGTGTGACCTCCTAGGGGTGTAACGTTATTCGCGTCCGTGACGACTGAAGATCATCAAGACGCGAATAACGTTACACCCTATGAGGTACCTTATTAGTTGATTAAATAGCACTGATTAGTGTGATCGTGCTAAAAGAAGGCAATCAAACTATACGAAACTAATTTATGTGTTTCATAGATTCGATTTCGGTTTTGAAACATGTTCTCAGTTAGGGATGGGTTGCAGGCAGAACCAATTCTGTAAACCCGAACCTGTTTCTGTTTCAGTCCCTAATTTTTTTTTTATGTAACGCGTAACATGTGGCATCATTTCAATTACGAGTAGGTGTCTTACGATGCCCATGGGCATTCTGTGATGCACGGGGATTGTGAATGCCATGCCGGCCTGACAGGAGCCTTTACACGCCCCTTTTGAAAAACCCCATGCTTTACTTGGGAGGAGTGCGTTCCACAATTTCCAGGTTCTGTGAATAAAAGACCTACTCAACCTTCACGCCACTGAGATGAGGGAGGCGCATGTTTATCAGTAGAATAATCAATGATGTGATTATGATAAAGGCTCGATAAATACAAGGGATGAATTACTAACCTCACTTCCCAACAGTCAGAAGAGAATATTAACGAATTCTTTGCAGCTTTTTTTCGAATTAATTACTCTTTGCCCGCGCCCCGGAAGTGCTCGGAGGGGACCGGAAGAGACGCCATTTGTTTTGTTTTTCTCTCCTAGTGGAAATTATATATGGCAGAGATCCGCGCTAACTCGACGAATGCTGTGTTCATTTCGCGGCTAAATTGTCAGTTGGGCTCGGTCACGCCCGTTTTAATCCGCCGGCAAGCTGGGAACAATAAACGCCGCCAGCCTCTTTCTTTACTTGTTATAGCAAATTTTAACGCTTTTATTTTTTACTAAATTCAAATTAAGTAGATTCCGTCAACGGCACAGTGTCACACATCCCGTTTCCTCCTTCTTTCCACCTTACATTTATTTAGTTTTTGTAGGTATATTTTTATTTTGTAGGTATAAATTCATTATAATGAGTTTTATTTAATATGTGTTAACGTTAATAAACGTTTATCCTAATAAAAAATCAACATAAAACTAAAAATATATAAAGTAAATTAAGTAGAAATAAAATTGTTTTAGCTCCATCTGGGGCTAAAAAACTAAATTGAAATATTGAGTTTCTAAAAAAAAATCTGCCATTCAGAAGGTGAACTTATTGTGGAATTTCACTCTAGAAGTTCATCCTGACCTACTAAGACTTCAAGGCAAAAACATTTCCGATTCACTGATTACAGCTAGTTTTCGAATAGACCTCACCTCTCGAGGGCGGATAGGGAGATTTCCGAAACTCATCCGAACTTATTAATTGAAATCCAACAAAGAGTGGGCCTGCCGCCCTCTCACCCGACACTGACAATGCTTCGGAAAACTTTTTCAATTAGTTCGAATCAAAGACCCTACTATGTTTGTCCGTCGTGCAGAAAACAACTTGTTCTTTAGTACCTCGTGTCATACTGACTCCTTCGGTGTCTTCTTGTCACTTATGAAAACCAGCAATCATACCAGAAACACAGTAGATTTTTTGGCCTGAAAGCGTTTTAAGGGGCAATTCTAGACATTTAACAAGGAATACTTTTTTTTTTAACGAACGATTTCGTTTTCTTTTAACAGAGATGTTTCTCACATAATATTATGATACTAGGCAACTTTTGTTTTTAATAATTGAGGCCAGAAACCATGTTTTCAAGTTTTCTCCACTCCATATATTAGTTTATACGCTTGTCGCGATGTCGTTTCACTACTAAACTTGATTTATTTGAAAGCCCCGTGAAACTTCGTGTTTGTCGTTGCAGCGTTGATTGATTTGTATTGACATGCATGCATATTGCTGAAGTTTACATTTATTCTAAATCACTTTCACTTTGAACTTTCACCAAAACTTGGACACTTAAAATTTATCAAACCCCCGAACGGCATTATTGTGTGTTCAGTTTGTTTGTTTGTCGTGTCAGAGGATTTTTGTAGTTATTGTCCGAGGTAGTTGGTTATTGTATACCTCTACTCGACCTAATATGGAAAAGTATGAATGCACAGTCTTCTAGTGCGTAAACATCCACTGTTGGACATACGCCTCTCCAAATTTCCATCAATTCTAAATACACGTGGAACAAATATTCATCTAGTACGATAGATGAATAAACATAATTACCATACAGAATAATACATGAAGCAGACGCGTGATACGGATAAGAATATAAACACAAAAACAGCGATCAAAAATACATTTTCTCCACAACAAAACACAGTTACCCAACTCCATAGCCGAAATCGCGCCTCGAAAAAACCAACTTTGCAAAACTTTCATTGTTCCGGCGCTTCTCCAATATCGGTCTCATGTGACGACAAATTGATGCAACACGTGCGTCGTCTACGGCCCTCACAACTTTTCCGGAAGTTGCGAATTCGGCGGAAATGAGGGGAAGTTTGGCCGATGCTCGCTATAAAAGTTTTTATTATGAGCCTGGTGTAAAGTTGCTGACGAACACGCTAGCAGCTGTTAAAGAAAGCTATGCATACGCCCTATGAAAACTTTTATTATTTGTTCGCAGGTTGGGGGATAACATAATTTATTTCGCAATAATACTTGAGGAAAAATAAATATATATTATTTTATATAGACAACTGGCACGGGTGGCCGTGCCCAAAAGTCCAATATAAGAACAGACACCGTAAATACGAGTAGGTATAGGTAATAACATCACTCCCCGCGAAACCACGCTCAGAGAGGTGCCATGCCAGCTACAAGGCGAACAAAAAGGTCATCGTCTAATTTATTGGCGCGCCTTTTGAAGATCGTAAGTTTGTAAAATTACTTTTTAGTCCTGCACCTTCACTCATAATAATTATGACATCGGCTTACGGCGACAATCGGCCGCTATTTTGAATTGTTGAAAAAAAAAAACGCTCGCTCGAGTGAGACGAATCCAACGACACCTCATAATTATGTTAAAATCCATCAAGCCGTTCAGGCTAAAGAGCATGACACAGGAACAGACATACATACATACACTCGAAAAACATAACCTTCCTTATTGTTTCCGCAGTCGGTTAATAATTCGCTGATAATGAATTAAAACCAAAATTTTTTTTTCTTATATCTAGCCTATTATCTCATTTTTCAATGAAATGTCATATATTATGGTGACAGTACAAGTAGGTAAACATCGCTGGAAAACGTTTTTTTTTTTTCAGAAAACTTAAAATTTTCAAATAAAAAAAAATACAATACATAGGGCACACTAAAAGTTTCCGGAATTGGCCACTTACATAAACAATATTTAAAAAGTAATTACAACATTTGAAAATGGAACTCTTTGGCTGTAGAATGCAGTTTGTTTCATCTGACTGTCAATTGTTTTTACATTGTGGCTCCATTTTAAAAATTGCGTGTCTACATTAACATGGATTTAACCCGGGAAAATTTTCGTAGTATGATTTTCTACGATTTTAAGTGTAATATGACAGCTCATCAGAGCCTCGCTCGGCTTCAATCTGCTTTTGGCGATGAAGCACCATGCAAGACGACTATTTATTGCTGGTTTACAGAATTCAAGCGCGGTCGTGTCAATCTCAGTGACGAATCTCGCGATGGTCGCCCGTCCACCGCTGTGAACAACAAAAACATCGATGCTGTGCGCCGTATGATCGAAACAGACAGGCATGTGACCTACCATGAGATTCGGGCATCCTTAGACATAGGCATGAGTCAAATACAATCAATCCTACACACACATTTGGGTGTGATAAAGCTGTGCTCGCGGTGGATCCCACACAATTTGACCGAGGCTCAAAAAACGCACCGCGTCACTTGGTGCAATGCCATGCTTACCAGATTCAACAAAGGCGCTTCAAATTTGGTGTGGGACATAGTAACAGGTGACGGCACCTTGTGACTTTTTTCTGTTCCCAAACATTAAGAACCAATTACGCGGTCAACGATATTCATCACCAGAAGAGGCTGTCGAAGAATATGAAAAACACGTTTCTGAGGTCACCACGGAGGAGTGGCACAAAAGTTTTCAAAATTGGTTTAATCGTATGAAAAAGTGCATTTACGCAAAGGGAGAATATTTTGAGAAACAATAAATTCATTTTTGACCTTTAATAGTATTTTATTCCTATTAATTCCGGAAACTTTTACACGTATTTCACTTGCTTTATTTTATTATTTTTACACATACAAAGCAATTTGAATTCCTGAATGTACATTTTAAGCAAGTACAAAACAAAGCTTTCAAAGCATTGTTGCTTGCACACCTTAGCATACTACTAAAATATTAAACATGAAATGGTACCTACTTACATAGTTCGCGAATAATTAAATAAACGCAGAGCCCGCGCCGTTAGAAATTACGTGAAATTTGACGTAAAACATAATGTGCCTCATCGCGCGTGCTCTGTAGACGTGTTTCGTTTCCGCGTTTCCACAGAAGCTTTCAAAGATGTCGAATATTTCATGAGGAGATCCGTCGAAACGGAAGCCGTATCGGGAATAGTTTGTATACAACCTTAGTAGGTATATGATATTTGTATTGTATTGTATGTACCTATTCTACGAATGTTGTTTAAATTGAAGTACCTACAGCCAATAACGGAGTGATTTCTTTGTAAATATTGTAGCATTTAATGTAGGAGAAACTTCTTTTCTATCATTTTGTTTTGATTTACGTTTTTGTTTATAGACGTCCAGAAATACCAGCCTTTCGGCTACAAAATCCAGACGTCTACTACCTGCACTCTTGCGAGTACAGTGATCATGTATGCCAGATCGAGGCCCCATAGCTGCTCTATCGAACATCCGTTCTTCCGAAATAATCCCATGGGAAACACAGGCTGCGACCTTTCCCCAGCCGATCCGAGCCACCACCCGTCCACCCGAAGGAACCCCCGACCGAAGTCGAGAGCCGGGGGTGAAGCCTTCACTGCCACTGGGGTCAGCACCCTATCCAACCGCAACCTGTGCCCAGGGCCTCAGCGTTTTGTACTAGCCCAAAGGCTTTTGTTTTCACCAGCTATGTATATGCGTGGAAGTGCATATGACCACCACCTAATGTGTACCGGGGATCCACCGGTCTCGAATGACAGACTTACGTCAGCGTCATTAGCTCGTGAGAAGTCCATCCCACATCCACATATAAGTGTGTGTAGCACCGACATACCGATCTACATTATTCGCATGTCTACCAATTCTCCACATTGGTTACGGAGCTCTAAGTGGCTCACCACTCGCAGCTTTCGCTACTTATTCCCGTGTTAGGTGCTTTAACTACACAAGTACGGAAGCGCCAGGGAATCAACGCTAACCCACAACCCCTGCGAGACCAACTCCAGTGTTCCGTGCAGAAGCACGAAGCATTCTGGGGCTTTTAACGGAACCCCGCAGTACTCAACCCAGCGTTTAGGGTGGTATCTCATTTGACCCACCGACCTGAGTGGAGTCGGCAGCGTGAGCTAAGAGGAGGCCGAAACCCCCAACTTAGTACTCATGTTAGACTAGCAACGTTTGATGAGTAATCGTCGAGAACAAGTTCTCTACCACACATTATTTCTAACAGTGACGCCCGTTACACCGCCCAGTTGCGGGATAGGGTAGCCAACTGCTAGTTTTAAGGGTAGCCGCCGTGTGGTCTGCATAGGGAAACGTCACGGATCCTAGTACCCAACTCCGACACCTTGGACGACTAAACGCCTCTGCGACCCCGTACAAAGGTCGCTAATACGGGTCTATGGATACTGGTGGCCGGGCCCGACACCTTGGGTAGACCGAAGTCTACCACTGCGATCGCTCCCCAGCGACTACCTCCTCGCGAAACCACAGGAGAAATGGAGTATGTACTTAAAGAGACTGGCCCCACTGCATATCTCCCCGTGCATGTCGTAAAAGGCGACAAAGGGATAAGGACAAGATGCCGTGCTAAAGGGTGACAGGATAGTTACCTCTCACCTTGGCGCGTCCCTTCCACCGAATGATGCAGCAGGTGGGTCTTCGTGCCTTTCTGGCAGCTTGATAGTTATCTTTTTTTTTTTTTATAGGCAGCCGGCGCGGGTTTCTGTGCCCAATACTTCAACGGAAGATCGGACACAGCCAATAACACCATTCCTCGCGAAACCACGCTCAGAGAGGCGCCATGCCGGCTATGAGGCGGAATATATCTTGTCCGAATACTTTTCTGAACGTGGTGGTCGGTGTTGTGCTGTAATTTACAAGACTCCTTGCAGCTTACTCTTAACACAGATTACTCTGCTCACCCCGTTTGTCGGAATAAAGCGAGGTATATATTATGTACCTATGTTGGAGAAATGGGGAAGTTTATTTTACTTTTATTAAAAGTTTAAATTCTTAGGCCAGTGACAAAGTTTTGACAATTCACTAATTCTACTTACTTAGGTACAAACAACCAAAACAAAAATATAAATAAAATCGCATAGGTACTTAAGTATTTTTTTTAGACATTTTGCGATGGGAATATAAAAAGGAGCAATTTATCGAGAAGAGAGTAGTCTAGCTCGATAACGAAGTAATAAACAGACGAAAGGAAAGCACCTTTGAATGTTATGTTTTCTTTTTTTAATTTATTTTTATATTTCTTGCAAAGAAACACCTAGTTCGAAATTTGAAACATCAAACATTTTAAACCACCTACTTATTAAAATTAAGAAAGAAAGAACTGTGAATGTAACCTACGTTTCCAAAATTAGGATGACGCATCCCAAAAAAACAGTAAACTCAACAGAAGAACAGAACAGAAGCTCTGCATTTGCATAAAAAATAAAGCAAAATGCATATTTATCTCGGACCCGATAACGAGCCACGGCAACACCGCATCGCATTCAAGATGCATCTGATTCTGTCTATTTGATGCAGTTTTCGAAGTGCACGACTGCACTGTAGAGACGAGTCCTTCATCGCAGGAGAGTTTTGCTGCAGCTGTGACGGACGGCACTATGCGAGTTTTCTCCTCAAACAGAGATTATTAACCTGTTTTGGTAGTTAAAAAAAAAACCAGGGTTAAATTACATCTTCTTTAATTTAACCCTAACCTAATGTTGAGGCGGTGCATATCGTTTTAATTGGATGGGTGACCGCTCGACCGTTGGAGGCTGGCGCTTCCTTTAAAATGTACTTAAACAAATGCTTACAAAAATTTGTTTTATTTTTTATTTATAATATAATGAAATTTTATTTTTTGTTCGTTTACGTTTTAGTTATACTGTTCACTCTTCTATTCACTTTTAGGTTTTTGTTTTAGTTTGGTATGCAATTTAGTAAAATTGTGAAAATTTAAGATTTGTGTAAATGTTGTGCATTATGTATTTAAAAACTTTTTTTTTTGTTCTTTCATTATAACCTTTGTATCTAGCCTACTTACATGTAATTTGTATTAACCACATTGTGAAAGGTCAAATAAATTGTTAATATTTAAAGTTGTTGTTTGACTCGTCTATGTGAACGAATCTAAATAAAAAAAACTATAATACTAACTTTAATTATAGCAATCGGCCAGAAATATATCAAATAGTAATTGGACTTTTTCAAATTGCATGTTTCATCATGGAATTTCATTCATTTGTAATTGTTGGTTACAGACACGCTATTTGAATAAGTAGTAGAGATTACCTGCACTGGAGGGCGGGGTAGGATGTAAGGGTAGCGCACAACCGCTACCACAACCTGTGTTTGTAAATGTGGTTGTGGACACATACACACTGGCAAAAGTTGCAGCCAAAACTTTACTACAAGAATATTTCACCGGTTAAATAAACTATGCAAAAACGCCGTCTCTTTCACTCACAAATCAAAGCAACAGTGACAGATAAGGCCAAAACATCCCAACCAAAGAATTCATAATGACAGAATTGCTACCGCCATAATGTCGCACACAATTTATTTGTTCCATTACTTTCTACAAATGCGTACATCTTGCATGAGACACAGGTGTGTCTACAAGTGTCAAAAGTATACATAAACACAATATTATGATTCCGATTGAATTACATTGTTGACAATGAGCTTATTAAAAATGATTCAAAAATTACTACAAAAAATTTAAGGGATGAGACTGGAGCTCAAAAGTACAACTGTGACCTTTAATCGCCGTTTAAAATTGTTTAAAAATATAATTAAAAGAAACGCAAGATCCCCATCCATGTTTCTAAAATACCGTCACAAAAATATCCTCCATTCATTTTATTTATTTATTATGTTTATTTTTTTAAATCATTACAAAAGCCGAAGTTGTTCGTTTGAGCTCAAGAATCACGTCTTAAAATTTTGGTCATTTAGTCACTGCCGAATCAACCTTTATTTTGTTTGAGCTTTCGCATTTGATTTGACTCTTTTCTCACCGTTCAGGCCGCCGATGACGTAGCGTTTTGATTTATAGCCTAAAACCATCTGGAGAAGTGACAGAATGTCTAAACTTAAAAATGTAATATCTTTTGATTATGTGTGTTCATTTTTATGAAATAAACACTAAATATTACTCAGAATAAAGCTTCATATTTTTTGGTAATTAGAATTTGAATCTAATGAGTGGCTTTTGCGTGATGCGCGTACAAACCAACAAACAAACCGACGAACAAACAAAACTTTCAAAAATTGTTTTTTACGTTACTTATTCCTCCCGTCTCCCAGTTATTTTTTTGGAAAAAGCGTTAATGTATATAGACGATAAATCTACGTTTTTATTATATGTATAGATGTATAGATTAGGATGTTTATATATATACACATTTTGTCTGTCATGGATGTGGCTATTATTGTGCACACCATGAATATGACTGTTTAGATGCTCAACAAAGTGGTACCTCTTCTCTCGATCCAACTCTTTGTCGCGGTGGAAACTGGCAACTCTCCAGCCGAGTCAAGTGAAACCGACATTCCGAAATTGCGAGAAAATTATTGAGTGCGACGACTCTCCCCGCCTGCTGAGTTTTGACAAATGACGTTATTTCGGATCCTCCTTGTAGCTTTTAAATAATAAATTTGTCAAGCATATTTATGAAGCATTTGAAACGCGCACGCGTTAACGCAAGATTAGTTTAACGTCAACGGATGTTTATGAGCGCAATCTTAATACCCGACTGCGAAAGGTCACGTTTGTATAAAAAAATTAAAAATTCATATATACATACCACACGCTGCATCCCGACAATCGGGGTAAGCAGAGTAATCGGTGTTGTGCTGCAAGTACTCTTGTAAATTTCACAGCACAATACCGACCACCACGCTTAGCAAAGTATTCGGACAAGATAACCATCAAGCAGCAAGTAAGCCACGAAGACCCACCTGCATGACTCGATGGGAGGACCGTTCCAAGGTGAGAGGTGGCTACACTGTCGCCCTTTAGCACGGCATCTTGTTCTTATCCCTTAGTCACCTTTTATGACCTATACGGGCAGAGATGAAGTGGGGCTATTATTTTTAAGTACCGGCCCCACACGGTAAAAAACAAGCAAAACTATTTTATGAAATGCCTACACTGTTACCCGCAGCAGTGGGGATTTTTTTTTTGTAAAAAAATATTTAGGCTTTACGCAAAATAAAATTGATAATAATCAGAAAAGTATTTGGAATGTAGCAATGCGGCCGACAGTGCAGAGGTTTCATAAAATAGTTTTGTTAACTTTTTTCCTTCTTTTTTAGGGTTCCTTATTCATATGGAAGCCTATTACTAACCCTACGCCATCTATTTGTCTGTCCGACCGTCCGTCTTAGGGCTGTATCTTTTATACCGTAATTGTAAAAGGTAAGCAGTTGAAATTTGCACAGATTATGTGTTATTATGGCGGATATGCTAACAAATAATAAAAGAAGCAAAAAGTAAAAATTTAAGGGGGGCCCCATACTAGAAACCTGCTATTCTTTATTCTTTATTCTTTATTCATCATTCGTATGGTAGTACACTACGCTTGAATTTGTCCTGTTTAGTTTTTACAATCAATCAATTAGTACATATTCACGCTACTTAATAAAAGATGGCGCCACAGGTACTTTGCGTGTGGTATAGCGGATCTACGGAACCCTCCGTGCGCGAGTGAAACTCGAACTTGGCCGATTTTCTTTAGTTAGGGTTTTACGGAGTCGGTTTTTATTTTCTTCAAATAATCTGTTTTTTTTTTACATAAACACGTAAGTACTCGTACATCAAAGTGAAACTGAAAATACTTTTACGAACGAATGATTAGTTTGGGGATTCATAGGGCTGGGTTATAAGAGTATCAAGTATCCACGCAAACAATTGACATCAATTTCCGCTTGCTCAGACACTTTCCTCTATATTAGAAAATAAAGGCACGGCACAACTATAATAGGTATTGATTAAAATAGTATTTAAACGGAGATTGTCATGCATATAGTTATGAGACTTATGAGCTGTTTTGCTGTACAGAAATAAAAAAACCGGCCAAGTGCGAGTCGAGTCGTTCCGTATCGCCATTTCATGGTCAGCGCCACTCACGCCATCTATGTATTAGTTAAACTCATACTCCTTTCGGTAGATGGCGCGTATACACTTTTTAGTTTCTTGTATGGGGACCCCCGTGAATTTTTTACTTTTTCTTATTTCTATTATTTGTTATATCGGCAATAAAATAATACATATTCTGTGAAAATTTCAACGGGCTACCAAAGAGTTCTCTTTGCGGGCTATCTATTACGTTTCAAGAGATACAGCCCTCGGCAGACAGACGGACAGACAGACAGACAGACGGACGGCGTAGGCTTAGGGTCCCGTACCGGATACGGAACCCTAAAACGCACGACACATAGTTTTCTGTGAAAAAGATATTTAGAATTAAAGCAACAATCGTAAATCGCTTCTTATGTTGAACGCTCTTGCTTTTGTATAATTTTTTAAAACATTTATTAAAATTAGCCTTCCCTTACTTTTTATTTGTGCATTGCGCGATCATGAATTTTAACTAATACCTATGAAGCATCATATTAGTTATTTATTATCATAAACACGCCATAGATGGCGTGAGTGGCGCTGACCAAGACATGGCGATTCGCACGCACTCGACTCGCACTTGGCCGGTTTTTTTTTATTATATATATTTCTGTCAATCTGTCAATCTGTCAATCAGAATTATATATATATTTATTTATTTTATTTATACAAGGTACTTAGTTTTTTTTTTTCATTATAAAAATCACCCCGAACAATTATGTCAATCACCAGGCTAGAGGACATACTGCGTCGGCCACAATCGTATCTCTAGTATTAGGTAATCGAAATAAAATCTGCTATTCCCTGCAACCCACCTCACATTCCAACAGATAAGTGATGATATCGACATAACCCTCCACTGTAGTGCGGGTCGTATTTCAACGACCCCGGCATGCCTGGGTGGCCCTTCGATTCGTCCAGCTCTGCGCCTACCTAGACAAAGTAGTCTTGATGAAAATCTAGACTTGACTGGTCGAAGGAAATGTATTTGATTGGATTTTATTTTCTGGTCACTTTTGTAACATAATATCGTACTCGTATGTCTTGATCTTAAGCACAGCGGGCGCGGTCAGTAATTGGATGGGTGGCCGTTCGACGGCTGGAGGCTGACCTTGATTCGGATTCTACGTAAAACTGTATATCCCTTCTCTTCTTACCTTACTAAGTGGTAGGGTTAAACCCGCCCAGGATGGTACGATCGCACTGAGTGAAATGTAAGTAGGTACTTATAAGCAAAATACTTGAGTGTGAGAATTGAAGAAAAATAAATTAATAATAGTGACTATTATAGTTGGCTGAAATTTTTACATAATATCTCCTGGTCACGAAACTCCTGTCGCCAGCCTTGATTTTACATAAGGATTGTGCCCTGTGTGCTCACTTTTACAGGATCCTGAATCAGGATCCTGTAAAAGTGAGCAGTGATCAGGATTCCTAATGTCACTTCTTTACTTTCATATTTCCGTGTGCCTCTTTCGGCATGCGAGTGGGCGCTGATAGGTTGCGGGCACACTGTCCGGGCAAGTCCGGTCCGGATACACCGCGAGCGACGCTCGTACATTTAGGATTCGCCACAGCGGTATGCGCCCCATCGTTACCGTCCAGCTGTGTAATGGGAAAAAGTAATTTAAAGCTCGCCAAATTACACATAGGCAAACACGACCGCGATATTTATGCTCGTTCATGGTAATCCTACGATTTATGGATACGGAGAGCCGATACGATGAGTACCTACTAAGCCGTACCGCACTGATGGGGAAACCTGGCTGTGGGGAATGTAAGCGCCGCGTTTTTAATTTGAATTTTTACTACGAAACATATTTAGTTGTTGTTTAGTTTGTATTGCATAGTACAGGGTGTCCCAGATCGACCGCATACAATCACGCGATTCCTCACTCAGCTCATAAGCTACAAAAATTGTTTTTATAATTTTTTTATCCGGGTTATAGTTTCTACGTTTTTCAGGACTTTATGCGGCAAGGTGGGGTGACAAGAGCGCTCGGTCGTGGCATAATGATTTTTCTTTCTCAAATGCTATTGTAATGCAACTCAATGTTTTAATCTTTCAAAATCTGAAATTATTTAGACTATTATGCTATTTCTATTTACTTTTAAATTTCCATACAACAAATATTTCAAAAATAAAAGGGTATCATTATTTCAGGACAGATCGCTTGGCACATGCAATTAAAAAAAAACGTGAAAACTCTAAGACGGATAAAACCATAATGATATTTTTTTAATATAAATAATATTTATTCGAAAACAAATATAATATCCATTTTTGTAGCCTAAGCGCCAAAGAATCACGTGCTCGTAATATTATGCGCTCGATCTAGGCTAGGACACCTTGTATATTTATTTATAGGCATAAGTGAGTGAAACAGAAAGCTAATTTCACAACATCACTAACATCAAGGTACACTGTATGACTTTGTTGGAATTTTCTGATGGTAAATCCTACTATCAGAAAATTCCATACACTGGACAGGGATCAGATTAAGAATCCAATATGGAGGGCTGCACTAACTACATGGGTAATTCAAAAAAATATTGTATTACTCTTATTAGAAATAATAACAAACTTTACGAGCCCGGTAAAGCACTTTAGAAAGTTCCATCAACTTGGTGGCAGATAGGGATAGCCCTAAAAAAATATTTGTGTCTGTCTGTCTGTCGGTCTATCAAGTAACCTATCTATTTAGACAGTTCTTGAAACTGTTTAGTACAAACTTGCAGTTTCTTAAAGCTCTGGCATCACAGTAGTTAGCTAAGAGCGAGACTGTGGAAGGGTTAATTGTAAGCAATGACCGAAACGCACTAACTTGAACATATTCGGTGATTTACGTTAGGGCATTAGGATAATGTTGCTACGCTGTTATGGTGCTGGCGTTATGAGCTCGATATTGAGGTCTTTTACATAGATCTCTCTATGTAGATTAGACTGCTAGGGATCAACCTGTGAGTTTGAAAATCATATGTGTGCAGAAAAGTGGATAGATTTGATTGCTCCAAAAAATATTTTACAGAAATAATCAAGCACATTAGAACATTTACACGAGGTGCAAATGCGGACTTATCACTTACAGTGATTTCTTTCATCATCAATTTTCTATGGATGTTTCAGAATCGATTAATATACTAATTATAGTGGAATGTAAGTAGGTAGGAGCAAAATATTCGAGTGTGAGAATTAAAGATAAAATTATTAATAATAATTATATTTTTTAATAATACATACCTAAAATAAAATATAATATACAAATAAATATGTACCGTATGAGATCGGTGCTAAAAAAGAATAGGCACTGTCAACTATAAAACATTTCACTTTAACTGACGGATAACTGATAGACGAGACTTGACCGGCAGAGTCCACCCAATTAGAGTTCTCATACAAGCGAGTATTTTTCATACAAAATCAATACGACGACGTTTAGGCGAGCGAAATCGCGATTAAAATCTTTAATATGAGGCACCATTTTAGACACGGGGCACCATTATTGCGAATTTGACTTGATTTTGGACTTCAAAGGCAGAGTCCAGTTATTTCCAAAATCGTGAACCGAATAAATTAGATTATTCAAATTCGCCCGCTTTATTCAATGCGACCTAATATTTGTGGCGTGCGCATTTAGAGGTAAATTGCCGAAGGGACCTCTTCAGGATAGACCTCAGCCTGGTCCGAAGGCTGAGATCTCGTTCTGACCCTCTTTAGTAAGAAAACCGACAGTGCTGGCCACTTTACCATTTTACCACTTTACCACTTTAGCAGGGCACATTGTATATTTTGGCATCGACTGATTTTTAGTTAATGAAATACTAATTTCTTATCAACATTTCATTATGGAATTTTTAATATACAGCGAGATTTTTGTCCATACCGAGGGACGGTTTCGAAAATATGTATATGTACACCTAAATTTGTTTTCCAATTTGGCCACCGTTTTTTTTTTATCTACTTAGATTTTGATACAGAATAACCCCCTGAAAGGGTCGGCATGGTAAATCACGGCACGGTATTAATTGCGGCACTGAATTGTAGTACTTACGTGCCACATAAAACTTACATTTACGTTCTCCTATTGCTCTTATAAGCGAGTAGTGATTTAATCTTCAGAAACGATTTTGAGAACCCGTCAGTTCTCAAAATCTAGAGTGTGTGGAACTGTCTTTCGTTCGGCGAGTGTTTCTCGAATTCTTTAATCTGGGTGTCTAGGCTAGACAACCTAGGAACAGTCCGCAAATCTTTTTTTTATGTAATCAGGTATGGGTGGCTGAATATGGGGCCAAAGCACTTGCTCCGACCAGCCAATATCACCCCGAGAAGGTAGATGCCATACCGGAGACTTCCCTTTGGATTGATGGCTATACTGAACTAGAGGAGAACAAAACCGAGGTTGCTATGCGGTCATATTACATTCAGTGCGGTGGTACCATACCCAATCGGCTACAATTTGAGCCTACCGCCTCGGAAGAGGCAAGGGAAGGGACCTACAGTTTTACATCGGCTCCGGACGGTGAAGCAGCAGGTGTAGGTATGTACGTAATTTTTTTCGTCAGAAAATAACTCATTGATCACGCCGACCGGAATCGAACTTCGGACCTCCGTACGAGAAGCCGACGCTCAGACCACTCGGCCACCCGACGCTTACAAAATCTACTGGTATGACACCACACTGAGCGTGGTTTCGCGATGAGAGGTGATTTTAACTCTGTCGAATGCACCATAGGTACCTCGGCAGAGCCACCCATGTAAGTTTACATTTAAAAAAACTGACTTTTGGGATTTATGTATTCAAATTTGATATAATAAAGGATTCAATCAAAATAAATATAAAAAAAAAGAATTGCAATATTAAATAGCCTAAAATTTTATATAGTAGAATTGATTTGACTTTTTTTATTAAACGAAAAAACTGTTTTAAAAAACATTGCACCGACTTTAAAAAACAACTACAATGTTTTTTAAAACAGTTTTTATAATTAAACATCTATGGAATAGCCTGTCACCCTCTTGCATAATGAGTGCACAATTTTTGCAACTCCCAACACTGTCATTCTTCCAGCCAACATGCATAAATAGGTTCAAGATATCTCAAAGTAAATGAAGAGACAAGAAAGGTATCCAGTTTCACAGAGCACAATAAGCACGGAACACTCTACCTATAATTTATGGTCACCTTCGAACCTTGGACTATAAAAACACACCTCATTCTGCGCCCGACCAACACGTCGCGGCGCGTCGTTGCGAAGTGTCGAACTAGTGATGGTAGGCAAGTATCGATAAAGATTTAAAATATTTTTTTATTTAGCAAGTCTGCAAAATTGGTGACTGATTTATTGTTTCCTTAACATTTTTGTCCATTCTTAACATCATAACTCAACATTCAACTCAACAAAAAAAATAATAAACTCGCATTAAAAAGCAAATCATCGGCTTGTTAAAACTCAACACTAAATATTTTGTTATTATTACCTGTACAAATAAAAAATATTTTCGTTATTTTTTTAGTAGCCGGATCGACGCAGGAATCTAAGGCGCCGTAAATTTTGCAAACGACGATATGCTAGTTCGATTTGTAGACGAACTAATGTCAGTAACTCAGTAAATGCAATAATTTATCTGTAATTTTGATTAATTTTTAGGTTTCGAAATTATATCTGAAGATAATTTATATTTTATTTCCGTACTGTATAAAAATTATTTGTTTGTTTTTTTTTTTATGGAAACTGACACGGTTGGCTACATCACCTACAACGTCCGTGATGTCAGCCCATGACACCGGGTGAACTAGGTGCCATGTCAGTGCTTCCCCCTTTGATCGTGCCGGCTACACTGAACTGGTCGGAAAACACAAACTATTTACATAGCCGTTTAGACCGACGTTTCATTCAGTGCGGTGGTACCAACCCGGGCGGGTTAAACCCTACCACCAAGTAAGATTAGGAGGGAAGGGACCTACAGTTTTACGAGGAATCCGAACCTCGGTCAGCCTCCAACTGTCAGCGGTCACCCATCCAAGTACTGACCGCACCCAGCGTTGCTTAACATTCAATAGCGACAGTTGACTGTCTGCACCACTAAGCTACCGAGGCTGACTATAATATGATTATGAAATGTGCGCTATAATTTTTTTTTATTGAAATCGCGACATATTAAGGCCCCGAGCCACCCATAAGGTGTCTAACAACGCCGACGACGACAATCGGTCGTATGCGTGGGCTGCGAATGCCATGTCGACAGGTATCCATTCAAGCTCCTCTTGAAGGTCCCGTGACTGTACTTGGGAGTTCCCCCAAATATAATAAAATAATAATTGCAATAAAATATAATAAAATTTATCTCAAATATTTCTACCGACACTAAAGCTCGTTACCGAAGCGCATCCCTAGCGCCGCCTCCAGACGTCCGTGGGCTGCCGGCTGGGCGCCCTACACGTTCCAGATGACGGTGCGATAAAATCTAATATCTCCGACATCTGCAGAGTCGATTGATCTAGACGTATCCAGACTGTAACGTGCTACTTTATCACCTGGAACGTCAAGCAGGACTGATTGATTCGAATCTTATTCACGGTAACAAGATACGTGTGACGTCTGGTACTGTTTACTATTAGTAATAGGACAGACGTAGTATCTCATTTTATTAGATTGGGGTCAAACGGAGGTTCCGACGATTCATTGTGAAAGTATAAGAACCCAAGCTAGTATTGTAAACGTTCCACAAACTACGTCCACAACGCGCTGCGTTTTTTAAATGTCCAAATATTTAATGAGAGTTAGGTTTACATCTCGTGTTTTACGCGTTGTCGGTTCCCGTGTTAGGGTTAATGTAGTTATGTATTACCTTAGTTAGACACACATTATTAAGTAGTTTTCTCATGGCAGTAGTTTATTTTTAAAACTATCCACTTTGATCCACACGCAATGCTGATTCATACAAAAATATACGTATGACTCATGGTCATGACATTCCATTATCATTCATGTTAAGTGGGGGTTAAGTTTATTTCCATGAAAGAAACCTCACCCCAATAAGAAAAGTACTTATATGTATAACACGACCAAAAACAACATTTTACCTCAATGTAGGTTCCTAAATGTCATCAGTAGGTTTTACAAATGAAAACGATTTAACTATGCTAATGTTCCATTTAATTAGCATTTTAAATTGCATCCACAGGTACCTACGGTCGACTTTGAAAATGTAAATACACGTGAAGAACTTTGTAATACGTGTGCTCTTAAGTTACACGGATTGTTCAACGGAACAACCAAGAGATACCACGATTGTGACAGCGATTTAAAGTCATATCTACATTTTTAGACCCAACCAAACTCTTAATTGTTTTGTTTGACCTGATAAATGCGCCGTGTTTACCAAAAGCACTTCTTCAATTTCGATGCCTAAATGGTGGCGATTGCAAAACGTGACAATGTTTCATCTGTGTTTTAATTAAAGAATCACTTGGTCAAATTGATTGTTAAAATGCTTAAACACAATGAGAATGCCTTTTTCGAAACCGCTAAAAAGTAAAAGAATCATAGTGAAGACTATGAAAACATTTACAAATTAAAATTCATAATTTTTTTTGTAAATAAGTGATATAAAACTAATTTTCATGAGAAATATATTTTTTTTAAATATCACATCTTCAATATTGATACGTCCTGTGGAATTCGGCTTGAATTTGGCTGCGGTCGGCTTTGAATTCGTCACGTTTCGACAACAAGAGACCGCACGAGCGAGGTATAATGAGTATATAATTCGGGACAACTAATCAGCTTGCAGCACACACTCGCGGGAAATATAAAACGTAGAAACACAACAAAATTCATTCAAAATTCCCTAGTGACGTTTTTCCACTAGCCAAGTGAGTAAAACTACGCAAAACTTATCAAATTATTATTTATTTAAATACACCGATGAAATGATATAACTGCATTGATGTTCATTGAATTTAGAAGCGGTTTTCAAGCCCATAGTAAAATAAAAAGGCATTGTCCTTTGCGCTCTAGAAGAGCGGTACAAATGATCTCAAAACGTGAATAATGAACAAGAACACCATGACGCTTGAACGCCTACTAGTACTTATACTAGAACCCTCACTGTAAATTGCTTTACTTCATATGTGGCACCTAAATCAAGACAGGAGCTTACTCTCTTCAGACGTTGTAAGTAAAGGATTACATTACGACAAGGAGGCCATAACTCGACTAAGTTCTTTAGCCACAAAAAGATGGCGCTTCTTCGAAGTAACCGTCGAGATGTAAATCTTATGCTAAACCGGTGGGAAGAGCTTGTTGCTTTGAAACAAACGGTTTCAGTAACCATCTTCAGAGCTTTATTTGTAGCCATGAGTTGCTGCAAAAAGGCAGCACAAGATATTAAAACTGTTTGCAAATAATTATATTTAGGGCAGCACAAAAAACTTTAGAAACCTTGAAAGATAACATCATTGGTAGTTACGTAAATTACCAATGTCCTCTGTTGAATAAACTCGACCCAAACATGCGATCTAAGATTCGTACTTTTGAGATAGTCGGACAAGGGACAACTCGCTGCAGATCTTCCCACGCTTCTCCTGCAGAGAGTGTCTCTAATTCAGCACTCCGCTTGCCCGAATTATTTTTGCCTTGGTGAACTATGCCTGCCTGTTACTACCTTTGGAAATGTAGCCGGCCTACTGCCATTTGAGAGACTCAATGCACTCTACGGCCACCACGATGTGCACTTTCGTTCTATTAAAACGTACAACGGCCCCAATCTACAACTCTCGTGAGAGGTAAAATCTAAAATGACCCAGCAATCATACTCGACCGGTGAAATACTCGCCAAACGCGAAAAATCCCGCCAGAACTGAAACAATAAAATGCCATCAGCCGCGGCCACTAATCGCGACCGCGCCACACGAACTGTCGGGGAATAAATTTCCCCACGACCGGAAAATGCTCGTGGCAAATTTCCGCAGCGCGCACGCGAACCCACGACCCGGGGCGGGGAAGCGATACCACTGACCCTAATTTAATCAATTCCTGTGCCACTTTTGGAATAGTTTCTGAGGGCGGCCGCAGCTGAATGTAGTCGGGAATAGAACGTACAGCCTCGGACGCAGGGGAACTAAAGGTTGTTAATAATGTTTGTGTGGTTTCCTGTCTATGGGTTAGTTGAGCTGTTTCGTTGGTCATTAATGGCGTATCTGCGTTTATAGTTACTATTTCTTTAGCTGTTTCTTTATTAGTTTCTTAAACACTGAGAGTTATGTACACGAGAAGTTTATGAATTGAGAAAGAGCTATATAGTCTCCGGCAGTGATTTCTCAGTCATCCATGTTTTATGCGTATTTTCCTTAATCTCACTATGTTTATGTATGTGTACTATTTGACAGGAATGGAAGAAACAAAACCGGTCTGCGAAGCAAAAATTTATCACCAATGTGTGTCCCTTGTTTTTCCTTACTTTATCTCTACATTTACATTCGTTGAATGCCCTTTGGATCCTCCCACTGTCTTCATCCCACGCTGTCGTCGTTAGCCAAAATACACGAATGACTGCAAAATGAACCTCGCTATTATTTCTCAGACAATGTATATAAGAATCACGTTAGCATCGTAAAACAGCGTCTATCGTCTCTCCACGCCCAAATCACAGTTGGCCGCGCAGACCCTACGAAAATATTGCGTGAGGCTGAAAATAAGGGATAATCGAAATCATAACCTTTGGCCATTTTTTGCGCGGGTTGTTTTTATTGTTCTACGTAGCCGGTTCTTTATTATTTTTGGATCGGCATTCTCGATAACAGTAAATCAGTTATCCTCGAGCCGGGTTGTGTTCGCACGATTTTTTTCTTCGTTTTATAAAGTTTATCATCGGCGACCCGCACAGGGTATGTATTGCTTTTTCCTACTTTCCCCGTCTTGGTTTCGTGAACTGTATAAATTCAACTATTTACCAACTAGGTTATAAAACGCCCAGACCGCTCAACGCATCTAATAAAAGTCATCCAACTGATGGAAGATGAAAACTGAAGAAAAAAAAGTGGGTCTGCAAGTATGTATCACATTATAAATATATTATGCGAAGCAGTTAAATATGTTGTGCAAAACACGATTGTATTTGCTCTTTCCTCTACAGAACCGGTAAACTCTGGAACACTCTCCCTGCCCATGTCTCGGGTCCTTCAAGAGAGGCGTGAATAGGTACCTGTCAGGCCGGCATGGCATTCGCAACCCCTGCGTATGACCGAATGTTCATGGGCGTCGTCGTTAGACCCGTTAGGCTCAGCATAAATAGGTTCCGCTTTCAATAAAAACAAAATTTTGAACGCAACAACACTTTGGCATTGCTAGTGTGCATAGGTACACGTTTTATATTTTCGAAAAATATACCTTTGCACACATGTGAGTTTCGAACCACATACCATTCGCTTCAGAGGCCTGTGCCCATATGATCACGCAACCTAGATGAAGTAATTTCAAAACCAAATAATATAAAATATAAGTTCGAATTGGAATGATAATAAAAATATTTCCACTTATGGAAAGCTATTATTTCAGGTGAAAAGTTGTAATATATTTCCGATACCAAATTATTCAGCAGACTGATTTCACATTCCGAATGATGCTCGTATCGATATTTTTCGCTCCGAGAATGATTTAATCTGCGGCACATGTCTCTCTCGACAATACTCGCGCATCGCGCGCTACAATCCTTTCATTTAATCTGACTTGATGTTGCGTGCGAGCTTCATAAAATGCGTAACGAACGAATTTTTTCTTTCGTAGTTCCATAGTTTCTTAGTTCGATATTTAAAAAATATTTTCAGCGCTAGTTTTTCCATTCGGGCATTTTTTTTTTTTATGTAAACTGACACGGTTGGCTACAGCTACAGTCATAATATAAATTATTCTACCTATTATATATTACCATACTTATGTAAAATTATTTATACTATACTTACGATGGCAGAGCTGTGAAGAGCGAACTCGAACTTTAACTTTAGCTTTAACACTGGTTTATTATAAACCTAAATATTTAAATGGTTTATTTTTACCTAAATGAAGTGAATTGTGGACTTGCTTAATCTATAAGATATCTACGCATTGCTTAGTGCTCCTTTACTTAATCATTGCATTAGATTGAAAAATTTTATTTATTTTTTACCCGACTACGGCGAAGCAAAAAGGAGGGTTATGTGTTTGACCGGTATGTATGTATGTATGTATGTATGTATGTATGTATGTATGTATGTATGTTCATCTGTTCCCTCATAACTTCTAAACTACTTATCACAATTTGACAAATGAGGTATCGTTGAAAGCGTCTTGATCGTCCGCTGGTTATAGGCTATGTGACGTCACACAAAATTGACTATGGCGCCCTCTAGATGAGAAAAAGTCATGATAAAAAAATAAAAAAATTTTAATGATGCCGTGTTGGGTATCAAATGAAAGGGCTTAATTAGCACATTTCTAAAATATATATATTGTTAGCTATTGATTTCGGATTTGCTTGCATGCACCCGATAATTGGGAATAATTTCTAAATAAAATAAAATCAGGCCTCATTCCATACATATATACATACATATCACACACGCTGAATCCCGACAATCGGGGTAAGCAGAGTAATCGGTGTTGTGCTGCAAGAACTCTTGTCAATTACAGCACAACACCGACCACCACGTTTCGCAAAGTATTCGAACAAGATTAAATCGATCAAGCAGCAAGTATGGCACGAAGACCCACCTGCTGCATGACTCGGTGGAAGTACCGTGCCAAGGTGAGAGGTGGCGAGCCTGTCGCCCTTTAGCACGGCATCTTGTCCTTATGCCTTAGTCGCCTTTTACGACATGCATGGGGAGAGATGCAGTGGGGATATTCTTTTTAAGTATCGACCCCACACGGTACTCGGCCTCATTCCAAACCTACCCAAATACATCCTACTTAAAACCATCTTAATATTATAAACGCGAAAGTTTGTAAATGAGTTGCGTTCAGGAAGACGATAAACCTACTCAAAGAAAATAAGATACTAAGGGCGAGGCAGAAGGCCGAGCTGCGTTCAGGAAGAAGATAAACCTTCTTAAAGACAGTTAGTAACTAAGGGCGAGGCCGAGGGCCGAGCTGCGTTCAGGAAGACGATAAACTTTCTCGAAGACAGTAAGTAACTATGGGCGAGGCCGAAGGCCGATCTGCGTTCAAGAAGAGGATAAACCATCTTTAAGAAAGTAAGTAACCAAGGGCGAGGCCGAAGGCCGAGCTGCGTTCGGGAAGCCTAAACATTCTCGAAGAAAGTAAGTAACAACAGGCGAGGACGAAGGCCGAGCTGCGTTCAGGAAGAGGATAAACTTTTTTGAAGACAGTAAGTAACTATGGGCGAGGCCGAAGGCCGAGCTGCGTTCAGGAAGAGGATAAACCATCTTTAAGAAAGTAAGCAACAAAGGGCGAGGCCGAAGGCCGAGCTGCGTTCAGGAAGAGGATAACCTTTTCGAAGAAAGTAAGTAACAGAGGGCGAGTCAGAAGATCGAGCTGCGTTCAGGAAGACCATAATCATCTCGAAGAAAGTAACTTCTTAGCTACTTATTTCGAAAAGGATTATCCTCTTCCTGAACGCATCTCGCCCTTCGGCCTCGCCCATAGTTACTTACTGTCTACGAGAAGGTTTATAGTCTTCCCGAACGCAGCTCGGCCTTCGGCCTCTCCCTTAGTTACTTACTGTTTACGAGAAGGTTTATAGTCTTCCCGAACGCAGCTCGGTCTTCGGCCACGCCCTTTTTTAATTACTTTCTTAAAGATGGTTTATCCTCTTCATGAACGCAGCTCGGCCTTCGGCCTCTCCCATATACTTACTGTCTTCGAGAAAGTTTATCATCTTCCTGAACGCAGCTCGGCCTTCGGCCTCAACCTTTGTTACTTAATTTCTTCGAGAAGGTTTATAGTCTTCCCGAACGCAGCTCGGCCTTCGGCCTCGCCCTCAGTTACTTACTTTCTTAAAGATGGTTTATCCTCTTCCTGAACGCAGCTCGGCCTTCGGCCTCGCCCATAGTTACTTACTGTCTTCGAAAAAGTTTATCGTCTTCCTGAACGGAGCTCGGCCTTCGGCCTCGCCCTTTGTTACTTACTTTCTTCGAGAAGGTTTATAGTCTTCCCGAACGCAGCTCGGCCTTCGGCCTCGCCCTCAGTTACTTACTTTCTTAAAGATGGTTTATCCTCTTCCTGAACGCAGCTCGGCCTTCAGCCTCGCCCATAGTTACTTACTGTCTTCGGGAAAGTTTATCGTCTTCCTGAACGCAGCTCGGCCTTCGGCCTCGCCCTTTGTTACTTACTTTCTTCGAGAAGGTTTATAGTCTTCCCGAAAGCAGCTCGGCCTTCGGCCTGGCCCTCAGTTACTTACTTTCTTAAAGATGGTTTATCCTCTTCCTGAACGCAGCTCGGCCTTCGGCCTCGCCCATGGTTACTTACTGTCTTTGGGAAGGTTTATAGTCTTCCCGAACGCAGCTCGGCCTTCGGCCTCGCCCTCAGTTACTTACTTTCTTAAAGATGGTTCATCCTCTTCCTGAGCGCCGCTCGGCCTTCGGCCTCGCCCATAGTTGCTTACTTTCTTCGAGAAAGTTTGTCGTCTTCCTGAACGCAGCTCGGCCTTCGGCCTCGCCCTTTGTTACTTACTTTCTTCGAGTCGGTTTATCGTTTACCTGAACCCAGCTTGCCCTTATGGACTATGGTACACATGTTAAAATTATAAAACAGTAAAACCTAAACAAATAAAACATGTAAAACGGCTCTGCAAATACTTTATCACGAAGTTATATCCCCAAAATAATTAAAATAAAAAATAAGTTCAAAAACTAAAACCCGACTACTGAAAAATCACGCTCTAAAAAGTATGAAACAAGAAAATGTTCTCATCTGAAATTGTTATGTACAAACTATTCAATATTTTATCGTCTATTAAATAAACAACTTACACGTAATATATTTTAATGTATTTAATAAATATTCATAGTGTTGTTCAGAGGATAGCCGTGGTCGTATGCCACCTACCCTATAGGGCAAAGTGGCATACGACCATGGCTATCCTCTGAACTA
This sequence comes from Nematopogon swammerdamellus, assembly GCA_946902875.1. NCBI lineage: Eukaryota > Metazoa > Arthropoda > Insecta > Lepidoptera > Adelidae > Nematopogon > Nematopogon swammerdamellus. The sequence goes on from OX336344.1 coordinate 14,936,873, forward strand.
CACTATGAATATTTATTAAATACATTAAAATATATTACGTGTAAGTTGTTTATTTAATAGACGATAAAATATTGAATAGTTTGTACATAACAATTTCAGATGAGAACATTTTCTTGTTTCATACTTTTTAGAGCGTGATTTTTCAGTAGTCGGGTTTTAGTTTTTGAACTTATTTTTTATTCACCACCAATCTAGCATTATAATTATCTCTCTTTCTTGCAATGCAACTCAAATGTTCTCCGTCTATACTGTGGTTTATACCATATTATATCAATATTGCTTGAATCTGTTATTGTCTTTAATATTGTACAAGTTTTTACTACTTAATTGATTGTAACTGTAAAGATGTTGATTCCATAATAAATAAATAAATAAATAAAATAAATACATCACCTACAACATCCATGATGTCAGCCCATAACACCGGGTAAACTAGGCGCCATGTCAGTGCTTCCCTTCATATACTACATTATTTGCCTTTCATCGTTACATTTATTACAAAGACACCATGAAATGGTATTAATACATTGTATTAATACGACCAGTACAATTAGATTCACAAATCCATAGCTCACCTGTCCGATGCCCATATATCTAGTGACAGAAATTTCACTGTATGTAAATGTTGCTTGAGAAATCACCATCAATGCAACGATGAATAAAACATTTGAATTGAATAATTGGATGGGCGTACATTCTTAGTAGGTACATTCCTGACACCATTCATTTTTGAGGTGTCTGCTTCTATTATTTTTTTATGGAAAGCACGATATAGCGCGCGCCAGACTATCGCAGTGGTGTAGTCCGAGACGGCGCCCATGGGCATTTAGATATTTACGGGATCTGCGAATGCCATGTCGGTCGGCGAGGTGCACCTTCACTTTTATGTTTGAAGGACACTATATTTACTATTATTCATTGATCCAGTCATTACCATATAGGTGGTTTGTGTTAACATTACATTACACTTGGACAAGTCAGATATCATTTTGTATCAGCCCATCCTATAAGCACGGCGAGAAAGAACGGACAAGAAAACTCGCGTGCAACAATTGTTTGTTTTTCTTTTTCTCTAGTACACTACAATATTTGCTTAGTAGGCTTTTATTATATGTATGTCTTTGTCTTTATAGCTGACAACATTTTGCAAGCGTTAAAGCGCCGTTTTCAAGTTAAAATTGTAGGGCATCAGATTAAATAAAACACTGCACGCACATTTAATGTAGATAATATTCTGCATCTATGATACATCATATATGTAGACAAACACTGAAAAAAAAAGGTCTATAAATCTATATTGTAAAAACTCTTTCGTTAACTCTTTTTTCCCCACCGTAGTCGGGTAAAAAAGCGTATGAAACGAAAAGATGCCTACAGGTAATTTTTCGTCGTTTTGTCAACAACTCCTATTACGTTTTCGGTTTGCGCAAAAATATATTGCACGATCACATCTATCGAAAATATTTCGCTTAATTTCACAGTAACGGGCAATAACGGAAGAGCGAAATCGCGTTTGTCACTTCAACAATGACCGGGGTCCCGCGGGGAGGGGGCTGGAGAAGGGGGGGGCTGGGGGGAAGCATTGTGGATTTCGATTTATGCGGCGCCTGTAATAAGATTACATATAAACCGAGCCCGTCCCCTTTTCAAGCGAGTGATTAAACGTGGGATTCAGATTAAGGTATTAGGTTTTGATTGAGCGTTTGAGCGAGCTCATTGTATTTAGGTAAATATTATATAAAGTTCATTATTATCGTATTTCTTCTCAATATAATCGTCTTTTTGTCTGGCTTTCCAATTGTACCTTTAAAATTTTTGAACATATGCGATTTTCGCTATTATCCTATGACTCCTCCATGGATAGACTACTTACCATAACAATATATTCAGTACATATGTATAACAGGTTCATAGCGTCAGAGAAGTGAAGCCAGTCAGAGAAAAGGACATAGTTCCTCAGGTACCTCCTCTGAAATATTTCTGCTGAATATTTCAATAAACATACAGACAGACCTACTCCATAACTTAGAATAGCTATTGAACAAACCTGTTTAAAAATCGCACATACGTTTTGTATTCCACTTAAATTGAACTCCAGAGTATTATCGCAGTCGCATCGCCAAAATCCACTCGTTTATTTTGTCGCTGTGATTGTAATCTGTTCGATCCTCTCAGCTCTTGATTGGTTGATTGGTCACAGTTAGGGTCGCCATATCTATAGGAGGTCCTACAAATCTTGGAATCTGAGGCAAAACCCGAAAACTAGTTTAAAACTCCTAAGATTATTGAAATATTATTGAACAAGAAAACAAATTATGTACATAATTAGGATTAAGCTTAAGGTTCGGTATTTCAACTCGCTCTTAGGATTAGGAATAACTGTAAATGTGATAAATAATGTATGGGGAATCTGTCACACAATGCTCCTAACCACAGAACAAAGGTCGGCTGCTTGCGAAGCGACTCGTCGACTTCAAATTCGTCCTCCACGGATTCCCTGGACTGGACGCAGCGCACTGGTAAACCTGGCACTGTCCAGGAAAATCCGCCCGACTGGCAACCCTAGTCTCAGTGGGTGCGCTGCTGCAGCGATGATTTCGACCAATACACTAAGCTGTCGCGTACAATCAAGCGGCTTTGTGTGAACAATGGCGACATGTGCACTTATTGGTGACGGTGGATTTGAAATAACAATTATTTTATATTTTGAGTTTGACAGTGACTTTGAATTTGACGTAATTTTAAGCATGACTGTTATTATATATTATATTTATATTTCATACTACTATTCCCTCTTTAGTACTGCGTTATCCGCCCCTACGTGTTTTCCACATCCCAAAGGTTAGTTCGTAAAGAATGCTGCAAGGCATTAAACTCGCCTTTTGTAACTATAAGTATATTGTGATTTTCGTTTTGGAGAATGTTTTCGTTTAACTCTTAAAATACAAAAACGCGTATACGCGTACAAGTACCTACGTGTGTTAGAAGTTATACTTATCTCTCCCCTCTTCCCACCCTCTCCCGACAGGCCGAGCGACCTATTAGGGCCGCATCCATAGAAATTAACTTTTCTTAAGTTAATCCGCATCGCACAATACAAATTATGTACGCCAACTCATTAACTTATAAATTATAAGTTAATGACTAAGATTGATTGCATTTTGCAAATATTGCATTATCGAGTGAGATAAAAAAAAATTAACAAATTATGTGTACACTTACGAATACCGCGCAATAACATTTTATTTCCAGGTTCATATGATTCAAGAGTTAACATATGACATCCGCCTCCGCCACAACATGTAGTACAAATTTCTCTCTCATAACGCTGACAATTCAAGCTAGACAAATGTCCTCGAAAATGGGCCTAGGCCTTGCGCAGGGCCTAAGTTGACATAGGCTGGCCTTAGAAAGAGGATATGGTATGACAAAAGCAAATTATCTACGTGAATAATGACCGAGTCGGCCGTTGAGACAGGGAAACGGAACCTTAGGTCGGGACTCTGACTGAAGTTCTATTCCAAGCATAACTCGGCCGCCCTTATGGGAACGTATCCATACCACGTGACATACGAAATACAACGCTGGGTCACAGGGGGAGGGTGGGGATATTCACCTTGTCACGTGGTATTTCAGAATACAGCTACAAAACTAAGAAAAAAACGTGATTTTTTCTTGAACTCTACAGGCACCGTTCAATTACACAAAAAGTACTCGCCTGGTCACATTCGAAGGTGAAAATACAAACGATAATGCTTAATCCATATAAATACATTGAAAAACGTAAAGTTGTGAAATACTACGTGAAAACTGGGGGAGGAGGAGGTAGTCAAGATATCACGCATGGTCACAAGGTCCAAAAGTGCCTGAAATCTGTCACGTAATATGAGTACGTTCTCTAGCTTGGCTTCCTATAGCTTAGCTTTGCTTTGCTGTAAGCTTCTCATATCAACCTTCCCTTATCTTAGCTTACTTTAGCTTGTGCTTCCCTTTTAAGACTTACCTTGATAGATATATTGATAGATAGATAGATAGATTGATAGATAGAAAAGGCAGTCCATGGTCCATGGTATGTCCAAGGTGGCGACAAAACTAATTATGGCATCTGTTTTCGATTGAAACACGGTATATTTGGCACTTACTTTAGGTTCCATTAAAACGTAAACATGCCTTCAAAGTGCATACCTGAACGTGAACTGTGTCACAAGTGAATGGTAGAAATCTATAATATGTACCTAATAGTAATTATTCTTCTATAATAATAATAAAACATCTGATAAACCAATTTTCATTAAATTTATGTTATCTTCATGTGACACGACAACTATGAAAACCCTACCAAAATTGGTATAAATTCGGTGCGCACTTTCAAGAAGTTTTATCTCTGTTGTACGGATTTCTATACTCATGTGGTCACAGTTAGGTACTTGCGGAGCTATGACCGGCCCTCGCGGTGAGGTGTGAAGGTGAGTCGCACACGGATTATAAATTATTATTATAGCAATCGTCATTATTGGTCGAGCAGTTGCGCCTAACTTGGAATTGACTAGCAGGTCCCGCCCAGGCGAAGGGTCCCCGGTCGGCCTCCCGCCTTGACGTGGGTTCGCGATTGTTTCCACACATGTAGCAACAAACGTTTTTTATTTCCGGCGGGAAATATATATATGAGAAAAATTAACAGATGGGAACAATTTTCGGGCAGTTTTATCGTGACGTTTACATACAGATGTATTTGATCGAATGGCAACTTCCAGAATGACAATGTTTTAGGAGCATTTACGTCTCATATTAATGGGGGTAGAAAGTGTTTATTTAAAATGTGAACAAACATTTTTATTAAGGAAAATAAAATCTTACATAACTATACAAACATTTCTTACATAACTATACAAAAAATCTTACATAACTATACAACAAAAAAAACACTAAAATTTTGGTTTGGCATTCTCACGCTGCTGCTGTATGGCAATTCCATAAATTGTACTGTTATTATTTAATTTGATTATCTAATTTTCCATTCACAATTTTACATTAACCATGTTTCTTTGTGCTTAATCTGGTTATGTATTTTGACTCTGGGAAGTGAGGATTGAAAGAGTCGTGGACCTTTGCTTGAATGCTGTGTTGTAAGCCTATAACCAGTGTAAACAATGTGCTGGTGTTAGTGGTACGGTCGCCGTACCTACCTACATACTTTAGTGATTCTGTAAATTTGTTGTAATATGTTGGTTTATCATGTTTAATTTATATAAGAGGTATATTCCGTGTATCGAGTATTTATATTTTAAATGTGAAACCACAAACCTTTAGTCACGCTAACATTTTAAACTAAAATTAATTTCCTTTGTTCCAGGTAAATCGCAGAGCAGCTAAATATATACCACAATGAGCTGAAGCCGAAGAAAACTCGAGATATTTGAGAGATATGGCCTCCACCTACACAAATCTCTATTTGGGTTCACAATAGTGACGTAGGTACGTACTCTTAACCAATACAAAATATTTAATTTAAAAAACATAGGGGCATGAACTATATTGCGATGACGATAGACGATTTGTACCGTGTGGGGCCGGTACTTTAAAATAATAGCCCCACTGCATCTCTCCCCGTGTATGTCGTAAAAGGCGACTAAGGGATATGACTCCCTTCTTATATTACTACGTGGTAGGGTTTATCCCGCCCGGTTTGGTACCACCGCACTGAATGAAAGGTCGGTCGAAACGGCTATGTAAATAGTTTGTGTTTTCCGTCCAGTTCAGTGTAGCCGGCATGAAATGAAGGGAAGCATTGACATGGCACCTAGTTCACCCGGTGTTATGAGCTGACATCATGGATGTTGTAGGTGATGTAGCCAACCGTGTCAGTCTCTATAAAAAAAAAAAATGCATCTGCTTACCCCGATTGTCGGGATAAAGTGTTTGGTATGTAGTATGTACATATGTAAAATAATTAACTACCGTGTAAGTTAAGTTTGGTTACAAAAAACATTAGCCTACCTTCTCTGCAAGCTAAAAATCTTAATGCGTTCATTAAAGTCCTTAAGTGACCGCTTATCTCCACCCCGGCCGCCGCTGCAGCCGCTTTCCTTGCAGTCGTTAAATTGCTTTAATAGCTTTTTCAGACCTATTGAATATAAAAGTTTTGCTTTATAGATATAGATAAGTATTCAGATTTCAGTCGTAGGCGCAAGAAATTGTTTCTGAATAACTTATATTTTGCCGTTTCAATTGGTAGACTGTGTAGATTGAGAACAATGTTACCTAGATTTTTATTCCCACAACAGGATCTTTTTCGCCACAATCATACACATCACGTGCACACAATTTAATTTTTTTTTTATGGAAACTGACACGGTTGGCTACATCACCTACAACATCCGTGATGTCAGCCCATAACACCGGGTGAACTTGGTGCCACGTCAGTGCACCAAGTTCACAATATAACATGTACGCATTAAATGCACACAACACACACATATTCCACGCACACACCGCACACATTCTCACTCTTTCTCACTCACTTACAGTCGCGGGTCACAAACAACCTAGAATAAGTATTATATTATAGATTTATAAGATTAAATTAAATTATACGCCAGAGTTAAATAAGTAGTACTGTGTGGGGCCGGTACTTAAAAAGAATAGCCACACTGATCGCTCTCCGCATCGAAAGTCGTTGTCTCCCCGGGCATATCGTAAAAGGTGACTAATATGCCCTGCCAAATGGCGAGAGGATAGCCACATCTCACCTTCGCACGGTTCTTCCACCGAGTCTTGCAGCAGGTGGGCCTTCGCGCCTTACGCGCTACACTGCTGGACATACGCCTCTCCAATTTTCCTCCAGTCCTCCCGGTCTTCAGCGATGTGGAACCACTGCTTTTTGCCGACGTACTTGATGTCGTCATACCACCTGGCGGGTGGTCTACCCACGCTCCTTTTTCCTGTTCACGGCCGCCAGGACACGGTTACAGTACTGTAAGTGATACCGCGGTGCGCGATAACGAGGGCCCGTGAGTTAGCAATGGCTGCAACATTCGCCCCCAGTGCATTGCACGCACATACCGCCTACGTGATTGTAAAGGCCCGGCTACACGCATCGACTTGCATGCGCAAATAATTTGTGCAAAAGTTTCCGCAAAGAGCATGGTGCACCGTTCGGCTTCCACACGATAGCCACTTGGGTGCTCAAACAGTCTCGCCTTCGTTCATACGCGCAAGATGAACGGTTAGTGTAAACCCGTCGCAATGGTGTGTGCAAACCGTTTACTCATAAATTATATATTTTTTTATGTAATCCGGTATGGGTGGCTGAGTCGGAGGGGCCAAAGCGCATGTTCCAACCAGCCAATATCACCTCCGAGAAGGTAGGTGCCATACCGGAGACTTCCCTGGATTGCTGGCTATACTGGACTAGAGGAGAACACAACCGAGGTTGCTATGCGGCCATCTTACAGGCAGTTATGCCGTCTTGACGTACATGATTGCTTGTGCAAGTTTAGTTTTAGTAAATTTGCGTTTACCCGAGCCATATGCTGTATACCGTTTTGCCGTCTTAACGTAAATGCTGGCTTGTGCAAATTAGAATTTGTGCAAGTAAGATTGAGCGTTTAGCCAGACCTTAACAAAATACGTGATCACATTTTGTACCGCCCTACTTGAATGAATCTGCCCTGCAGGCCTTTTCTAAGTCACGTACTATTCTAACACTTAGCCGAAGTTAATACGATCATTAATATTGGATAGTTAAATTGAAATTCCCAACTGAATTAACTAAGACACTAAGAAATACCTAAGATTTCGGCTTGAAAATAACTCGTTCAAACCGAAACTTCTCTACCTCTTTGTTTCGGGCATGGTAGAAAATAGTGAAATATTAAGCAGGTAACAGCAAATTTCATTAATAAAGGCCGACGTATACTTTAAAGTTGATGAAAATTAACTCTCAGTAAATTAAATGAATGAATGAATTAGCTATGAAGCTAAAGTGGAAGGATATTGTTCTTAGTTCGAAACTTGTTCCACTTTGAAAATGTTGTAATTTAAGTTTTAGAAAGTTTTCACTTCTACGAAGTACGAGCATTTGTACTTGTAGATAATATTTTATGCAGTCAATATTACTTAGGTACTTTAAATTATAAATATTTTTTTATAAATAATAATAATAAATATTTTTTTATAAATAATTTTCAACGACAAAAAACTTAGAGAACAACGTTCTCACTTAACAGGTTTTTAATCCATACGCACGTTTGCAACATAAACCGTCCTTTTAGCTTCAACGTAATCAATTAAAAAGACAATGAAATATAATCAAATCATCACAAAATTAAATAAATCATATTACGGAGAGATTTTCTTGATATGAACTTTTTTAACGGTAAGTAATTTCGATTTCAATGACTAGCATATGCACAAAGATTTATTTTTCCATTGAATAAAATCTCACCAACGTAAATCGCACCGTCTGTATTAAGTCAACAAAAAATCATGTCGCTATTCTCTAGCACATGAAATTTTACCCATAAAGTTATTGTGAAATGTATCGGTAACAAATGGCGGTATGTTAAAAATACATTCGTTGTGTATCACCGGGCTTACGGTCCATTGCGCGCGGTGCGGCGCAGGCCCGGCCGCTCGCTGCGCTGCGCGTTGAGCCGTGTGCCCAGAGATAGCAACTAGGCACTACTATAGCTTTACTGGCCATAGAATTATAAAGGACAGAAAGGGTATCGTTTTTCGAAATCGCCCTTTCGTCGCCTCTGCACTGGGAAAATATGGAAGGTCTTATTTTGTCAGCCTCGATAGCTCAATGGTGCAGATAGTCAACTGTCGCTATTAATTGTTAAGCAACGCTGGGCCGGTCAGTACTTGGATGGGTGACCGGTCAACCGTCGGAGGCTGTACGTGGTTCGGATTCCACGTAAAACTGTAGGCCCTTCCCTTCTTACCTTACTAGGTGGTAGGGTTCAACCCGCCCGGATTGTTACCACCGCACTGAATGAAACGTCGCCGGTCGAAACGGCTATGTAAATAGTTTGTGTTTTCCGTCCAGTTCAGTGTAGCCGGCACGACCGAAGGGAAGCACTGACATGGCACCTAGTTCACCCGGTGTTATGGGCTGGCATCACGGATGTTGTAGGTGATGGCTACATACAACCGTGTCAGTTTCCATAAAAAAAAGGATTTTAAATAACGACTCCCTTTTTGTTCGTCTACTTCCTCCCAAGTACAGCCTGAAGTTTTTGAAAAGGGTCCTGTAAGGCGGACGTGGCATTCGCAATCCCCATGCATCATAGAACGTTCATGGGCATCGTTATACTCACTGAGAAGAGTAGAGACAAAATTTAAACAATTACTAGTGAAATAAACGATTCTCCATCTCTATCTATCTCTATCTCTACATCTACTTGAAGGTGAAACGATGCCACATGTCGCGCTATCCATAAAAACCCCTCCACTGAACGTGGTTTCGCGAGGAGCAGCGATTTGCATCTATAACAAATCGTTGGCGAGGAGTGATGTTTCTTACCAATTAACTGTGGCACATCTTTAGACGGCCAATCGCCCCTGCCAGTTCTTTAAAAAAAGTTATCGAAGATGAAATAAAAGTGCGGAAAGACGATATTACCAATACAAGAGTCTGTCAGTTGTGTTTGTGTGATTCAAATAGAGTGCATGTTGGTAACGAGATCAAACGAAGTATGGCAATGACATTTCTGTGGAAAGTACCAATGAATATTTGTTTTCAGCATGAGTCTCCATTCGCGTAAAAGTTTACATATTCAAACTATCTGTAAGAAACCCTGTCTTACAATCATTCTTGCAACAATTTCAATTATAAACACTTCTATGAACGAAGCTTTATGTCCATCGAAATTTCTATATTACGTAGTAGAAGCTTTGTTTAACTATCGAAGGTAATTTGAATAAAATAAGGTTATTGTGGCCTATAATCCATAAACAGCAAAACTTTATTCAAATATAGTGAAAATGACCTACATTTAATAAAATACAAATTATCCTAAAATATTACAACTAAAACAAAAAGCTATTTTGACTCAAATTTACAGACGCGTCAGAGCATCACAATTCACAACACACTATCCTAGTCTCAAACACAGAAATATGTCTTGTTCGAAGTCGATGCACGCTGACGCTGACAATATTTCCGAATAGACGCAACGCAAGGAATATTTCGCCTACAGTATGTACAGTACAGTATGAAATATTTACATCACAAAAAGCGCGATCGAAAATCCATCAGACGAAGTAGGCGTTCCGGTGCCGTGCCGGGTCACCGATTCATATGTTGATAGCTAAAGCAACCGCCAAATACATATTCGATCAGGCGACGCGACAAAAAACCGAAACATTTTTCTCACTGAGAATAAGCCGAGCAGGTGCACGAAGAGATTCCGAGGAGAGATGTTCGCATTTTTACAAGTCGTTTGACGCGAGAGACACAAAGGCGGCTTGTCGAGGCGAAAATGACGCTGAGAAATCCTGCGAGAGAAGTAACGTGGCCGCTCTTCTAGGCAACAATGCGCTCACGTTACCTTGTGCTAGTTGTTATTATTTCGTTGAGTAAGTCGGACTATTTTGAGTAGAATGTAGTTGAACTTATTATAAACCTGACACCTGTGCTGACACTCAAATGTTGCAGCCTTGTAGATAACAAATTTAATAAAAATTTTATGTTTGATTCTCAAGTCCTAAGTGGACACAGATACAAACATGAAACATTAAAATTGATAGATGTAGACAATATAGCTATAGATACAGATGCAGATATGTCTGAAGTAAAATTATACTTGCCCATTTAAAACCACCATCCATTATTCAACAGACAAAATATCGATGGTTCAAAATCATAAAACCTTTGCGTTCCCAACAACAGCGGTGACGCTTCCTTAACAGCAGAAATATATGCTAATACCATCACTCACTGCAAGGTCACGACCAGAGCGAACTGCCACGAGCGTCACGTGCAGCTTCGAATGTTTCTTGTTTCCTTTGCATTCCTGAGACACGCCAAGACAAATAGCTACAGGCAGAAAGTGTGCCGAACGACGGACAGACAGACAGGCGACCAAACGAACCGAGACCGCATGCCGCCGCTTCTATTTGAATAATTTGCTTTGACGTTTTATTTGAAAACTCAATCCGAAAGGTATCCTTTGTTTCAGATGCTTAGGAAATATTGAGATGCAGGAACATATTAGATTCAGGAATTTCTTGCAGTTCTCCTCCGAATTTTGGAACATTACGCGCGAGGAAAAGCTTGCTGAAATTTCAAACTTTGTCTTTCTTATGAAAAAGCTTTGGAAAAAGACAGACACTTGAGAAAATCCGATGGCGGAACATAGCGAGATGCTGTTTTTTTAAGGGGTAAAATCTTAAATTCTGTACTCTTAGTAGCTACATAATTGTATTCTTGTACTTACTTCAATCTATTTTTTATTTCTAAAGGATGAACAATAAGCCCCAGATCATAAATTAATTATTAATTCTTCCATTCCTACTGGATGAATGGCACATGTATCATTTTACTTTAAGTGAGCTATTCTTGTATATACATAACCTGGGCGACCGAGCTTCGCTCGGCTTCGAAACCTAACTAGATGAACTTGAAAAATAAAACATTATCAAATAAAAAAAATCATGCAAATCTTTAGACCCGCTTCCGAGAACGGCGTTAGCGTTAGAGAAGAGACAGAATGTAACAGTGAAAACTTTATGTAAATCGATCAAGCTATTCTCGAGTTATAAGGATATTCATACTCGTATATTGATGTACGTTACACGTCGGTCGCCCCATAGAAACTTCACTTCTCCGTTGTACGCCGAGCGAAGCTCGTAACTATTATGTGTGCTTCAAATTAACTCTACCTCTTACTTATTATCAAAGACCACATCGCCGTCACGTGTGGCACCGAGAGACTCTCGACAAGTTAATTTACCGCTTCCACGAGGTATTTTCAATTATTCCTCATTCTCGACTAAAAGCGAGGCGTTAAATGCATTTCGACACTCCATTACACGGGGACAAGACACGTACCTACATTCTGCGGTTCTTGGCTCCTGTACGGACGTAAATTTATGATGTGCTAATAGGATTTTGAGCTTCATTGAATAGGAGCATACTTATGAACTGTAAGATCTATTATTTCCTTTACTTTACCTATACAATATTGGAAATGGTTTTTTACGTATTATCCTTTTATGTTTTCTGAACTGGTGCAATCAGTTGACTGTCTTTGGAAGAGTTACTTTGAGTGAGTTTTTTTTGTACCAGGTTAACAGAACATAAATTAGCACACCAGAACCTAGACACGCCCGAATTATGTATCGCTTCTCATGGAAACTGATACGGTTAGCTAGATCACCTACAACATACGTGATGTGGTGAACTAGGTGCCATATCAGTGCTTTCCTTCATTTTATGTCGGCTACACTGAACTGGACGGAAAACACGAACTATTTACATACCTAGCTGTTTCGACCGACGTTTCATTCAGTGCGTGGGAACAACCCTGGCCGGATAAACCCTACCACGTAGTAAGGTAAGAAGGGAAGGGACCTACAGTTTAACGTGGAATCCGAACCACGGTCAGCCTCCACCGGTCGAGCAGTCACCCATCCAAGTACTGACCGCGCTAAGGGTTGCTTAACAACAGTTGACCGACGGAACCACTGAGCTACACTTTACAAGCAATGTACGAATTTATTTGCAATAGTACCCTTGCTTTGAAATTGCTACTGGAATCTAGAATTAAAATCACAATTTATAACTAAGCCGAATATTGTTGCTCTCTCCCTAACATTTTTCCTGTAAAATTTGTGACGTAATTCCGGGACCCTTTCGTTTGGTGCACTATAAATCATGACTTACACGAAAGTGCTCTCAAAAAGTCCATTGTTGAGTTTTGATGCTTTCATCCGTAGTTGTGCGTGATGATACGAAGATACACTTGCGCAATGATGTGACAAATAACAATAGTTAGTCTTCGGAGTAGATGTGGAAGTACATAGGTATTGTTTTGGTGAAATATGTGACATTGTCCGAAGAAATGTCAACTTATCTACGCTTTAACACTTCGCTCTGGAAGGGCCGGACGTTTGGCCCGAAACGTGGCGCCACAAGGCACAGTGAGTCGCGCTTTATTTGCCTTTTCCTTCCCTTATTTTAATTCCTTGAAAGCTGCGTCTACTCAAAATGCAGACTTAACGCTAACTGGTCTATTAGCCTCGTTACTGTACACGGTCGACAGCTAAAGTTAAGTTTTACAAAAGTCTGCTCCGCCAGCAGCGCGCACAGCGCTTTTAGCGAAACGCTAAATAAGGACAAATCTCTTTTAATTGCAGCCATTTGTCAGACATTGTGCGACACGACTGATTTCAAGCGGAGGGGCTGAATCGTAGGCCACAATAATAGCGTTACTTTATGGAGGACGTTTATCTTCATCGTTTGTACCGTGTGGGGTCGGTACTTAAAAATAATAGCCCCACTGCATCTCTCCCTTTGCATGTCGTAAAAGGCGACTAAGGGATAAGGACAAAATGCCGTGCATAAGGGCGACGGGCTAACCACCTCTCACCTTGGCGCGGTCCTTCCACCGAGTCATGTAACAGGTGGGTCTTCGTGCCTTACTTGCTGCCTGATAGTTATCTGGTCCTTGCTAAATGTGGTGGTCGGTGTTATGCAGTACTTACCAGAGTCAATTATCGGGATACAGCGTGTGGTGTGTTTATCTTTTTTTTTTCTACATACAAGTAATGCGATGGTAAACTATTATGGAAACACCAAGTTATAAGCAAATATAAAAATATCCTAAGGGAACCATTAAGATGGCCTCTAGTTCAGAAAGGAATAAAAATGAGGTAGTGAGCTGACATCTCGGATGTAGTAGGTAGTATGTAGTAGGTAATGAAGCCAACCATGTCAGGTATCATAAAACAGTTCTCAGGTCTACAGAACGCCATAGTAAAGGCATGGAAAAGGTGAATATGTCCCCCACCAAATATTTCAACCCTAAACAAACAAGGTAAGGATATCAGTAAAAGCTAAACAAACAAATCTGTGGAAGTCTGACACTGGCGTCTCTGAGTCACAGACGATTTGTAGGTTCGCTTAGTCTGTTTTCAGGCTTTCCACTCCGACCAACTAAACGGACCAATTAGTTGTGCAGAATGGAACTCGATGAAGGATTCCGATCCAACCAACTAGTTGATCAGATTTAGGTTTTACGTGTACTATCACAGGAGCTGCTCTGAGGAACTAGCATCCCTTATGCCACCTATCCTATATGCGTAGCACTCGTCACAGAGTCTCAGCACCCTTTTGTTGTTGACATTGGGCTTTTGGTGCTCAAAATCATTTCTTTGTCGCGCCGCTATAGTGTGGAACAGTCTTCCCGGTGATTGTGTTTCCTGAATCCTTTAATCTGGGTGTCTTCAAAATCAGTATTAACAAGCTAGAAAACCTGGCAACAGTCCCCAAATCTGCTGGCATGACACCTCACTGAGCGCAGTTTGGCAAGGAGAGGTGATTTTGGCTCTGTCGACTGGACCATCGATCCCTTTATTTATTTTATTTTTTTATTTAATATGCTTTATTGTTTAATATAAATTATATATAACAAATGGCGGACTTATCCCTTATTCCTTGGTCCAAGCCATTTGATTTAAAAAAAATATATATATAATTAAGCTCTTGAGTCGTCGTCTTAGATCAGCTTCATGATCCGTCACTCTTCCAACTGGTAGCCCCCCCCCCCCCCCCCCCCCCCCCCCCGAGACCGACGAAATTAAATTCCCTCGTTTAATGCTTCAGTTGTTTTCCGTTTTTAGGTTTTCGTACCCCGTACGGAAGCCTATTACTAAGCCTACGCCGTCTATCTGTCTGTCTGTCCGTCCGTCCGTCCGATGGCTGTCTCTTTGGAACCGCAATAGCTAATCTAAGCTAGTTGAAATTTTCACAGATTATATTATTGAGGACATAAAAACAAATAATAAAAAATTGCAAAAGTAAAAAATTCAGAGGTACATATTCTTGTACTCTAATAAATAACCGTAAATAACATAACCATCCATTTTACCCACGTGGTAAAAAGGATGGTTGTGTTATTTATTCGTTATATTATGTCGTTTAATTAAATAACCGTAGTCTACAATTATTTTACAGCTATGGGCACGACGTATTGTAATAAAACACATTAAAAAACACTGGCAAGTTTCTTGCCGGCTCTTCTTTGTGGGTGTAATCGAACCGGACTGTAAAACAAAATTGGACAAATTCAAGAGTAGTGCTGGGAGTAGATGTGGAAACGATGTGAGAAACCGTGCGAATGATGAATAAAGAACGATAAAAAATAAAAGGAAAAAAAAAATTGTTTTCCAATACTTCGTAATTCAAGACAGACATGGTTTCATTTCAGTTCAGCATTAATCACATTTTGTTCCAGCTCCATTACAATAAACTATGAAATTTTACACAGAAGTTTACGCCCTACGAATTTAGTTTTAAGGTCGTGAATTGCAATAGACGACGACGACGGGATTGTTTTTTCTACAGAAGTGGAATGGAAAATGAAGAGAAACGTTGTTTCTGCAACGGAAATTAAGCAGGCCGCTTTCGAGTTTAATATTTAACGCCATCGGAGACGTCTCATTGAAATTTGATCCAACCCGTTGACACATACAGACAGACAGACCGGCCGATGCGCCGTCGTCGCTTCTATGTTCGCTTATAAGTCGAGAACTTCTCAATCAATTCACATAAGCTTACAGTTCTCGGACTTTCTCGCGATTAAACAAGCAACAGTCAGTCAGTCAGCCAGTCAGCGTGTAAGCGTCCACTGCTGGACATAGCCTCTCCAATTTTACTCCAGTCCTCCCGACCTTCAGCGATACGGAACCACTGCTTTCCGCCGACGTACTTGCACAAGCAACAGAAATTTTATAATTTTTTATGTAATCCGGTATGGTTGGCTGAGTTGAAGGGGCCAAAGCGCATACTCCGACCAGCTAATATCACCTCCGAGAAGGTAGGTGCCATACCGGAGACTTCCCTGGATTGCTGGCTATACTGGACTAGAGGAGAACACGACCGAGGCTGCTATGCGGCCATCTTACATCCAGTACAGTAATGTAGAGAAGAGAAGAAATGTTCGCATACTAATAAAGCGAAAATGTTTTCTCCTTGTGTTTAGAATAATGTTCAGTATCAAGGTTAATTATTTTCTTGTTTTATCCTACGTTCAGTTTTTTGTAATAAGTATGTATATATACTGATATAATATTTGCCTTTATCGGGCTGTTCGGAAATAATAAGAGTGTGTTGTTCTGAAAGAGGTTATCGTTTTTCTCACAATGTCGGATAATTCTCAAATCGCCCGGGGACGTTTGTGATCTCGTGTTTACCTTCGAGTGAAAAGCAATATTTTCTTTGGGCGCTTTCGTTTCTGTGTGTACCGTCTGCAGATACATGGCAGATTCATTATTTCCTAACTAATGGTAAGGTGAGACTTTTGATTTGACACTTTGGAAAATGATATTATTGGTAAGTACCTATATCTATATTACGGCAATGACTGCCTTAGAGAAAAACAAATAAATGTAAATTAATAAAATTAAATTTAGTAATGTTAAATACGGGAGGGCTGGATGAAAATCGGAAAGGCGTGTGTCCAGCAGTGAATGCATACACGCTTAATAACTGACTGACTGACATTGAATGATCGAAATAACCGTTGATAGCACCATTACTTTACAATATAATATTTTGGGTAAAACTAGTAGATAAATTAGATCCTAATAGTGAATGTGATATACCTGGAGAACCCCAATATTGCGAACTGTATACTTTTCTTATGAACAATAAATAGTACCTGAAAAAACTCTACAATGAAATCCGAAGACCCATTCTAGGTAAGACACAAACATTATAAACATACTTGCATCCAATCTAAACGCGTTTATTTGATCACATTGGTAGTGGGTAAAAATATTATTAGTTTTATTATTGTGTTCTTTCTCTGCATACGCTACTCCTTAAATAGCTATCGCAGCACTTAATACGTCGACTGTTGTAAGAAACGTATGTATAATAATATTTTTCTTAATAACTAAAATACGCTTCCAGCCTTAAGCTAACAGCGAAGATAAACATTTCGCTTGGACGCTAACGCCTAATGCTAAACCGGCAAATACGGCTTCACCAACTACGGCTTGCGAAAATATTTGTTCATAACTTCACAGTTGAACGGCGAAGTAATTTAAATACGCTCATACAGGTTTTAGTGTCAAGAGGATTGCATTGATGTTTTATGAAATCGACGAATTTTCGATGAATGCCGTTTAATCAATCAATGTTATCTGTGCAACCCGACCGCACATTTACCGTCAGCCGTGAAAAAAAGCGGAAATCTCACCCCCGTATCCGCCCGCGAAATGTTTCTATTGTGCCATAAATTTTATTTCGTACATCATTTCCGTTTCTCGATTATCGAGAATGCCCCCGAATGAGAATAAAATGTTTTAAAATTTTGTTTAAATACAAAAACCGTTGCGAGTCGACCTCGCGCACCGAGGGTTCCGTATCGTCATGTCATGGTCAGCGCCACTCACGCCGTCTATGGCGTGTTTTATGAAAAGCTTCATATTTGTTAAAATTTATGATTAGTTAAAATGCTTCATACTGGTTTCGGTAGATGCCGCTCACACACTTTTTAGTTTCTTGTATGGGGACACCCGTGAATTTTTTTACTTTTTCTTATTTTTATTATTTGTCGTTATATCGGCCATAATAAAATAACACATATTCTGTGGAAATTTCAACGGGCTACCTATTAAGGTTCAAGAGAAAAAGCCCTCGGACAGACGGACAGACAGACAGACGGCGTAGGCTTAGTAATAGGGTCCCGTACGACGGATACGGAACCCTAAAAAAGCCTATCGACCAGAAAGCGCAAGTATAAGATGTTACTATTCGACATGGCGACTGTGCAAATACACAGAACACTCGACTGGATGCAGTCTATTCCTGCGAGGATGACAATGTGTAACCGCGACCAACGGGCGGCGGGCGGCACTGTCGCAGGTGCAACGAAAAAAAAAGTCGAGTTAAATTTTTTTTTTTTTCGAAATAGCGAAAAATTGCATGTTTACTGCAGTGCGACTTTTATGGTTTGAAGTTAGCTACTGGTAGGGATAAAAGTATATCGAAGGCAAATTTTCAATATTGTTAATGATAATATATTATTGCCCAGACCTTAATTATTTTTTTCTACTAATGCACAAATTATTATTTTATGGTATACCGTAGGCTGCCTTTACATATCCCAGTATGTGCACATAAAATCAGACACTATGTCAAAAGTACTGGTAACTTATATCACGGGATAACTACAAATTTATTCTGAAGAAATTGCATTCAGCAATAAGTTATCTTTCAGAAAACGAGAAAAATTTAATACGCACATATCTAAAAAAAATAATACACAGAGATGGTTGCACAGGCACATAGCATTTTATTTAAGTTTCTTAATTTATGTTATTACAATTTTGTTATACTAAAGATATGTAAATATAAAACACACCACACATAGTCGTCACGTGTCCTTAGGTGTCAGGTCCTTCCTTGCAGAATATACTCCTACGTTAGCGAGGTCGGTACTCCGCAAGGTATGAATATTTGATTCAGTTCCCGCGGGCGCGCGGAGTTCCGTTAGCTCTATTCCAAGTACTACACAAACAACTAGAATTGTGGCTACTAGAACAAACCGCGGGAAGTAGAATATTCGAACGTGACCGGTGTCTGTACGCACGCATAGCATTTGTTGCATTGACCCTGACATGGTTGGCTATCGGCTAGTTTGGCTACATACCCGTGATGTCAACCCATCAGTGCTTCCTCTTTCTTCACAGACCGTGCCCGGCTACACCGAACTGGGCAGACAGCGCGGGATATTTTTCATAGCACTTTTAACTAATTTCCATTCAGTTTTGTGGTATCAATGCATACGTATTCAACTCTGCCATCTATTAACCTAGTACACCACCATTATTTGTACTGAACCTGTATTTTTTTATGGAGAAAATAATTCAACTGGTGCATGCCAACGTGTATCGAACCCGTGCCTTTCGCACTCTAGGCAAGGCCATTACCGCTTGGACGCGTGCTGCTCGTTATTCGTCGCACAAGTCTTATCTGTATGCCATTGATATTATAACCCTATCCGACTACCTAGTTCCGACTAGGTTTATAATATCAAAATACTGTATGCTAATAACTTGGAATCGAATAGTAGCTACCGCCACCAGTAGAGGTGCATTTCCGTGCAGTAAGGTACATCTCAACTTCTCCGTATCTCCTCCAGACCTAGTGCCGGCCTCTAAAAGTGATAACATGTCTTTAGAACTTTGTCACACTCGCTATCTCGCCTCAACTGGCGTTCTTAAGGTGATCAGCAAGTTATTAAGTAAGATAAGGTTCTACATAATGTATCTTCAATTTTGGAGCTCAATGTATGAGTTTTCTGAAGTAATACGATCTGGGAAGTTTTTTTCACACAACTATAACGACACGGACTACGATAATAATGTTGACGATATCGTTGGTTAAGATTGAAAATGAAAATATGAATGGAAAATTTTTCCACATGTGTAATTGTGAACAACGTGAATCAATCAATCTATATATACCTATAACAAAATTGTCAAAATATAGATATTATCAAAAACAATTAATTGGGGGATGGAGATAAGTAATAGAATGCATTGACATGATTAATTGATTGCATGTCTGTTTGTACGTTTGCGTGTTTGTTTTTGCACGCATCACGTAAAAAACTACTGAACCAATGCAAGTGAAGCTTTTAGAAAACATAGAGCTTAACTCGATGTAACACATAGGCTATATAGTATCACGTCATTAATCAAATGGCTCAGCAGTGGGGTTGGAAGTGAATGCAGTTGGAAAAAAATCGCAACTTCGGTTTGCGTCTATGTGATTTACTCGAAAAATACTCAACCGATGTACATAGTATTTCAAGCAATATGATCTGTAATGTATTGCAACATCACGGCATCTCTTACAGGGGCAGAGTAGTATGGCCGAAAGTGATCTAAATTTGAGAAAATTAATTGCACAATATGTCGTCGGTTATTTCAATGAATATATAGCCCTTTTATTATTGACTTGTTAGACATAGGCCTCCCACATCACTCCATTAGTCATACAGCTGAGCAGGCGGGGTCGGAAATATTATACAATATTATAGTGTGTATTGACGTTTAACGGATTCAAATGGAAACATTTCTAGAAATTTTAAGGTTTTCTTTAAATTATTTCAATAGTTTGCATGTTACATTGTTCTTACGTATATACTTATAGCCTCCCTGTCTACGAATAAGCAAGCACAAAATTATATCTCTAATGGTGTACATAATGTGCATTAAAACATCCTTACCTATAATAAAATCCAACGTCTGCTTTCTGTCTGAGTGTCTGTCTGTCCGCTTATAACTCGAGAACTACTGAACCGATTTTAATAAAAAAAAATCTACGGATAGCTTGATTCTTCCCATCAACTATAGGCTACTTACTATCACGCTAAATGGCTTATGAGGTTAGCAGTGAAGTGAAATATGAGAGCGGGCGGAGCCGCGGGCACAGTTTGTTGATTATAACTGTGGATATCGCGACGGTATGTCATTGTCGTGTCGTGTCGTGTCGTAGTGTAATAGCGTTCTGCCTGTAGTCGCAACCAGGAGCTCGCTGTTAGTGGGTGTTGATATAAATGTATTGCGACTGTTCAGCTACTAGATGATTCAGTAGGTTACGCAACTATGTATTGGATTGGGGTTATTCTACAATTGAAACTGAGCAACTTCTATGGTCGAGCGCGCACAATCTTAGACCAAAATAGTGATTATATATTTCAAGCTTTCATTTTGTGAAAAACAAAAATGGTTAAATATAGGTCCAAATGTTAATAATGGTCTAGGAAGACAATAATATAACCTTATTTCATACTATACACTCCGTTAATCCTAGCAACTAATGCCGAGCGGTTTCTCTTTCTCTGTACTTCTCACTCTCGCAAAGGGTGATTGAAGTGACTGTGAACTGAGGTTATGAATAATGATGTAAAATAGTGTTAAAGTAAGAGTTTTTTTCATATATTCAACAATTTTTGCAAAGAAAAAAAAACAATATTTCTTATCTAAAATCTAATTGAAAGGTGATATTACGTACGAAATAATTTTATAGGTACCTATCTAACTCAACACACACAATATATTATCCGCCCCCGCGGGGCCAAGGCACGAATAATAGATTCTTAATGAAAATTATCAAGTTGAAAGTGCAAGAAGTTAAAATAACCTCCGCCGGTGCACTCCTGCATACAAGCGCAGGATGAAAACCTAAGCAGGAAAACAGCGATGTCTGACAAGTCGTAGATTCGCATTTGAGTGTAAAAGTGTTCACGCACTTTTGCGATACAGTGTGTCCGCATTAATGTCTATTACATGTTCTTTGATTGAAATTTGTTTCTTGTAATAATGCTTATAAAATCAAATTAAATCAATTGACGAGGCCACGAACTACACGACATTCAAACATTTTATCTCCTGGACCGATAACAATATTAGTATTTACAGCACTACTTAATTTCCGAATCTATATTTATGCATAGTTTGCATACATAACTAAATACTTCAAAATTATCACGAGCTGGCGATAAGCTGAACCGCCACCTAACTGGGAGCCGTGACATGGCAATGACATGGCCGTGGTTTTGCCAAATCTGTCGATTTCTGCCGCTCCTCACTAGTACCTCTGCAGTGTCCTGCCTGGGGACTCACTCGCTCACTGCGCAAAGTAGAAAGCCGACTTGTTGGTGTCTGTCCTATCCTATTCCTGCATTGGTGTTGAGACGTTGAGCTCCCGATTGGGCTCCAATGGTGACTCGCCTTTCCGCCTCCCTTAATCCATTGCCGTGTGTCAGCAGCCTGTAAATCTGCTTTTTTTCAAGCAGTTCCTAAAAAGGGCGACCGCTTATGAATAATCTATCTATATCTATACATCTATCTATACATATAATAAAATCGTAAAGTTAAGAAAGTCTGTACATTGAATGTATTCGGAAAAAAACTAACCAGGGTGGCTTAAAATGAGATACTGAACATGTTAGAACAGTTTTTAAAATTTTTGTTTGTTTGTTTGTCTGTACGCGCATCACGCAAAAACCACTGAACGGAATTAGACGAAACTTTGTATAGTGGCAGTTTATATGCCGGAATAACATAATACACAAAAAAAATATCAAAAAATAAAAAAATATATATTATTATCATTAACATTTAGAATCACGTCAGCCAAAGTACAGGTTTCTTGACAGTTACATTGGCGACAGCTGGCCGGTGACGAATTATTTGATTCATGAAATGCAAAAAAAATAAAAATATCAAGTTGACAACGGAGAACTGTCATATCGACGTCTTAGAGCTGGCCGGTGAAAAAATATTTTATAAATGGAAAAAAAATTATTGAAAGTTCACGTTTTGTCGATGTCATTGGTACAATTTATACTTCTGTTGCCTGCGACTTCGCTCGCGTGAAAATCGAATTTCAAAAGAAGAAAGTATGTAACTGAAGGCCGGGACGAACGCCGGGCTGCTTTCAGAAAGAAGAATAACATTCTTGAAGAAAGTAAGTAACTAAAGCGAGGCCGAAGGCCGAGCTACGTTCAATAAATAATAAACCATTTCAAAGAAAATAAGTAATTAAGGGCGACGCCGAAAGCCGAGCTGCGTTCAGGAAGAAGCTAAACCTTCTTCAAAAAACTAAGTAACTAAGGCGAGGCCGAAGGCCGAGCTTCATTCTGATAAATAATAAACCATCTCGAAGAAAGTAAGTAACTAAGGGCGAGGCCGAAGGCCGAGCTGTATCTATCCTGAAAGACGGCAAAGCCGTCCAGGCCGAGCTGCGTTCAGAAAGAAGTCAAACATTCCTGAAGAAAGTAAGTAATTAAGGCGAGGCCGAAGGCCGAGTTCTGATCACGTAAACGATATTCTTCACGAAGAAATTTACCTAATGACGACGCCGCCGATGGAGGAGCTGCGTCACCGAATATATAGCTGCGTATAGCTAAACCATATACTTTCTCAAACAAAGTAACTAAGAGCGATGTCGAAGGCCGAACTACGTTAAAGTAAACAATAAACCTTCTCGAAAAAATTAAGTGACTAAGAGCGAGGCTAAAGGCCGAGCTTCGTTCGCGTAAATGATATTATATTATATCGAAGAAAGCAAGTCATTAAGGGCGAGACCCGAGGGCGGAAGAGGATTAATTGTTTACCTGAACGCAGCTCGACCTTGGGCCTCGCCCAAAGTTACTGACTTTCTTCGAGAAGGTTCATCGTCTTCCTGAACGCAGCTCGGCCTTCGGCCTCGCACTTAGCTACTTACTTCTTCAAGAAGGTTTATCTTCTTCCGGACCGTAGCTCGGCCTTCGGCCTCGCCCTGAGTTACTTACATTCATCGAGAAGGTTTATTGTCTTCCAGGATGAAGCTGGGCCTTCGACCTCGCCGTTTGTTACTTACTTTATTTTAGAAAGTTTGCTAAACTTAAAAAGGTAAACGACCTGAACGTAGCTCGGTCTTCGACCTCGCCCATAGTTACTGACTTTCTTTGAGAACGTTTATCGTCTTACAGAACACAGCTCGGCCTTCGACCTCGCCTTTAGTCACTTACTTCTTCAAGAAGGTTTATCTTCTTCCTGAACGCAGCTCGGCCTTCGGCCTCGGCCATAGTTAGACTTTCTTTGAGAAGGTTTATCGTCCTCCTGAACGAAGCTAGGCCTTCGGCCTCGCCCTTAGTTACTTACTTCTTCAAGAAGGTTTATCTTCTTCCGGGACGCAGCTCGGCCTTCGGCCTCGCCCTTAGTTACTTACTTTCATCGAGAAGGTTTATTGTCTTCCAGGATGCAGCTGGGCCTTCGACCTCGCCGTTTGTTACTTACTTTATTTGAGAAAGTTTGTCGTTTACCTGAACGCAGCTCTGCCTTCGGCCTAGCCCTTAGTTATATACATTCTTCTTTGAAATACGAATTTCACGCGAGCGAAGTCGCGGGCAACAGCTAGTAGTGAATATGAATAGTGAATCTTTGATACTTGTCATTGTTATGCCCAAGGCATTTGACGGAGTTTCAGTCCGGCGTACTGACTTCCTTCTAGTATTTAATGGATCGCTGACTTCCTACATGGGCGCGCAGCATTCAGGTCTAACGGTTGCTCGTTTGACGCCATTTTAGTGAGTGCCGGCGTAACACAAGGAGTTGTGTTGTCACCCACACTGTTTCTTCTGCATATCTATGATATGCTGCCACTCGGCAACAAGCATTGTTGTGAATGCGGAATAAAAGATCAAAAGAAAAATATTGTTTCTAAAAATTGCAATGGAAATATGTCAAATTTACATAAATTTTACATCAAATTTACATAAATCATGATACAATACGAGTATGTTTCTTTTTTAAATCGTTTATATATGAATTCAACTCTGGGCGTATTAAACTACTACGGTCTATCTTAATTGATTACAACTAATGAAAGCTTAACAAAACGTACACCATCGAAAATCTGCGAAAATCGGTTAATACACTCCGTGGGAGTGATTTGTGATCGACCTTTCAGCTCCAAAAACTCGTCTAAACTATAACACAATCCGCGGTCTGAGAAAACTCAACTTCCTTACGAACGTAAACTCCTCTGCATAATGAAATAAAGTGAACTGATGAAAAAATAACACAACTTGTTAGTTTGGAAGATGGCGTTGCATAATTTGCTTGCTGCCGGCTGTTTGCAGGTTCTGTTTTAAGAATAAAATAGAAATAAATTTATTAGAATGAACAGTTGGCGAAATTGTTTCATAGCTCTTCACATTCAATTACGTATGAACAAAGAAAACCAAGAGCCTGGAGAACTTCAATTGGGACATCAATGTTCTTTATCTAGTTTTCTCGGAAAATGCTTTCGTTTTCTTTCATATTGAAAGGTTAAAGAGGAACACATCTGGTACCGAACTACGACCTTTCATCTATCTTCGGGATCTTCGAAACTTTCCAAATTCGAATTTAGATTTGCTCTACTCATCACATCCCAATATTTCGTTAAACTGCACACTCGTCTAACTTCGACTGAAAATTTCAACAAATTACAAAAACATCTGCCCGCACACTGTCCCTATTCTATATTATGCGATTTCACATTGTTAGGTTTTACTTGAAATTTAAAATGTTCTCTTTTCCCACTTCGTGTTGACTCGATTCAGAAGTTTATGTTTAAACGTTGAAAGTTTTCACGACTTGTGTGGATAACATTTTTACTTCTGTGTTCTTGAATACAAACTTCTATCTTGAAAGCATTAATACCAGATTTATTTTCTTCGTATCGTCAGGCCTTCGTCACTCGCTCAAGGTCGCGAGTTAAATGCCTACCGCTTGGCGTAGCGGCTAATCTACAATTAACAGTGGGCTGCCGCTATCCAGCCAGACCGGGCGCGTGGCACTTTCGAATTTAGAAAATGTCGAAATCACGCAAATATTGTGCAGTGGACGGGTGCAAAAGTCAACAGACAAATGAAAACTTGTCTTTTTTTTCATTGCCGAGAGACGAAGAAAGGTAAGTGTTTTGTTTAGTAGCATTTTGATTTATTTCTAGTAATTTATTTATTCATATAGTAGGAGGTCATTGATTTAAAATGATATTATTATATTGCCAATAACATTAGTTAGATAACGCCGAACAGCGTGGTGTGTATGGCCTAATTCGTATAAGGATAATAGGTACATTGTAGATGATCATTGATCATTAAATTTATTGATCAAACAAAACTTCACTGGAAGGGTGCACGCTTCGATCTTTTCCGTCTACGGTTGCACGCAATGCACGCTTCGATGTGAGAAACTAATTTTGACGCTAACGCATGCATGAATTTGTTCGCATGAATTTGCCGTAGCTAAATATCATATCGTTGGTAGCTAGAACGATAAAAGTTGGTAGGTATCATCTTCATTTTATTCCTCACAATAAGACAGCACAAAGACACAGCCCTTAACGCGCTGAACGACGCGCTTTCGAGATAGAGTTACACGACAGAAAGAGAAGCGAAATGTAGGCGGTTATCGTGGTTAGGCATGCAGCTCTGTGTGAGTCAATTTGTACTTTATCGCGTCGTCGCAGAGTAGCTATTTCTTTGTGAGTGCTTGTACAGAGCAGCTTCTGTACGGAGTACTCTTTTCTATTCTGTGGTATCGTTACATTTTCGTATATACTCATATGAACGTGACTGGGAAACAAATTACGCAAGTATGAATGTAGCGATGAACCACACAAAATCTCACACACAAGGAATCTTCGATCGGATCGTAATGCAGATACTTAATCCAATCAAACAGTGTACTGTCGGTCTTACTACTAAACTTGTAACTCAGGTGCCCTCCGTTATGAATGCTATTCCAACGGGCGTGGGAGTCGATTTCCGGACGGAGATGCCGTTCCAGAGATTCTTCCGGAACGGCGAAGCGAGAGTTCGCGGTGCTATACAAATACAGCACGTCCGTTATCTCAGCTCTCTTCATTTGCTGTGTGCTCCGCCCGCTTCTCAAATAGAAAGAGTTAGGTGTTGGTTTTCGCTGTAGGTTTTTTTTTTATTCTAAGAGAAAAACTTTTTACTTGTGCGGTTTTTGCGAAGAGTGGAAACGCGTGAAGTTGAAAAGAAACTGAAATGCGCCCCAAATAGAGTTCGTGATGTTCCTTCACGGGAAGCTTTCGGCTCAAAAATGTGTAAGTACAAACATGATATATAGTTTTTAATGAATTTGAATGTAAGGAGTTTTTTTTCATCAACTTTTATTCATTGATAACCTTTTCACTTTTATATATAGGTTCCTACCTATCTCCTTTATGGTGACAGCTTCAGTGTTTAGAGTTTCGTATAAAAATGATAGAAATTAATCCTTATAGTAAGAATGCGCAATCTGTTTCTATTGAACTTACATAATTCTCTGGAATCCCCACTCCGGGAACATATTGTACCAAAAATATAAACCCTCTGGCATTTTTACACGGGATACCCCTTTGGCTAATATGCCTATGTCATACATAATGCTACGGATTTTACCCTAATCGTTGGTTTCCGTCATACGCGTAATATGATTGCAGTTGTGCGTGTTGTTATACCCCTAATTATGCATCCAAGCCGCGCTGCACTTTTTATCTTATAAATAGCGTGCGCGCGATCGCCAGTCAGTTCAGTCAATCTCAACCACTCTTCTAGGGCGAAGCTCTGCCCAAATATAATAATAAGCTTCTATATTAACAATGTTCTAAATCAAGTGCTAATTCATAATTCTAAATCTACTAAATAAGTTCTAAATCAAATGGTGTTATAATTAAGTTCTTATCTACAATAAACGTTCTAGTTCATAAAAACAATTGATTTCTTTTTTTTAAAAAGCTAAACGGAAAACCACGCATAACAATTGGTGTCAGAAGTGGGATGCAGTGTAATTAAAACTCCAGTTTTTCCCCACGTTACCCACAAACTAATAGTGAAAGAACTCCAGTGTTCCATACCTCCGCCACTGCCATCTTCTATATCGTGAACCAGAACTCAACTCCAGCTCGCCGACTCACCCTCCAGTTGCCAGATCAACCTCCGCTATCCCAGACAGAACCAGCACTGCTCAAAAGGCAGTTCTCCAGCCAGCTCCTGCCATTTCTCCAGCCAGCTCCTGCCAGTTCTCCAGCCAGCCTCCAACAGTACCTGTTCTACGCCGTGAACGAACTTTCAGCCAGATCCTCAGTCACCACTTCGCCAGTGCAGTGTTGCGCGATGCATCTATGCATCTGCATCTTGTGAGTAGATTGTGTTGTTAGATACCCTAAAGGACCTTAAGATAACCTGCGACAAGTTTGATCCCAAGTCTTCTAATCTTCTATGTCAACTGACATAGTACAAGTATCGGATTCAGACTCCTACTCAGATTCAGAGTCGGATCCAATCATGTCGTCTGAAAAGGTACCCCTGAACGTCTTAATTAAATTCATCAAGCCTTTCAACGGCGATAGGGCTAGCCTGCCCGCCTTCTTAACCAACTGCGATAATGCAGTTGAGTTAGCCAACTCCGACCAGAAAATAACACTCTTCAAGTATATATTATCCCAATTGGAAGGAAAGGCTCAGGCAGCCACCTCCCTCCGAGTGTTCGACTCGTGGGACGAGGTTAGGGTGTTTCTCCGATCCACATTCGGCGAACAAAAACATCACTCTCATCTGCTGGCTGACTTGCAAGCCTGCAGACAGCAAACATCCGAGAATGTGACCCAGTTCGCAATGCGGGTCGAAGGGTGCCTGACTCGCATCCAATCGGACCTTCACCACAGCGTCACCCAAAAGAATGAACTCATAGGTCGCGTAGCCGAAATCGAGGACCTCGCACTAAATACATTCATCTTAGGGGTAAACCCCCATATATCTATTATTCTTAGGTGCAGAAACCCGAAATCCCTCAGTGAAGCAACCAGCCTAGCGATTCAAGAAGAAAAAATTGTAAATCTAAAAAGGGACATCGCGAATAATCGGTCCCCGAGCATTAACCCACAAACACATAATCGTGCCCCAAATTTTCAACCACGCTATAATAATAACATGCACAATTTCTATTCGAACAACTACAACGCGCAGCCGTCCGCCAACAAAGTATTATGCAGATATTGTAAAAACATCGGTCACACGATCGAACAATGTCGCAAACGGGAGTACAATAACAGAATGAAAGCAAATTCAGCAGGCGGACACCCGAGCCGTAACAACCACACGTCGAAGTGGTCGAATCCTCCGAATCAGCGCTCTGGTTACGGACCGCCGCAGCCCCGTGTGAACTACGCCGTGGACAATGCCGATTCGCAGAATGACGGCGAATACGATTATTTAAACTAAATTCAATTCCGCAATCGTGCCTCTCGGAATTCGAAACCGAAAACGGCACTCACTTAACATTTAATCATAGTAATAAATCTGATAGAAATAAGCAAGCATCGCTAAATCGTAACTACAATACCAATTCTTTACTAAATCTTAAGGTTGCCAATTCAGCTAAATCTTCAAGTTCGAATAATATTAAGTATACTAGTTCCACTGAGTCTTCTAAATCTAAGAAACCTATTCTATCTACTAAGTCTAGTTCATCACTGAGTCCTAATTATAATTCTACGTCCTTGCTAAACCCTGAGGTTACCAGTTCCGCAGAGTTTAATAATGTTAAATATAATAATTCAAACTTTACCAACCCTGCTACATCTGCTAGATCTAAATCATCGTCGAATCATAATTACAATGCCAAATCTTTATTAAATCTTAAGGTTACCAGTCCTACTACCCCCACTGAATCTACTAAATCTGCCAAATCCACTGTATCTGCAAAATGCAATGATCCTACTAATTCAAAACAAAAGAAAAAATATAAATCCGTGTCTACAGACACCCATGACCTCGCGAACTACTCCAAACAAGAAAACGAAACAATCACTGAATCCAGGTCCATCACATCGCTGAAGCCAACTTCATCAGAAATTTACGAAATCTCGCCATTAAACAAAATTCATCTGCCTCATATATTCGTCCAGACTCAAGTATCTAGCCAGCCTCTCAACTTCCTAGTGGACACCGGCGCCTCTGTCTGTCTAATCAAACAAAGCTCTATGGAAATAATGCCAACCCTTGGCGATGCCAGATTGAAGATCAAGGGCATTGAAAATTCTGAAAAACCTTGTGAGACCCTAGGCGACTTCGACCTAAACCTGCACCTACCAATCAGTACTATATCTTTTCCATTTCATGTTATGGCTCTACCCGGTCTCCAATACGATGGAATAATTGGAAACAATTTATTAAAACCACTGGAAGCCACTATCGAATATCAATCGGAAACGCTCACCATCCGAGAAAATACTATTCCACTAAATTTTAACAAACCGATGTACACTCTATCTCCTCGATCAGAAACATTCATCGAGTGCGCAGTAAGCAACCCTGAAATTCTAACGGGTCTAATCCTTGATCACAACTTCCATGAAGAAGTTAAAATCGCTAATTGTATAGTAAAAGTAAAACATAATAATCACGTGAACATTTCCGTTTTAAATATATCTCCACACGAAATTATCTTAAAGGACCCAAGGGTCACCTTAATCCCTATTTACGAAATCCTAGAGCCAACCAAAGAACAAGTACTTAATTTCAACTTCCAAAACTCTGCTTCTATGCCAAAATCTACTATTTCCCAAAGAGAAAATTTAATTCTCAAATCTATTCCTATGAAACACCTCAATAATGAAGAATACGAACTCCTAAAAAATCTATGCTTTAGTTACCCGGATATATTTCACCTTGACGGTGACATTCTTACTTCTACCTCAGCTGTCCAACACGAAATCAAAACAAAAACGGACCAGCCCATCAACACAAAGACCTATCGTTACCCAGAAATTCATAAGGAAGAAGTCAACAATCAAATCTCTAAAATGTTAAAACAAGGTATCATCGAACATTCCAACTCGCCGTATTCTTCCCCAATATGGGTGGTTCCGAAAAAACTAGATAACTCGGGAAAACGTAAGTGGCGCATAGTGATCGATTATCGTAAACTCAACGATATCACAATCGGCGATACCTATCCTATTCCCAATATAGTGGAAATTCTAGATCAGCTTGGCAACTCAAAATATTTTACAACCTTGGACTTGGCTTCCGGTTTTCATCAAGTCGAAATGTCCCCAGAGGACGCCCCGAAGACCGCGTTCACTGTCCCAAACGGCCATTACCACTTTAAACGCATGGCGTTCGGATTAAAGAACAGCCCTATCACATTTTCCCGATTAATGGGAACGGTCCTATCCGGTCTACAAGGAATCCACTGTTTTGTGTACCTTGACGACATTGTCATATACTCACACGACCTCAAAACCCATTTAGAAAAACTTCACCTAGTCTTCGACCGCCTTCGACAATACAATCTCAAACTCCAACCAGATAAATGCGAGTTCCTCCGTAAGGAGGTCGCTTATCTAGGTCATATGATTTCCGACAAGGGCGTCACTCCAAATCCCGAAAAGGTCAGATGTGTATTAGATTTCCCAGCGCCCAAAAACCCAAAACAAGTCAAAAGCTTTTTAGGCCTTATTGGCTATTATCGTCGTTTCATTAAGGATTTTTCACGAATTACCAAACCTCTTACTTCGCTCCTTCGAAAGGACGCACCCTTCTTATGGGAACAAACTCAACAAAATTCCTTCGATAACCTCAAAGAACTTCTAACCAGCGCTCCTATTCTCCAATATCCAGATTTTTCAAAACCTTTCGTATTAACCACAGATGCCAGTAAATACGCGTGCGGTGCTGTGCTCTCCCAAGGTGAGATAGGTAAAGATCTTCCGATAGCTTATGCGTCACGCACATTCAACAGTGCCGAGGGTAATTACTCTACAACTGAACAAGAACTAGTCGCAATAATGTTCGGCGTGAAAACCTTTCGACCCTACTTGTACGGTAGGAAGTTCAAAATAATTACCGACCATCGTCCCCTAACTTGGTTGTTCAATGTCAAGGACCCTGGAAGCAAGTTAGTCCGTTGGCGCCTTAAGCTAGAAGAATACGAATATGAGATAGTTTACAAACCAGGGAAAATAAATTCTAACGCTGACGCTCTCTCTCGAATACCGATTCATGCTACCGAAGACGAAACCTCACCTCAACGTAATCCGAACGACTCCTACGCTGATTTTATAAGGTCAATTCGAAACTCTGAAATCGAATACGATACTGAAGTAGAAGAACACAACCAAAACCTATTGAAGACACATTGCAAGTTCGT
The DNA here is from genome assembly GCA_946902875.1 of Nematopogon swammerdamellus. Lineage (NCBI taxonomy): Eukaryota > Metazoa > Arthropoda > Insecta > Lepidoptera > Adelidae > Nematopogon > Nematopogon swammerdamellus. The sequence continues at coordinate 14,968,817 of OX336344.1, forward strand.
CCTATATCCGACAGCTCTTGACCTAGATGACTCCATCCCATTTTGCAAGGAAATTATCGACCTATCTACAAACGATCCCAATTTCAGAGAAACCGAAAGAGAACAGAATACCTACTCAATCACTTCAAACGATAAACAATATTTCGTCCACTTATTTCTCCGTGTCCACCACTACGAAGAAATGTCCTACAAAGATATCTTCCAAGTGTTATCAAATTTCCGAGATTGTTTCATAATAGTAAACAGCGAAATAAAAGAAATAGCTATTTCAGACTTTAAAGATCCTTACTGTCGCTTACTATACCCTAAAATCTATAACATGCTTACTCACATTTTCCACGGTACTGGAATAAAGATTCACCTATACCGCAATCAAATTATCTACCCCCTACCAGCAGAAGTGCCGACCATTCTTAGAGATAATCACGACTCACCCATCGCGGGACATCCAGGCTCAAATCGAATGTACAACCGATTAAAAGACTCATATTTCTGGAAAGGAATGAAAAGGGACATAGAAACCTATGTAGAGAAATGCCGCCCATGCCAAGTCAACAAGCCCCTGAGGCAGACAAACCGACCCCCTATGGAGATTACTTCTACCTCCAGAAAACCATTTGAAAGGATCGCCCTAGACATCGTCGGTCCTCTACCATTATCAGGCCAATACAAATTTAAGTATATTCTCACTCTGCAGGATGATTTAACTAAATATTCTACCGCTTACCCTCTAATTGCTATTTCTTCCGAACGAATATCCATTCAACTCATCCATTTCATATCTCTCTTTGGTATACCAAAGGCAGTTCTAACAGACAACGGCTCTTATTTCATTTCAGACGTTTTTAAAACTATATGTAAATTCTTCAAGATAAAAAACCTATTTGCTTCTCCATTCCATCCTCAGACCAACGGAGCTCTTGAGAGGTCACATTCCACTATGAAGTCCTATTTGAAATCATTCGTAAACGAAAACCGCAACAATTGGCATGAATATCTACACACCGCCATCCTCGCATATAACACGAATGTACATAGCACAACTCAATACTCACCATACGAGCTCGTCTTCGGCGTAAAGCCCTATATTCCAAACTCACTCTTTAGTTACGACCCAAATCTTACCTACCCTGAATATATTCGTTCGCTAAAATACAAAATGAATTTTAGCCGACAAAAGGCCCTGGAACACGTCGCCCAAAATAAGCAAAGGTCAAAGGACTTCTATGACCGACATTCCCGCGAAATTAAATACAAATCTGGAGAGTTCGTATATCTAAAAAACCACGCCAGACAAGGCAAATCGTTAGAACCAATTTGGAAAGGGCCATTTAAAATAATAAAGTTAAACGGAAGGAACACCGCTACCCTACAGATAGGTCATAGACAGATACGTCACCATTTCGATCAAATGAAACCAGCTCATTAATTAGTAAACAAAAGAAATTACATATATATATTGCAATGTTCAACCATTAGAAGTAATCTTACTTAATAACATTACATATAAATCAGAATACCCGCCACTTCGCTATCGCTCGACACACGTGCCGTGTCACGTTACATCTCATTGTTCTAAGAAAATAATAAAAGCAACCTTGAAACCCTGTACAGCTGGTACCTTGACCTACATTAAATCCCATTTCTTACAGGTTGATGAATACATTCCCCGCGTCATCGAAATTCGTGGAACCGATTCTGCACAGTCCCGGGATATATTTCGACCCTCAGGGAACCATGAAATACTACAATGACTATTGGAACGTCATCACCCATATTGATGTGTCATTTATTCAACCACATCTAAAACTCATACAAAAATCAGTTGAGCGAACAGAGAATTTATGTTCCATATCGAAAAACCTTCAAGTTAAAAGCCACTGCGAGAATATACTAGACCCTATTAAAGTACAAATAACTCAGAATTTTGATCAACTAGAAGCCTTATCCCACATCATTGCCGACGAGGAACCCAATCGTCAAAAACGCAGCCTCTTCGATTTCGGAGGAAATATACTAAAATTCTTCTTCGGAACCCTAGATTCATCCGACGCCGAGAAATATAATAATGCGATCGAATCATGTCAACAAGATGAGAATCAACTGTCCCATCTTATGATGGAAAACATACACATAATAAAATCATCCTTTACAACGTTCAACGATTCCATATCACAGATAAACAACAACGAAATTCAACTGAATGAAGGTATAGAAACCCTTAATAAATTAATGCATAATTTCTCAACACAATACGTAAGCTTCCGAGTATACCAAAGGGTCAACTCACTTTCTAATTCCATCGAAAGCTCATTATCATCTATTTCTTTCAGTCTAGAAAACACCATAAATTCTATCCTGTTCGCCAAACTAAACACTCTGCACCCATTTGTCCTAAGTCCTAGAAGATTACTAAACGAATTAAATCAACATTCAAATTCAATTATAAAAAATAGAGATTTTCCTACACCTCTCAGCATAAATAAAATTCACACGCTGATGGACGTGTCCAAGTTACTATGTTATTACATTGATAAGAAAATAATATTTATCCTTCAAATTCCATTAACCCAACCTACTAGGTATCTGTTATACCACAATATACCTCTGCCAACACCGCATAACTCGGCTATTCCAAACACTTATTCATTGATATCCCGAACATTAAAGTTCCTCGCAATTACACAAGACAAACTCACTTATTCTCTCCTCGACAACCTGGAAGAATGTAAATTGGTAAACAATTTCGAATATATATGTCCAATGGCGAATATTTATTCCAGCATTACTAATCCATGCTGCGAAACCCGATTAATATCGGAAATTATTACTTCCATGCCCAATGAATGTGATTTCAAGACTGTGTATGCCGAAATTGAAATTTGGCAAAACTTGAAAAACAATAAATGGATCTATGTTCTTTCTAAATCAGGAAAATTAACCGTAAACTGTAATAATAAAATTTCAGATATCGCCATTTCAGCTACTGGAATACTCACCCTACCTAGTAATTGTATCGCATTTTTCAAAATCCTTACCTTTAAACCAACATTAAAGATAAATTCAACAATTGAACCGCTAAACTCCAACTTCGATATAATAGAAGACGATTGCTGTAACCAAGAAAAATTTAACGAAAGTTTAAACTTTCTAACTCCCATCAAACTAACCAACATCAATCTAGAATCTTTAAAATATTCAACACACAAGTTAGATCACTTAAGTGAAGAGCTAAGTAAATTAGAAAATCAACCTCACTATATTAAATATGGAAACTATTACTCTGGCCTGGTCTACACTATATCTATCTCCTTGATAATTTTTATTATTTACAAAATCGCCAGGAAAGTTTGTGGAAATTCAAAGTGCTGTGTCACAATCTATAACCAATGTAACTCACGGAAATTAGTCCGTCATTCATCCAAAATTAGCAACTCCATTGAAATGACGGAGATGGAGTCCTCTGAAGAAGATAGAACTAATACTATATCTGTAGAACCTACCTACTCCACTGTATCGCCCAGGAGAAATAGACTTAATACCAATAACTAGACTAATTAGAATTAAGTTAAATTGTAAGAGTATATGTTAATATTACCATGTCGTGCTATGTCAATTCTATGTCGAAAGAAGTTACTATGTCAGAAATACTATGTCGTGCTACATCGTTCTATGTCGAAAGAAGTTACTATGTCAGAAATACTATGTCGTGCTACATCGTTCTATGTCGAAAGAAGTTACTATGTCAGAAATACTATGTCAGGCTATATCGTTCTATGTCAAGAGAAGTTACTATGTCAAGAGAAGTTACTATGTCAGCAGAAGTTACTATGTCAAGAGAAGTTACTATGTCTAAGGAAGTTCTATGTCGAAAATGCTATATCGTACTAAATCATTCTATGTCAAAAGTTCAATGTCTGTAATATTAAGTACTAAATCATTACTAATTCAATAATAAGCTTCTACTATATCATTGAAATTTGTCACTGCATCATGTAATATCAATTTCTAAATAATTACTAGATCGTAAATGTTTGCTATACCCTTACTAGTTCGCTACTATGTTGTTTAATTTATTTCGATGTCAATCTTTTAATATAATGTAATTCTAAGCCATATAAATTGTAAACTGAGTCTTTTACCCTTCGCTTTCCTATTCTTCCCGAAAGCTCAGTCTATCTCAGGGGGCTGTTATACCCCTAATTATGCATCCAAGCCGCGCTGCACTTTTTATCTTATAAATAGCGTGCGCGCGATCGCCAGTCAGTTCAGTCAATCTCAACCACTCTTCTAGGGCGAAGCTCTGCCCAAATATAATAATAAGCTTCTATATTAACAATGTTCTAAATCAAGTGCTAATTCATAATTCTAAATCTACTAAATAAGTTCTAAATCAAATGGTGTTATAATTAAGTTCTTATCTACAATAAACGTTCTAGTTCATAAAAACAATTGATTTCTTTTTTTTAAAAAGCTAAACGGAAAACCACGCATAACAGTGTACACAGGTTACAAGTGTGACCCAGTCTACTGAAGACCAGACGACATTACAAGAAGCATCTTGTATATTTTGAAATGTACACTTTTCATACTAGTGATTTTCAAAGTGTTGTAATAGAAATAGATCGTAGAGATAGAGAAAATGTAAACACAAAAAATACTAAATATTATAATAAATAAACTAAAATGAACCTTACAAAATTACTGTTTCATCAAGAATCAGCACAAGTAGAAAAATAATCAGATGGGTAGCGCTAGAAGACGGCGCCGGCTTATTTTCTACAGAACAACAATAATCATTTCTTTCCTCCCTGTATACTCAAATTGTCTGATTGTAATGTACTATTCGTGTTTTCCTAAATAAAATGAAAATTCTCGAATCTAAATATTAAATTAAATTAAATTGTAAAATACGTGTACCTACGTAGACATGAACAGTTCCCAAAGAAATGAAGATATTTTCTTATTTCAGTAATTTTTCTTCATAAGAAAACACCTTATACCTTGAATTTATTTGTAACTGAATTCTGATAATAAAGCATTCGTACAATTGGAAAATTAACCTCAATATCTGCTTTTGATATAAATCTCTACTGACAGTACAATACCCCGGGATCGTGGGTGGAACTGTTTACGCTTAAGCAATGCTAATTGTTATTGATGATCCTATCTGTTTGATTATAATTTTCACTTTAGACTCAACGACATTAGAATTTGTGATGCAAACTCGATAACTGCGTTTAATTTATATAACTTCGCTATAATGGGCAGTAGTAATTTGTCAATATTTGTCAATTGCGTTAACGTAACCCAAGCTCAGGTTTTAAGATTTGATATTTTTTCCTTTGGGTTATTCTTATTATGTACTAATTATGTATTACTAACCTATTTCAGAAATAATAGTAAATTTGTATTCCCTAGATGCGTAAATAGCGTTCCTTTTATCACGTTATTCATTCTGGGTCGATGAAATGGTCATCGACCCAGAATGAAAAAATCTGTTTTCAATAATGTAAAAATTTTATTTTAAAATTTTCTGAGGCGATTTTTAAATTATTCCGTGAAACTTTAAAGTTTTAGGTGTTATTGTATTGTGGTAATTAAACAATTATGTTTTTAATCGACTTCAAAAAAGGAGGAGGTTCTTAATTCGACTGTATTTTTTTTATGTTTGTCACCTCAGAACTTTCGGCTGGGTGAACCGATTTTGATGATTCTTTTTTTTTAAAGCTGGTGCTTCCCGTGTGGTCCCATTTCAATTTGGTCAAGATCAGATTGGAAAGCGAGTACATTAATAGCAAAAACGAGTACATTAATAGCAAAAATCTGTTAAATGCGAGCTTTACTCGAGCACGGAGGTTCCCGTACCTAAAAAAAAAAACGTAACCAAGGAAATAACAACGGTAACCAAGGAAGTAACAACGGTAACCAAGGAAGTAACCGTAACCCTGGAAACAATCAGAACCGTGGTAACAATTATGTCCACAGATGCAACATAAACAAAGATGTCATATTTGAAAATTATATACGTCAATGTAAAAACTGTCATGAAAAAATAAAAAACCAAAATGAAATTGATTTCGAAATAGTAAATATTCAAGAATATCTATCCGCTATTATCTGCCTATCTTTTGTCTTTCGACATGCAATGTATAAAAGCCTGTGGCGCCATCTATTATTCAATAGTGTGACTAATCTATTTTATTGTACGTTTCTTGAATGGAGCCCCCTTAATTTTTAACATTTTCTTATTTTTCTTATTTGTTGTTATATCCGCCATAGTAACGCATATTCTGTGAAAATTTCAACGGGCTGCCTATTACGGTTCAAGAGATACAACCCTCGGACAGACGGACGGACGGACGGACGGACGGACGGACGGACGGACGGACGGACGGACGGACGGACGGACAGACAGACGGCGGAGGCTTAGTAATAGGCTTCCGTACGGAATACGGAAACCTAAAAATTACTTAAAAAAACTGTGAAATAAAAAACTATTTGAAAAAACCGTTTCAAAAATTTATGAAATAAAAAAATCGAACCCTAGAGTTGAAGTGCTAAAGCAAGCAAAAATAACCGACCGCCTTCAACCCTAGGGATAGATTTTTCTTATTTCATACATTTTTGAAGGCAGTTTTTGTATTATTTTTTTTAAATCTCATAGCCGTTTCTGCTCTATGGTTCGACACGATCGCATTTCTAAAGGCAGGAGCGCTCTCGTTGTTATTGTCGACTCTGCATTTCGTAATGTTCCTGTAGAGGAAGAAATTACTTCATCTACTGCTACCGGCTGCCTTCCTGTTCTAATTATGCTGTTTGTGGATTCCATTCTGGCATTTTATTATCCTTATGCAATGTGAAATCTTGCATTCGGCTGTGTTCTTTCATAGCTGAGATTAGTTTTGGCCTTTGTGGTATTATTCTTCGTAGTTATTTCCTTGTTATACCTCGGTTATTCTTTTTATTTCGGTTTTGTTCTATTTTTTTTTTTTTTTGTTATTCAATGAAATGTATCCTGCATAGCAAAGACACACGTTTCATTCTTACAAAATAATCGTTTCCAGTAAATGCAGTCCATTATACATTTTTAAGGGTAACCGAACAACACTAGATATTTGACCCCAGACTAAGCATTTATCACAAAAGCGTATCACATTTGTTTATTCACCAATACTATTATGAGAACGACAGCGAAGACTGGAGAAAAATTGGAGAGGCGTATGTCCAGCAGGTGGCACATAAACGCTGACTGACTGACTGACTATTATGAGAATAGTAAACAAAGACAAAAGTATACAAATTATATACGCGAACAAGACATGGAAACTCGATCCGCACTTGTAGACGATAATATAACTATGAGATGAGCCGTCCTAATTAATGTGAAACAATATTTACGCCGCTATACCAAATCTAGTGTTTGTAGTTGATCGATGAACACGAGAGCTTACCTAAATGTTTTTACACAAAGTGACTTTGCGAGTGCCTCCTCTCGCAACAATACGCTTTATTGTTGCATATGGGTATTAATGGCCAAAACATTTTAAAATTAAAAAAAAACCGGTAGAACCTCCAAAGACATTTTACAAAAACGAGCACGATATATAATTTACAAACGAAATTTTCATCTTATCTCCACTCCAACAAGGCCCACTATGCTTAAACATCCATACTTACTTCAAGTTTTTGTTCCTAACCCTTTTGTACGGCCATCACGGCTTGGTCCTTTAATTTAGATTGTAACTTTCATGAAGAAGACTCCTTTTAATAGTTGGGAGCTCTGTCTGGAACTTTTTCAATTAGTTCTCTAGCTGACGGACGATGGCCTCTATAGACGGCTGCTGTGGTCGAGTCCTGGAACTTAGGTTCTTAATAAAATCTGTAGTTTTTAGAAACGGTTACGGTTCATATCGACAAAGTTTTATAAAATACGAGTAGCTTTACTTACTCTTACTCGTCATTTGTCGTGCCGTAAATGTAGCAGCATTTAGATTATTATAATTAATTATGTGATATGTCAAATGTGTCAATCAATTTACATTGACTTATTTGTTTCTAGACGAACGAAGGCGTAGTTTAAAACAAATGAAGTATCTACTTAGTTATAGACAAAGGCCACAGCAGCATGTATGAATCTAACTCCTAAGCATAGTGATCCAACTCGACAATGCCGCGAGCGAAGCTGCGGGAAAAGACTATTTAAATAAGCTGCCATCTGTACCGCACAAAAATATAACATTCCTAACTTCAACTACATACTTCTCTACATCTGTAAAAACAATTCTAAAAGAAATAGAAATCCAAGTTTCTAATGAGAAACTGCGCCAAGCAAGACTAGAACAATACGAAGACGCGACTTATATAACAAGGGGATACGGAAGATGTTACAAAAGGCGAGGAGTAGATAAGTGAAGGAGAGAGGTTCTGGGATCAAATTTCCTATGTGAGTAGTGCAGGTTTGAGACAGGAAGCTAGCTTGGGATTTGTGCCAATGATCAGTTGACTTGACGGGATACCGATGATGATAAAATGTATTTTATTATAAAAACGTATGTATTTTATTAAGTACTTACTAACATTTAGCCTGCTGCTCTGGACTCGTTAAAATCGGATTATTCTAATGGTGATATAATTCATTGATGGAATTTGTATAAAAAAATTTGTTGTCTGTAAAGTTGGTTTACGGACGATAGTTTTACGTGATGATGTCATAAAGTAAATCAGTTCCGGCGGATATTTACCATGTAAAATTAATTTAAGTACATGATAAAGATGTGATAACAACAATAAAAAATATGAGAAAATAACGACTATTAATTAAATTTAAAAAACCTACATAACGCCATCTACATGTTCAACGTTGCAACAATTACCTAACTGCTAAATCAAGTATGCCGCTGGCTGAAGTATTTAATTTAATATTGACGCTAGATGTGGACGCTAGATGTCGCTCCATGAAATTCACATACTGTTGTCACATACTGTTGAGAAAATTTGCAGCGATAAGTAGACGGTCGATAGCCCGCGTGTATAACACGTCTGGTCAGTGATGGTGGCAGGGACCGCGGGTTCGAGGCTCGCAAAAGACGGAGAAAAATATTTTGTATTTTCTACTATTGTATATGCCTCTCTATCGCGCTCTCGCTTGCACACACAGGTCTCTATCGCGCTCTCGCTTGCACACACAGGTTTAGATGGAACGTTACACTTCTTCGTGCGTGCAGCCGGTGTTCATCAATTTATAAGACGTGACATCATCACGTCAAAATAAATCAAAAGGGAAGTCTCCAGTATGGCACCTACCTTGTCGGTGGTGATATTGACTCGGAGTAGCAGTTGGTAAGACGTTTTATTGCAACAATAATTACAAACGTGTCTCTATGTGTTAGATCAGAAACGTGGACTGATTCCTGCTGGAGTTATTCATCCATACCTGCCATCAGATAGACACCTTTCCTGGGTCCGACCACCACCACCATTCCCCTCAGGAAACGTCTTGCTCTACACCGGCTCTCTATCTAGAGTGATCCACTATCGTCGGCGAAATTAAACCGAATTTGCATATGGCTTACCTCTACAGACGCCCCCGTTTGCGGAGTCGGCCGGTGCCTCTGCGGAAATTTAAAACAGAATTCCGTTAATGCTTCCTTCAGTGTGTGAAAAGCTTTTGTGATAAAAAGCCAGTTTGCATATGAAATAAAGACGTATGTTTGGCGCTTGGCACTTCGTACCGGCGTGTATGGTTCGTTATATTCTTACTAGGGAATAAAATGTAGTTATGATTTATAGTGTTTGATGGTGAAATTGCAGTGGTGTATCTTATTGTCTGAACACTGACCTCTCACGCGGATTATTATGTTCCAAATCAGATAGCACACAATTCGGAAATAATTATTTGCGCCTCTAGTGAAGGAAATCATCGTGAGGAAGAAGTAACGAAAGGAAGACTTGAACAAGTTTCACTTTATTCGCCACAGGAAAAAGGTAGGATGCAAGTGTTGGAGCTTTATTTGACGTAAGTTATTTTAACGGACTTCAAAATAGGAAGAGTCTCAATTCAACCCGTACATTTTTTTGCCGTTTCTTTACTCTCATTTTTAGAATAGAATAGAATAGAAATGTTTATTGCACACAATTGAAAGAAGAACAGCACACGAAAAGAAATAAGAAATACAGGAGTGAGCAAATAGGCGGACTTTATTGTATCGGTATTAATTTAAGGCAAAACGTTTTGTTTGAACGTTTCTCATGGGCCCAACAGTGCCTAACTAAAGCGTGATCTAAAAGTAACATTTTATAAATAATCTAATTAGTAAAATGACAATCTCGCCTAAGGACATAATAGATAATCGATAGCTATTACTAGAGATTTTATCAATAGCCTAAAGATTAAGAAGTCGCAAAAAATTCTTCCTATACTCATTAATTAGATTCAAATGAAATCTTTTTAAACATAATTTCTATACGAACTTATAAATTTTTATTCCAATGTCGTCGCGAAACATGATTTTCATCTCATGGGTGGTATAGCCTGAAAAGTCCTAACTTATATTATCTGCAAATAAAGCCATTTTAGAAACGTAATTCGCACCACTGAGAAATATATATTAATATTTAATTAATTAATCCGAACATGATCGAAACTTCTCATCATATACTGAAACCCAGACACCTCGTGACCTAGAACAAGATGTGATTGATGAAGAGTTTCATGTGACATAGAAATCCAATACACATTCCTGCCTACCCGCAGTGAGATGTCTTGTCACGTGAGGCGGTACACCGCAATCAGAGTTCAGCAAGAACCTATAGAAAAGGTGTCTAGAACATATGATTTTAGGCATCATTACCAGGTAATTTTTGTTATCTGTACCGGGACCCCGAAGATTTTTCGGGGCTAGAGTGAACTGAGATTTGTTAACGGTAACAGTAGGTAACCATGACGCTCGCGAGTGATCGATCACTCACACTTGTTTGTATATATATTGTTTACGACTTTAGAATATAATATAAACTCTATTAAACACTATAATTATTATACTACAAATTATAGCTGTGCCTTTGTGAATGTTTCAGCCAAAACCTCTCTTGTGTATTGTGTAAATGTATCTCGGCGCGATGGTGCGCGCTATAGCGGTAAGGCGGACCACTTTGGTACCGCCCTCAGCTGTCTGTCAACGAGGAAGTCTCGGAGATCGCTCTCGACATTGAAGATCGCCCTCAGCTCGGATTATCGGTTCGGTCGGATGGTGCGTGCTCGTGTGGTTACGCGGCTCGGAAAGAAACATTTTGCTGTGTTCGGTGGATGTTTGGTGGTGATCGGACTATCAAGACCTACTATAAGGAACGGCAGGCTGGAGCAACCTGACGGCGGATCTGGTCGACCAGGAGCAGCTGATGGAAGGTGAAAAATCATATCTCCCAAATTTTTCACTTTTTTTTTTAAATCAAAATGACATCCCCAGATATTGAGTCAATCTACAATATACAAATATAAAAGTTAAAAATATATATTTAGAAATATATTTAAAAGGGGTCAGTATCCGTGGTCAGACTCGATAATGCCCTTTTTAAAGGCCCTAAAACGGCTATTTTGCGATTTTCTCAAAACTCTCAAACTCTTCACCATCTTGTAGTGTAACTCGCGACACCAGGGCGAATTCGCACTCTCGCTGGAAATCGGTGACTACTGAAGCGATCGAAAAGACATTTTCAATCAATATACAGTCCACTTTATCGGAGACAGTCAAAGTTGGACGTAGCAGAATATCTGATCCTTATCATTTCCTCCGACCACGTTCACCTTCCGCCCTACTCAGCCCACATTTGTATGTGCTATCGTGAAGGTACAATCATCTGGGGATATGTGTGATTGTATTGGTGAAAACTGAATGTAAATCGATTGAGCCGTTCGCTAGTTATAAGCAAATATAAACACGATATAATCTGGATTTTATACGCAGTTAGGAATAGAGATTTTCAGCTGCTATCGTGTAGCCTATCCACCTATGATATAAGGCACTTTCTACCTCCATGGTGTACCCGTTTAAGCATCACATACGTAGGTACTACTTATAAAATTAAACAATACAATACAATACATAACACACTCTGTATCCCGACAATCGGCATGACCAGAGTAATCGGTTTTGTGCTGCAAGGAGTCTTGTAAAATACAGCACAACATCGAAAGTATTCGAACAAGATAACTATCAAGCAGCCGCTAAGGCACGAAGACCTACCTGTTGCATGACTCGCTGGAAGGACCGTGCCAAGGTGAGAGGTGGCTTTCCCCTCGCTTTTTAGCACGGCATCTTGTCCTTATCCCTCAGTAGCCTTTTACGACATGCACAGGGAGAGATGCAGTGGCGCTATTCTTTTTAAGGACCGACACCAAACGGTATATTCCATAAATTTATATTATCATATCATACATTTCTCCGAATGTAGCCAATTAATGTCGTCACGGTCATAGTTCTCGTTTACGTCGCTAGATGTCACTAAATGTCGCACGAAAACGCATGATTAATGTTGCGTCATTTTCGAGACGTGACGACGACGACGCTTGTTGAGTCTCGCATTTTCGCGAATTCGGTTGTAACGTTGTCATATTTTCAGCTTAATCCTAGTTAGTTAGGGTTCCGTAGAGAAACAATGGATGTCATTACTCTTGCTACTCGCAAATACGTGTTGTCATTGTCAGCCTTGAACAAATAAATGTGAGTAAAAGATTTGCTGGAAACTGTGGAATAAATGTGAGTAAAAATGCAAACTTAACCTTACTTTTCATAAAAGCCCATTTTAATTTGTGGTCCCTATAACATATTTTTATTTGTTGCATATTTGGCAACATAGAGAGATAATGTCGGATGTCATACGTCGACATTGAGGACCAATATCGTAAAAAGCCACAGATATGACATGTCATATTTCCAAGTGTACCTGAGTACTTAGTCTCTAAATAAATTTAGTTGATGGAATGATATTTATTTTTTGACGTGATAACGTCACGTCTTATAAATTGATGAACACCGGCTGCACGCACGAAAAAGTGTCACGTTCCATCTGAGCCTGTGTGTGCAAGCGAGAGCCCGTAACAAGCGAAAGAGAGGCACAATCAGCCCAAGCGTCGGCTTGTACACATTTATCTCTCTGGTTCTAAAGTACCAGGGCAGCAGAAACTTTATGACGTTATCACGTAAAACTATCGTCCGTAAACCGACTTTACAGACAACCAATTTTTACCCGACTACGGCGACGCCAAAAGGAGGGTAATGTGTTTAGCCTGAATGTATTTATGTAGGTGTGTGTTTTAGGACTAGGACTCGTCCGATTTTGACAATTCAGTGTCATTCAGTTTGTCTCACTTACGCGGGTAACACTGGGTACGAAAAATGAAGGAAATAACAAGGACATTTGAATCGAAAATCCTGTAATCGGGCGTGTGGAAGGATTCGAATAGACAGGTCAGGTCAGTCAGGTCCGACTACAGCATTTTCGATCAACTTTCCTTATTTTTCGTAGTCGGGTTTTATAAAATATTTATTTTTTATGTATAAATATCTATAACGGCGAGGCCTTGTTGAAATAATCACTCAGAACATTTTGCGACAATCCAGGCGAGATATTTGATTAACCCTAATTGAGTTCAGCATGACTCCACCTTACCCAAAATTTACATAATACTGTTAACCCGCGAACAACACGAACTATTTGACGTCAATCATAAAGTTTCGATCGAAGTAACAACAGAACTAACTTCAATCAAGATCCCAATCCTCAATAAAACTTCTGGAGTAACCGAAGACACGTCCGATCGGGACCGCGAACTTCCTACAAATGTCTTATAAATATGTAAATGCGCTGGGGGCGCTCCTGGCGGCAAATTACTTTTCCACCTACCCACGTGGCCGTTCGTGCGTTTAATTTCAAAATATAGTTCATGAAGTATTTGGAAAAATTTTGATATATTATTGTGTACATTCTTAGAGAAATGCATGGAGAGCACCTGTGGAAAGCAATGGAAGGATATTTTTTTTTGTTTCAGTTTTTTTATTATGTAGGTACCTATGATAAATAATTAAATCTAGACCTAAAAATAACTAAATTAACTTTAAAAATAAATGTAACTATAAATAAAAATAATCGTCCATAGGGACCATTAGCACGGTCCCCATGACTGATGCAGCGTTCCCCCTCTGGATCGCCAGGCTGATCCGCTGGTTGAAATGCGCCCGGGCACAGCAATCCCCAGACGCGTCAATTAGTAGTTTTCCCAATTTCTTGGAAAAACTGATCGCTAACTAACTTTTAAAGATTGAACTATATTATTATGGGCAGGACCGACCTGTGTTATTCGGAAGCCCTAAGTGTCTTGGTGGTGCCCCTCTAACCGTCTCTCAAGCGTTTTCGTGCCAAAGGTCCCATAAGCGGCGGGTGGTCGAGTGGTCTTGGTGGTTTTCAAAAAGCTACCAATACGCCCTGCCTGATAGATGAAGATTAACATATATTAAAACGGAATATGTCGTGTGAGTAATATTGAGTTATATGTCCCACAGAAAGACCTGAATTTCACATAAGACCACTTATCCATGATGCGTTAGGCTTAAGACTAGCTAGTATGTATTTAAGTCTACCTCTACCTGAGAGGCAGACGACTTAACACACACAATTTTAGAAAGCCGACAGCTGGCCACATTTTTGTGAAAAATTCTGCAAACTGTTTCGTTTGAAACTAGACTGGTTTCGCTAGGTGTTTCTCAACCGCGATTTATGAAAATTAATTTTCTTCGCCCTGGCACTCGCCATAATATCGCTGTGACGCAAAATTTGTTTTCCTGGTTCGATAAGAGGCGCGGGGGCGGGACGGGACGGAAGAGGGTTGGAGGTGGGGCGGAGGAGGGACCGGTAGCTCCTTCGATACTCGGGAGTTGAATAAATTTTCATAAAAATTTCACGTAAACATCTCTCGACCGAATATAATTCACTTGTGATGCTAATTTGAACGAAATTGCTTTTCCGATTTGCGTGAACTTTTTCAGGACCCGCGGTCTGCGACGAGCCGCTCTGCGACATCCGCGTCTGTTGGATTTAGTGTAAATAAAAAACCATCAAATGATCATCCGACAATCCGGATAAGAAGAGTAATCGGTGTTGTGCTGCAAGAACTCTGGTGAACTATAACACCGACCGTCTCGTTTAAACAAATATTAGAAGGCACGAAGACTTACCTACATACTGCACGAATGTGGAAAGACGACCGCACCAAGGTGAGAGATGCCTATTATGTCGTATTTTAGCAGGGTATCTTGCCCTGCCTGATCCCTTAGTACTTTAGTAGCCATTTTACAACATGCATTGGGAGAGATCATAGTAATAACCTAAAACATTTTTAAGTTTTTTTTAAGTCAATGGGAGAGATGGACTATTTTTTACAACGAGGTACACGGCCACACACGGCAAACGATCAATGAAAGCTAATCGTCAAAGTTATTTTATTTTTTATTTCTTTATTTTTTTTTAATACTTTTATTATTTATTAGTTGTATTTAGTTTTGGTTTTATACTTAGATTTTTTAGCAATTGCATATCATGTTGTGTATTTTGGAGAGTTGACTGCTCTTGAAATGTGGTGGAGTAGTCGTGTGTAGTGTTAACTTCTCTATCTAAGTAAAATCAATATCATCATGAATCAATATTATTATACTAATAATAAATCTGTAAGGGATAGTTATGGAGTAAGTTACTTTGTTTTATGAGATATATGCGTTTGTAGACTCTATGTATGATACTAAAACTAAATTGACGATTTTTTAGAAATATTTTCTGTGTGTATGTATGTCCTCCATAAATATTAAACCGGTCATCCGAATTTGATGAAACTTAGTACAAGCACATTTGATTATACGGGACACATGATAGGCTAAATAAATTTCAGTTCCGGTTATGCTAAGATGTGGCTCTCATACAAACCGAATTGTTCCGCGCGCCGAAATAATGGTACGGTAGCGGGCTTGCTAACTTTATTCTTTTTAAATACGAATTTCACGCGAGCGAAGCTGGGGGCAAAAGCTAGTAAATAAATAAACTTACAAAAAGTTGTAAGGTAGCAGTAGCAAGCAAGATACATGGCCTAGGTGCAGGAATCAGGTTATACGTGGCATATGCGAGTTCCACCCACACAATTTATTCCATTATTCATACGGAAGCAGCATCAGCCGTGCGCAAGCGTGTACGTGCTTTCTCGCAGCGTGTTCGTTCAATTAGCACCGCCCTCTAGTGTGGTCGCTGCATTTTCTAAATCGCTTTTACTGTGTATTACTTATTTTATTACAAAGTTTCCAGAGACACAATAGGGACGAGCCAATGAGAGAGCCACTCGAGTCTCATACTTGTCTTCGGTACGAAAGGCCGACTTATGGCAGGGCGTAATTTTTTCTCAGTCCAATTTTCTCGCCTAAATTCTAGGGGTTATATGCTATATAACTGATCAGTAGAAGCGAAAGTTTTAAATCAGAAAATCAGAATCAGATTTATTAGATTGATCGATCGTACTGAACGAAACAATCTAGTTTACTATTAGCCAGCAATCCAAAGGTAAGTCAACTACAAAGGTATGGCAACTTTTCGGCGGTGATACTGATTGGTCGGAGCATGTGGTCTGTTCCCTCTGAGTCAGCCACCCTTAGTGAATTTCATAAAAAAATTATGGTAAGTCCAACTTTTACGCGAGCCCGAGTCGCGGCCACGCCTAGTAATATATTAGTGGAAATGCAGTTGTTCAATCGTGCCATAAACATTGAAACGCAGGAAGTGAGACTATCGAATCTCTAGCTACAGACAGGTGTAAACTACCCGTACTTAAATAGCCGACTGCATTTTGTTGGTGTTAGTCTATTCTCATCTTCCGTGGTGTTAGTAAGTCGACTCCATTGAAAACCCACGAGTCATCAACTATTACATTAACAACCGCGATCATGATCGACCATTAAACGTTTCCGAACTCAAAAGTCATTCATTCATTACATGGCAATTGTAACATGCACCGCACTAAATAAATGGGGTATCATTACCCATTAACAAAACAGGGGGCAAAGGTGTGAATGCAGCAACACAACCAAAAATAATTTTCGTTTACGTAAAGGAGTCGGTGGACCGCTAAATAAATTAACGCGCAGCTCTGAGTTTTTATATTTTATTTACTTAGCGGTCCCCCCACTCCTTGAAATAAGTAAACGGAAATTATTTTTTAATTTTTAAGGGTCGGGGATTTTTTAAATTTATAATTTAAAAAAGCTTCGATCCTTAAAAACCGCATGCAAATCGGTCCACTTATTAAGATAGGTAATTAATTTTTTTATAATTTTTTTTATTTTAAGTTACTTGATTATTTGAAAACTTAGCTAACAACCATCCCCCGATTAAACCAGCATTCCAATAAAAAAAACCGCATCCAAATCGGTCCATCCGTTTGGGAGCTACGATGCCACAGACAGACACACCAATACACACACACCCCTCTTTTTTCGTCGGGGGTTAAAACACTATACTAAAAATTCATCTGGTTGGGAGATCCTCACTGCTACGGCACGAAATCTGTAGGTAAACTGCTGTCTACTCCTAGGCACACTGTCTACACAACACAAGCAATATTTTAAAAATATACCCTAACATATACATACACAACAACAAGAGAAAAAGGGGAAAATGAAGTTTAACAGTAGGTAACCTACAACCACACAAAACAACACACGCAAAACAATTACCCATCGAATGGGTTTTTACTGTATCTTATTAAATAAAAAAATTGGCCATCGGGAGGATTTAACTTTACTTTAGTAATAAAAAATTACCCATCGGGAGGGTTTAAACTCTATTAAGCTTACCTTCGCTCTGGTGCATACTGAACCTTGCGCTTACAAGACGCGAGTAACAACAATAAAGGTGCAATTAAACTCGCCTGTCCGCAGCTGACAGTTGAAAAATACGCCGTTACGAATTACAACTCATTGTTCTACGCCCACGTGTCGTGACATGAGCTTTGTGGCACCAACTGAGATAGAGGAAGCATTGGAAGTTCATCTCCTTTAACTTTTTTTTTACTAGACTGCCAATGCAAAGAAGGGTAATGTTTCGCTTTCGTGTAGGTATGTATGTGGCGGAGTTTCTTTATTCCCTCGTAACTCCAAAAAAGGCTGAACGAATTGTGATGAATAAGGTATCTTACGATTTTCCATAGTACCGAAAACCATACTAGCGAGCGACGCCACTCCATCAATCTTCTCCAGTCTCGTGGTGACAAAATTTTTCATAAGCTCTAAACTTTTACACACTGCTTGCAAATATGTTGTACTGTGTGGGGCCGGTACTTTAAAAGAATAGCCCCACTGCATCTCTCCCCGTGTATGTCGTAAAAGGCGACTAAGGAATATGACTCCCTTCTTATATCACTAGGTGGTAGGGTTCAACCCGCCCGGGTTGGTACCACCGCACTGAATGAAAGGTCGGTCGAAACGGCTATGTAAATAGTTTGTGTTTTCCGTCCAGTTCAGTGTAGCCGGCACGACCGAAGGGAAGCACTGACGTGGCACCAAGTTCACCCGGTGTTGTGGGCTGACGTCACGGATGTTGTAGGTGATGTAGCGAACCGTGTCAGTTTCCACAAAAAAAAATGTATAGGTAAGTACCTATACGTATTTACAACGAAAATAATTTATGAAATTATGAAAGCTTTCTGCATAGTATAAAATGCAAGTTCTACCGTATATTCGCTTAAAACTCGAGAACGTGGTAAACCTAACGACCAATGGGAAGCACTGACACGGCACATAGTTCACCAAGGTGTTATGGGCTGACATCATGGATGTTGTAGGTGATGTGACATCAAGCTGACAAGGTTGGATACAGTAGCCAACCGTGTCAGCTTCCATATAAAAAAAACGAATAATTTAAACGTGCTTTTCGTTACTTTATATCAGTGGTGGCCATACTTTTTTTTAACCGACTTCAAAAAAGGAGGAGGTTCTATGTTCGGCTGTATGTATTTTTTTTATGTATGTTCAGCAATATCTTCCCCAATTGTGAACCGATTTCGATAATTCTTTTTGTGTTCGGTTCAGTCTAGCTCCAAGGTGGTCCCATTTTTTTTTGGTCAAGATCGGATTGAAGGCCTCGCGATTCCGCCGAGTACATTAATAGCAAATAAAAATTACTAAAAAAACTGTGAATGAAAAACTATTTAAAAAAATATAAAAACCGCCTTCAAAAATGTATGAAATAAAAAAATTTAAATCGAACCCTAGAGTTGAAGGCGGTGGTGCTAAAGCAAGCAAAAATAACCGCCCGCCTTCAACTCTAGGGTTCGATTTTAATTTTTTTATTTCATACATTTTTGAAGGCGGTTTTTTTTCTATGAAGATCTACCTACAAAACATCTACCTACAAGGCACTTGTAGCAAAAATTTTCGGTGTTCAATAATTTGTAGTAATTTTGGTTTGAATTGAAAGCTATGTTCATTACATTCTTTATATATTTCTTTACTATTGCGGTCCTCGTGGAAGACGACACCGCCCGGAAAATGTTTGTCATACATAAAATATTATGAATTCTTTGATGTTTCTATGAGTCCCTTTTGCTCTACATATTTTCAGAGATCGACCTTAAAGGCTCTTGGGATCGACCGATCGATCGCGCTCGACCGCTTGGGCACCACTGCTTTATATCATTCGATTTATATCGCGTTTTGTATAATGCAATCTATGTCAGATTGACCATGATAAAACGTGCGAAATAATGTGTACCTTTCTGTTGTTTCAGGTAAAATTTCACATTCGTACATCTATGTACGACAGGTACGACGCTCTACAACCGGATGGTCTCTTTCTAAATCCCGACGTTCATTATTAATTTACTGCCGGGTACTGTACGCACATATCGCCTCACATGATGTGACATGACGCTATTCTTTTAACGCGAGTGGAGTCGCGAGGACAAGAAGTTAATGTTTGGCTGTTTGCTTAGTGGCTACATCACCCTACATCATACTAAAGAAGTGATATCAGCTAGGAACCACGGCAGTGCTTCCCGTTTTTCGTGTCGGCTACTAAGTCTAATCTGCATGGCATTCTCATTAAATTTAACAACAAATTATTGTTTATAATTATGTTGAATAAATTGTTTCCACCCCCTTCAATGGATAAGTGATACTGTAAAAACTCTTATTTTTCCAGTAAGGTCATTTAAAGTTTATTGTTATAATTTGACATATAAAATCCCTAATTTAAATCATAGAATATTCTATTGTTCTGTATATGAGAACTAGATTAATATTTTTGAGGGAATGAACAATTTAGAGATAAAACAAATTAATAAAGACAACTTATAAATAAAATATTTCCTCTATAGGGGCCAAACACATTGTCCCTAGGACGGACGCAGCATTCCCCCTCTGACTTGCGATAGAAACACCTAATTTAAATCATATTAACGAAATCATTAATTACCTGCACAGAATGTGTTCATCTAACTAAAGTCATGAAAAAAGTATGTGGACACATGGTCGGTTAACTAAAGCTGGCACGTACACAGTACTCACACCAATGCAATTGCCCGCGTGCGAGTGAGACGTCGCACTGCATACGCATCACGAAAACCCGATCTGTCTCACTCGCACGCGGGCAATTGCATTGGTGTGAGTACTGTGTACGTGCCAGCTTTAGTTAACCGACCTGTAAAACATTGTGTTCTACTATTTATTATAAATTGGTTTTTAAGTTTAATATCACGTTTCTTTATAACACCACAACATAATTTCACACAATTTCGTATAGTGACACTTTTCCATTGACCGTGCGATATAGGCTCACTCAAGTTCTACAAGCGATTACCCTCCTTCCCCGCCGGCCGCCGGGGGCGGCACGGCACTGCCTCTAAGTAAGTCTATCTCGCTGTTTAGCCTGATTAGATATGCACGTACGCGCTCACTCTCGTGGTCTCTCATTGCTCGTGGTATCATGCGCGGAGAGAGCCGCGGCGGAGGCGGTGCGGTCGGTACCTTTGTGTTGCGATGAAGGAAACTTCCGCAACGAACGCGACTCGGGCCGACCGGGCTTACGGTAAGGTGTCACTGAGGACCCGTTCCGTCAGCACAGCTTAGCACGGGGCATAAAGTGCCGGCGCACTGGGGTCATTCTGCGTTCAAATAGGTATATACAGGTTGTCCGCAGTAAGTTTTTTTTTATGGAAACTGACACGGTTGGCTGCATCACCTACAACATCCGTGATGTCAGCCCATAACACCGGGTGAACTAGGTGACATGTCAGTGCTTCCCTTCATTTCATGTCGGCTACACTGAACGGACGGAAAACACGAACTGTTTACATAGCCGTTTCAACCGACGTTTGGTACCAACCCGACCGGGATAAACCCTGACACCTAGTAAGGTAAGAAGGGAAGGGACCTACAGTTTAACCGTGGTCGAACCACGGTCAGCCTCCAACCAAGGTATAGAATACTAAAAGGGGCTTGTATATACTTGAAACTAAATAACTTTAATATTACGACTTTTTACTTTAAAGACATAATATTTGTTTAAAGACCAGCAGGTCTATTCTTGTAAATTCTGACAGCGGAATCAGCGCTGATGTGGCGCTGAGAGCCGCTTTGGTAAGTGGCTCTCAGCGCCACAACAGCGCTGATTCCGCTGTCAGAATTTACAAGAATAGACCTGCAGGGCTGGGTTCTAAATGTATGGAGAATAAAAAAAAATCTTCAAAATAAAACGCTTATCAAACATTTTCACTTACAAAATCACCCATATCATCCTTCTCAGTATTTCATACTTTACCGTCGCCGACCACTCAGCCTGGTTACCTATAAAGCTATATCACCCTGTATACCTATAGCGTATAACTGCGTTTATATGGGTCATAATTTACTATTTTATACTGTGTGTATGTTATGAACGTGCAAATGGAAACCCCTTTTCATTTTGCTTTCCTACAAGTAGCGTCTATAGGGCAAATTTGATTGCATTTTAGCACATTATGATCGTTTACATGGAATGTTAATTTTAAATTTTAGCTCACTTATAATAAGAAAATTAAATAAAAACTTGTAAAAATGGACAGAACATTCCAAAGTGTTGTGTGCACTAATGAAGGCCGCTCTAATAATAATACACTTTATGTCACTTGTGTGGCAAGGGCAATTTCCTAGAGTCAACCCGGTGGACCACCATTTTTACATGAAATCCGAACCATGGAGCAGTACATTTTTGCATACCCCAATGCACGTATATTTTTTCGTTCCTTCCACACTGCACTACCGAGCTGCACTACCGGTAGTGCTGTTTGGAATTGTTTGTCCCATCTGCACTACTGCACTACCAGCTGCAAAACCGGTAGTGTCGTTGGGAATTATTTCTTCCCTTTTGCACTACTGAGTAGTAGTGCACAATGGAATTTTAAAGAACCTTACTTTTTCATTCCCAACTGTACTACCAAACGATTGTGTATACGAACTCTTTGGTGCTGTGGTTTTTCCTTATGATACCCGCTACTTATGATTCTCAATGAACTTGTTTGTGGAACCAACAGATCTCATAAAAATTTGCTATTTTTTTAGGAATATTTTTTTCAAACCAGAAAAAAAAACTCATTGGTACCAGTGATATGCTAAAGTAAGGATATGGCCTTCCATACAAATTTATCTCGCTATATGGGCGTCGATAGACGCAGCGCCATCTCTTAGCGAATTCGTGAACTACGACAGACATCCAGCCGCTCTGCGGTTTTAGCGTTCGAAGTAGCGTTGTACCGACGTTATCATAAGTGTTACATTTTTGCAATAACAAAATTATTATCATTAGTAGATATTGCAAGGAGGAACAAGGCATTGCTAGACATAGGCGTTCTTTAATTAAATTAAGTAAATACAAATCATTAGTCCCATAACGGTATTATTACTATACATACAGGGTGTCCCAGAAACCGACGAGAATCCTTTAACAGGAGATAGGGCTGCTAATTATCTCTCAGAATATCTAATTTTAGGTTTAGTAAAAATGGCTTAGTTTTTGAGATATTGTCATTTTTGTAAAAATCCAAAATTTTCTCCTTCAGCTCATTTTTTTAAATGCCACAAGTACAAATGTAAGATTTTCTTAAATCTAGTTTTTGTCAAATATTCCTGAAAAGTAAGGCTTTCACACCGTATAATTTATTTTTTCATGTTTAATCCTGTTTAGCTGGAAAACGACTTAAGAGCCACATGTTAAAAAAATTTCAGCCTCATCCCTTGAGTTTGGCCTTTCGCGGTGAAAAAAAAAATTACTACACTAAAGTGGCATTATGCAACAAAAGTACGCCCATCTATTGTAGTTATTAAAATGGTACATCACTTACCGATTTGCCCAATAAGTTATGAGATATTGTCATTTAACTGCAAAAAGACCTCGGAATTTGATAACTGTTCTACCAACTACGAATTGGAATAAAATAAACACTTGAAGTAATTGGTCTTTATTAACCTGTTATAGCAGATGTTCAAATTATTTACAACCTGCACAAATGCTAGCTCGACATCTTCTCACAAATTCCCGGTTGATGCGTCGAGCAAGTACTCGATGCAAGTGCAGATACGTCCACCTATGCTATGTAAATAGTTTGTGTTTTCCGTCCAGTTGACTATAGTCGGCACGGCCGAAGGGAAGCGCTGACGTGGCACTAAGTTCACCTGGTGTTATGGGCTGACATCACGGATGTTGTAGGTGATGTAGCCAACCATGTCAGTTTACATAAAAAAAACCTGAGCTACTGCCGTAATTCTTTCTTTGAGCTCTATCAAGTTTTTCACCGGTTTCCCGTAAACTTTTTCTTTTAAATAGCCCCAATAATAAAAATCTAACGGATTTAAATCCGGAGACCTAGACGTCCGATCCATCTGTGGGGATATGCTTGGTCTAAAAAATTACGCACTTCTCTAGCGTAATGGGCTGGGCAGCCATCATTTTGCAACCACCTCCGTATGGCCAATGGTACATCTTCTAAAAGGCTCTGAAGCTCCTGTTGCAGAAACTCAAGATAATTCGCCCGTTTAAAGTCTCTACAATTCAACGGACGTCTTGTGGCCTCCTAGCCACTTGCATCCCCACAGATAGACCGGACGTCTAGATCACCGGATTTAAATCCGTTAGATTTTTATTATTGGGGCTATTTAAAAGAAAAAGTTTACGGGAAACCGGTGGAAAACTTGATAGAGCTCAAAGAAAGAATTACGGCAGTAGCTCAGGTTCTTTTTAATTTTATTTTTTATTTTTATGGAAACTGACACGGTTGGCTAAATCACTTACAACATCCGTGATGACAGCCCATAACACCGGGTGAACTAGGTGCTATGTCAGTGCTTCCCTTCATTTCGCAAACTTATGTAAACTGTCATGGTTGGCTACATCACCTACAACATCCGTGATGTCAGCCCATAACAACGGGTGAACTTGGTGCCACGTCAGTGCTTCCCTTCGGTCGTGCCGGCTACACTCAACTCAACTGGACGGAAAACACAAACTACATAGCATAGGTGGACGTATCTGCACTTGCATCGAGTACTTGCTCGACGCATCAACCGGGCATGAGAAGATGTCGAGCTAGCATTTGTGCAGGTGGTAAACAATTTGAACATCTACTTTAACAGGTTAATAAAGACCAATTAACTTCAAGTGTTTATTTTATTCCAATGCGTACTTGGTAGAACAGTTATCAAATTCCGAGGTCCTTTTGCAGTTAAATAACAATATCTCATAAATTATTGGGCAAATCGGTAAGTGATGTACCATTTTAAAAACTACATTAGATGGGCGTATTTTTTTTGCATAATGCCACTTTAGTGTAGTAATTTTTTTTTTCACCGCGAAGGGCCAAACTCAAGGGATTAGCCTGAAAAAATTTCAATATGTGGCTCTTAAGTCGTTTTTCAGCTAAACAGGATTAAACATGAAAAAATAAATTATACCGTGTGAAAGCCTTACTTTTCAGAAATATCTGGCAAAAACTAGATTTAAGAAAATCTTACATTTGTACTTGTGGCATTTAAAAAAATGAGCTCAGGGAGAAAATTTTGGATTTTTACAAAAATGACCATATCTCAAAAACTAAGCCATTTTTACTAAACCTAAAATTAGATATTCTGAGAGGTAATTAGCAGCCCTATCTCCTGTTAAAGGATTATCGTCGGTTTCTGGGACACCCTGTATAAGCATTGCTAAATTAACATTCTATCTACCGAATGACCCGTTCCTTATATTATGCCAATATTGCAAGACTTGCCACAAAGTAGTATGCATTTTTCGAAAGCAAAAAATTCTACTACGTTTTACGTAAGACACCTAGGCCAGTGTTGCCATAATGATTCCCAGTAAACGAGTATTATAAAAACAATTGCGGTTTTCTTATCAATAATAACAAGTTGTGTAAGTATAGTATTTGTAAATGAACATCATCATTGAAAATTGGACATAGAATATCAATCTGTGTCACATGAACATTAGTTTTGGTCATATCTCGAGAACGGCTGGTCCTAGATCCATCGTGTTCATGCTAAAACTGGACGTCTCGATGAGATGTAACTATGTGTTACATTAAAAAAAAATACAGTCGAATTGAGAACCTCCTCCCTTTTTGGAAGTCGGTTAAAAATTGGTTTTGGTCATATCTTGAGAACGGCTGGTCCTAGATCCATCGTGTTCGTGCTAAATAAAACTGAACGTCTCGATGAGATCTAACCATCTGTCACATGAAAATTTGTTTTGGCCATAACTCGAGAACCGGTGGTCCCAGACCCACCGTTTTGGTACTCAAACTTCATGTCTCCGTGAGATCTATCCATCTGTCCCATGAACTTTTGTTTTGGTCATAACTCGAGAACCACTGGTGCTAGACCCATCGTGTTGGTACTCAAACTTAAAGTCTCGGTGAGATCTATCCATCTGTCACATGAACTTTTGTTTTGGTCATAACTCGAGAAGCACTGGTGCAAGACCCACCGTGTTGGTACTCAAACTTCAGGTCTCGGTGAGATCTATCCATCTGCTACATGAACTTTTGTTTTGGCCATAACTCGAGAACTACTGGTGCTAGACCCATCGTGTTGGTACTCAAATTCAAGTCTCGGTGAGATCCATCCATCTGTCACATGAACTTTTGTTTTGGTCATAACTCGAGAACCACTGGTGCTAGACCCATCGTGTTGATACTCAAACTTCAAGTCTCGGTGAGATCTATCCATCTGTCACATGAACTTTTGTTTTGGCCATAACTCGAGAACCACTGGTGCTAGACCCATCGTGTTGGTACTCAAACTTCAGGTCTCGGTGAGATCTAGCCATCTGTCACATGAACTTTTGTTTTGGTCATAACTCGAGAACAACTTGTCCTAGTTCGAGACCAACGGTTCAAGAGTTATGACTAAAACAAAAGTTCATGTGACAGATGGATAGATCTCACCGAGACCTGAAATTTGAGTACCAACACAGTGGGTCTGGCACCAGGGGTTCTCGATTTATGACCAAAACAAAAGTTCATGTGACAGATGGATAGATCTCACCGAGACTTGAAGTTTGAGTACCAACACGGTGGGTCCGGCACCAGTGGTTCTCGAGTTATGACCAAAACAAAAGTTCACGTGACAGATGGATAGATCCCACGGAAACCTGAAGTTTGAGTACCAACACGATGGGTATAGAACAAGTGGTTCTCGAGTTATGACCAAAACAAAAGTTCATGTGACAGATGGATAGATCTCGCCGAGACCGAAGTTTGAGTACCAACACGATGGGTCTAGCACCAGTGGTTCTCGAGTTATGGCCAAAACAAAAGTTCATGTGACAGATGGATAGATCTCACCGAGACTTGAAGTTTGAGTATCAACACGATGGGTCTAGCACCAGTGGTTCTCGAGTTATGACCAAAACAAAAGTTCATGTGACAGATGGATGGATCTCACCGAGACTTGAATTTGAGTACCAACACGATGGGTCTAGCACCAGTAGTTCTCGAGTTATGGCCAAAACAAAAGTTCATGTGACAGATGGATAGATCTCACCGAGACCTGAAGTTTGAGTACCAACACGATGGGTCTAGCACCAGTGGTTCTCGAGTTATGACCAAAACAAAAGTTCACGTGACAGATGGATAGATCTCACCGAGACCTGAAGTTTGAGTACCAACACGATGGGTATAGCACAAGTGGTTCTCGAGTTATGACCAAAACAAAAGTTCATGTGACAGATGGATAGATCTCACCGAGACCTGAAGTTTGAGTACCAACACGATGGGTATAGCACAAGTGGTTCTCGAGTTATGACCAAAACAAAAGTTCATGTGACAGATGGATAGATCTCATCGAGACCTGAAGTTTGAGTACCAACACGATGGGTATAGCACAAGTGGTTCTCGAGTTATGACCAAAACAAAAGTTCATGTGACAGATGGATAGATCTCACCGAGACCTGAAATTTGAGTACCAACACGGTGGGTCTAGCACCAGTCGTTCTCGAGTTATGACCAAAACAAAAGTTCATGTGGCGCAGATTGATATTTTATGTCAAATTTTCATGTTCATTTACTAAAATACAATTTGTTGTTATCAATTATTATCTATCATTTATTATTATCATAGATTTAAAAAAATGTCACATTTTTATAATACTGGGGTACTGAGGAGAATCATTATGGCAACACTGGCCACACCACCACATATTTAAATACGACCCAGCTACGCTGCTGGTCGCTGCGTTTTATCTTAATTTTTTATTTCGTCTGAGATAAATAATAACAAAAATAATGCTTAAATAAATAAATTATTAATTCACACTAGTTAACGTAATTCCCAATATTAAATAAAAATTATCGAAATATAACACGTACACATTTTGTTTTTATAAACGTTGATACAAAGTTACTTCGTTAGCGCTCACGTACTGCATGGCGGCGCGTGGCGGCTGGCGTGCGATGTTGCGTAAATAATATGTCAATTCAGATTTTATTAGGAAATATCGCTGAATGCAACAAAATAAGGCTTACTCACCTATGGTACGTTATTTCCCCTTTCTTTTTTGTAGTACCTGCATGATTTGAGTACGCAAGTATGAGGCATTAAGGAGCGACACCCACACAACTAACACGTCCCGGCCGACTGACAGCCAGCAACTGACTGACAAGCCACTGGATGTCACCTTCGCTTGGTCATCCAGTGCAGTGAGGCCATTTCGTCAGTTCGTATAGGCCCGTCCTTACGTTAGTAATATATAAGTCAATGGCTGTACAACATTCCCTTCATTCAACAATAAGTTATAAGTACAATATCATGATTTAAGTGATTCGCTCGTAATTTTTCCGCACTTCTAGTAAGATTTCATTCACTGCTCGGTCCCATCGAAAAATATGATATAATTATTATGACAGAGTCACCTTTCTGTTTCAATGCTACCATAACTTTCAGTTTACTATTATTTTACTCTATTAAAAATATATAATATTTTCAACGTATCGAAAAGTCAAAATTGCCTCACAGAAACACACTATAAGTTTCACAAAAGGCTGTAAAGTCATGAAAATATCGCTAGGCAATGCGTGGGATACTTGGCTAGGTTAAGAACCGGTGGACTTTATAGACAACTCTCTTTTACGAGATTATGCAGTGTGCAGTTTCATGGGAACTATTGATATAAAATTTATGAATCCTCTATGTTGGCGGTATAGCACCTTAATTTTATTGTATGTAAATTCGATATAAATTAACTCACTTCTAACGTAAATTTAATAATGCAATACAATACAATTCACTTTATTTGTAAGTAAAATAACAAAGTTACATTATAATGCAATTTATCTTGAAATTACATCGTCAAAAACAATTTATACAGTTAAATACATTTCATTAATTTAGATTTTACATTTATATATTTATAATTAAATCCATCACATTTACATACATTAAATAATTAGGTTCCATTACACACTTGTACATTTTAATTAAGTTAATATTTGGAAAATCTTTAGGTCATACAAGTTCTGGGTTAGTAGCCATTCGTGCAGTCTTGTTTTAAAATTTTTTTTTATAGCTATGGTTAGTGGTGTTATATTAATTTTTATTATTTCGTGCAAATAAAGCTGCTTTTTTTACATATATGTCATAAGTAGTGAGTATTTTTAATGACGTAAATAATGGCTTGCAGTGTTCATTCCAACGAGCCTTTGTAATTATGCGAATAGCCTTTTTTTGCATTCTGAAAACTTTAATAGTGTCACCAGAAGACCCTCAAAATTCAATTCCATAGCTGAGTATTGAGTAAAAATAACCATAATATGCATTGATTAGTGCCTCCAACGTACATGATTTAGCAATTATTCTTAGACAATAACACGCCTTTGATAACTTCTGGCAAACATTTTCGATGTGTTCATCCCATCTTAAGTGGTTATCGAGAGTAAATCCTAGAAATGTTGTTTTCGTTGCAAATGAGATAATGTCATTATGATATCTTAAAAAGTAATTATCGTCATTGCTGGTAGATTTGAGATACAGAATTTTATTCCTTGGGTGTTTGCAGTGTTAAGTATTAGACCGTTTGCGTTAAACCAATCGGATATTTCGTTAAGCATTCTTTGTAGTCGGTCAACCAGGTTACTCATACTATCTTCTTTTACAACAAAATTTGCGTCATCTGCGTACAATATAATGAGAATGGCTAGTTTGATGTGATTCGGTAGGTCGTTTATAAAGACCAGGAATAACAACGGCGCCAGTATTGATCCTTGTGGGACTTCATATTTGGCTACGAAACATCGAGACTTATTTTCTTTTATGGACCCTATCGTCATATCTGTATGGTTAATGTGTACATTAAATTCTCGGTTATATAGGTAGCTTCTGAACCACTCCAAGGCCACCCCCCTGATATCATAGAACTCCATTTTATTTAGAAGATAATTGTGGTTTACCAGGTCAAATGCCTTAGAAAGGTCCAGAAACAGACCGGCTGTGTGTTCGTGTTGATCTAGTCCCTGCAGTATGCCATTCGTGAATGTGTGAGTAGCTGTAAATACAGATCTACCTGGGCGGAAACCATGTTTGGCAGTCTCTCAGGCGGAAACAATGTTATTATGATATTACGTTACAGTTATGTGATAATAATTGAGATAATTAATAACGGTGGCGAAATGCGCAATATTCTTGGCCTTTTGGATTGCAGGCTACAAAACTATATGAATTCCAAACACAATCACGGTATCATTCTGAAACAAATTATTGCCGGTTTTTTAATTAGCTTTACTCGACTTTACTCGCGGTCTTCTCCGAGGTATATGGTTCAACGTTTCGGGCCAAACGTATGGCCCATCCTTATGAGCCTTCTGCCTCTTGCACAACATCGACTACCACGTTTAGCAAAGTATTCGGACAAGATAACTATCAAGCCAGTGAGGCACGAAGACCCACCTCCTGCATGACTCGGTGGAAGGAAAATGCCAAGGTGAGAGGTGGCTAACCTGTCGCCCTTTAGCACGGCATCTTGTCCTTATCCCTTAGTCGCCTTTTACGACATGTACGGGGAGAGATGTAGTGGGGGCTCCACACGGTACATACAGTAAGCGATAGTGTCTAATAACATTTGCGCTTAAATCCGATTTGCAATTAAATAAAAAAAAATCTTCCTAATAATAAATTCATTTATATTTTTATTATAATATTATTTTCATCGTCATAATGTCATTAATTAATTTATTGACCACTTTTATAAAAGCGGTTATCGACATAAACCGTAATTTTTTTTTTTTTGCAATACAAATCCGATTACTCTACATGTGAATTGTGGGCTCATATAAGTTTTAATATCTGCACATATGGCTCCCGCGAAACATAACGACACTACGAAATCCCCACCTCTACGGAACGACTATAACATATTATGCGAGTTGTTGAAAGCTTTTTGGCACTTTCTGAGTAATAACGTCAAACAAATACAAATTTACTGCGTTTATTCATACGAGGTTTTGGCAACGTTATATCAATTTTCGGGGCAGCCTCTTGCGGAGAACTGAAACATTTTAAAGTTTTTTTACAGCCGGCATGGGTGGCTGGCCCCAAAATTTCAATTGAAGATCAGACATAGCCAATAACACCACTCCTCGTGAAATAATCGTCTAATTTGTCGTCGTCTAATTTGTTAACATGCCTTTTGAAGATCCCCAGGTCATAGGTCACGCTAATCACAAAAGCATTGCTCCAAAAAACAAGTGTTCACAGATTATGTAGATTTTGGACGCGTTTTGTAGAATAATAATAAATTCAATTTTGATTTCTCTGAATAAAATACTTTGATCTAAATTTCGAAGAAGTAATAGAATAAAATAAAATATTAAAAGTTTAAAGAGAAACACATCTATGGAAACTTAGAAAAAGAACTGGAGGAATTACTCGCTAAGAGGTGACCATGTCAAATATTCGTCAGTTATCTTACACATTTCCTCTACAACTAAGATAATTCATTCAAAAATTCACTTGTGCATTCGCTCCTTGCATTGCGAACTCCAGTAGCTTACATAAACTGTTAATTATATTGAGTTAGAATGAAATATAATGTTTGTCTTAACTTTAATTGAGAAGTAGGTCTGCTTGGTATTTGCATTCGCTTAAAACTTCGCGAGAACAACTTCCGTTCTTGATATCTTCATGATATAGCTTACTTGAATGTTTGGCAGACATTTTGGAACAATTTGCATTTGCTATTAGGTTTTGTTTGGATCTCCCGTTTGTGATTTGAAACAATGGAATGGTAAATTTCTCTTTTTTTTTTTCTTTTTTGCTGACGAATAATAATTTAAACCGTCTTTAGTCCAACCATTTGTGCTACACCTTCAGAAAATATGAACTTAGTCACACTGATTCTTCAATAAAAAGTGTTGTACTTGTATTTTGATGTAACTATAAAAATGCTATTAGAATTAAAAATAACACTTAGTACTATGTCATTTGTCATAGGTTTATCTAAGTTTTACTTGTAAATAATACCCGAACATTTCAAAGTTCGGGAGTCGCGACGTATCAACTTCGTCAAAATGATTGCCGTTATTTATAGAAATTAAAAAATATATGGAATACATTAAATAAATAGGCACCAATTAACATTTCTGACACGTCCAAGCATTCTATATGAAATAGTCATAATATTACAATCTCATTATCATTCTGCATGTATAAATGGTTTACCTTTACGACATCTATTAATATTAACTATCAAACCTTTAAATAAAATTTCTCCAAAACAGTATTGAACGATCTTCCATCTTTATAATTTTATTAAGATGTACGTTCAATTTTGACTCTTATATAATAATCTTTAAATTCTAAATGTAATCGATACTCACAAATATGATCAAGATTTACATTGAGTTTTGTGTTCTTGTAATAACATTGAATTTTGAAGCGTGTTTCCTGCACGTAAGTGTCTAATTTGATGGTAAAGTGGATTGCCCCGTGTGATCTGAATGTGTGATATAGGTATTAAGTTGTAGGTACTCAGCGGAGACGCCGCATTTGATTACAGATTTGATGACGGAGAAAGTTCAATGTCGACTCTCTGTAATGACCAATAAATTCAATCAACGTGCTTTAAAAAGTGGTAATTTTATGAAGGAGCATGGCTGCAGCAATAAATGCAGTAACGACCACTATAAAACTCGGAACATAGTTCCAAGTCCACTTGATTGTTTTAATTAAATCATCCAATAGTAGGGATTTTAAGTTGTGGTAGGGAATTAAATTAGTAGGAACCTATATTCTAGATTAGAAAACAATAAATTGTTTAATGTTATTTCCGAACGTGAACATTTTATTTAAGTAGATATATTTTTTTATGGAAAGCGCGTCATGTGGCATCTACCAACGTAATACACGTGGGTATTGTTGGTTTTCCATCAGTCTGCAAACTTACTTTACCCACAAGTAGGTAAGTAGTGATTTCAGTATTTATAACATTCATGTTATCTAACGGAATTAGAAAATTTTAGTAGTTAATACGTATGATTGTTTTTTTATGAAGTAACATTACTTGTGTTCCTTCACAAAAATCTTGTTAATAACTTTGCTCGAAATTTGTCGTGAAAAAGGTCTTATTAACAAAATGAACAGTAATTATTTCAAGTGCAAAAATTTAAGAAACATAAAATGTTAACGACTCAAGTTCCGGCCGCGGCGGCGGACTAAGAACTTAACTTTTATGATTTTTAAACTGGCACTAAAACGCCGCACTTTTTTGTATTAAGTTTTATTTCAACTCCAAGATATGATTATCAGTTGAATGAAAATATAACGTTTCCTTTGGGATTATATTTCAATACATACATTATTTTTTGAGATTAACTACTTTATTTGGTTTGGTATTAAACATTATAACAAAATCATATGAAAAAATTCAGGAATGAAAATAATTTTCACAGTAAATGAAACTCTATTGCATAGAAAATAATGTCCAGTTATCCATCACCGCCACAGACGATAGAAAGATACGGATGGAGTATAATACCCTAGGGTAAGGTTCAAGTAAATATTTGTAGGTACTCAGCCGACTTCTGAGCTAGCGATGCGTGCAGAGACAGACAGACAGTTACCACCGCAGGACATATAAAATAGTGCGCGCACTCTAGAAATGTCAAAAGAGCTGACAGATATTAAAATGTTTACCAAACGCCCACCTCGATTGACCCAAATTGCCAATACAAAAGGGAAACATGACGTTTAATTCCAATTTAAAATTTATTTTATTTCATAAAAACATACACACATTTTTAAAGAGCGCCTCTCTCCCTACTCTATGTAGATATCTGTCTCGCAGAGGCAAATTGTTGTCAGTATTTCGTTAAAGAGTCTGCGCTTATTTGGTCTAGTCGGTACCTACCACACCAATACTATTCTTACATTAATATTTAAATACAAAATATAACAATTTAAAGCCAGTACATATCTTTATTTATATTGTTTAGTTAATAGTTAGGGGAATACAATTTTTTTTATAATTGACAACATATAGAAGAGTTAATTTGAACTTAAACCTTACTCATTTAAAATGACTTGCAGTCACCATTGTATAGGCACAGTAGTGTTTAATTAAATTATTTATTCTACGGTGAATATAATGAGAGCTGTTGAATTGTGAGCAAGAATGCAGAAAAAATTACAAAACATATGCACGATACAGTCAACTCATACAACAATTTATCAATGCCCTTTCCACATACGTATATCTTTTCTTCATTCTGTTCAGATGTACGTTGTATAAGGATTCTACGTTTGCTGTCCCCAACGGAGGCAGTTGCTCAAGAATCAACCTGGGGACAAGTCTGTTTGGTTTCATAAAAACATGTAAATAAAAGTTACAACGATCTTGTCCCAATATTCGCTTAGTATTGTTATTAGAGTATTCATTGAATAAACAGTTATGAGTTGTCGAGAAAGTTTTACGTATTAAAAAAATACTATTGTTTAGGTACAGAGCACTTAGCTGAGCCACTGGAGAAAGCCTACTCGTGATGACACATATGGTTATAACCATTCCGAAGTGCATCAGATTCCACAGGAGAAAATTAGAGTATGCACCCATAATGTATCGATTTATGCAGCCTTTTTGGGGCCCCGCCGCAAAATGCGAAAAGGGACCCCAATAAACAACTCATTGTAGTTTATCTTTTTATGCTTTTTCGCCGGGTTTAGAGGGCGATGACTATAACTAGCCACCCACAAAACAATTTGGACGACAGCCTATTATTTCCCTCTTTCTGTGGGATTGGAGATGATAGAACAATTTTCAAGAAATCGTTGGTGCGTCAATTTTCTCTTCCTCACTCGTTGTCAGCTTTTATCAACCCACATTTACGTGGCTTCACTCTGATCAACCCACGACATATCACTCGTGTCAGGTCAGGAGTGCCCGCATCCACATTTCTATACGAATGCCGCCGATCGATCTGCCCACGTCCTCGGAGCTCGCTCATTCTTTCAACAGCTATAAACGACCATTAGCTAGTTTAAAGCTGTTGGTAAATTGGTTTATGTTTTCGAATTAAAAATGACTTGTGTCCTCTAAAGTTGAACTGTACAGATATTTATTTTTATTTTTATTGACAGCGCGACATATAGCACCGAGCCACCGATAAGGTGTCTAACGACGCCCATGGACATTCGGTCATATGCGGGGGTTGCGAATGCCATGCCGGCCTGACAGGTGCCCATTCACGCCCCTCTTGACGGAACCGAGACTGTACTTGGTGGGAAATATATGGGCAGGGAGAGCGTTCCAGAGTTTACCAGTTCTGTAGAGGAAATATCTGCAGAACCGATTGGTACGCATCCGCGGTATGTCCAGTGTGTAAGGATGCAATCCCTGTGCGCGTAATAATTATCTACAGATTAATATAAAAAAAAACTCTGATTGCATATTTTTCAAACTTGTATTGAGGTTGTATTAAAATGTTTTAATAGTTGTCCCTCACATACTCGCGACGATCATTCCTTCTATTAGTGAGAAAAATTTAGTGATTATCTCTAATTTTACTAATAAGCAATACCGACACTTGATTCAAAGTTCTCCCAGATAGCATATCTCCTGTTTGAATGCTATAGCATCCGAATCCCCTAACTGCAAAACAAATATGTGAGCCACTCACTACCAATTGAAACCGTGGAACAAAATTGGTTCCACGGTCTATAAAATATCACTAGTTGTGTAGCATTCAATTGGCAACCGCGTTACGATCCCAAAGCTCCAGTTCAGCCCCCATGAGTCCCATCAGACTACAGGAAGAGAGTTCATCAGACTGGTTGCGTTGCTGCGGGATTACTCGATTCATTTGGGAAAGTGACTCCGCTTATCCACCCCTCTCGACCCCATGCAAACACTCGCAATGAAACGATCGGGTTTAACGTTGGATTTCTGCATGCATGCATTTCCTATCTCTTTAGAGACTATCTCTGCTCTGCCGACTCTCCCTTTTCCCTATCACAGCAAGTAGATATTAGAACAATTTGATGGTAGAACGTTTCAATATGAGCTTGAAGTATATCCAAATTATTATAGGGAACATTTCTTCATAATATGGCTGTAATATAAATAAATTATTCCACGACAGCTCATATCTCCATCGAGAGTGGAGGAAATCTCTTTGTTCTGTGAAATATAATCATAATTCAACTTAACTGTTAATTATATTTTAGAAAATCAAGAAAATTATACGGGGATGTAGCTTAAAGAGCAAGAAGATTTCCTAAGTTAATAAATAAATACTCATTTCCTCTGACTCTCTCTGGTCCTATGACTGGACCGATTCATCTCACCGTAATAACCATTTCTGTCTTCTCTATTCGTATAATAATGTATATTGCCTCTGTTTCGGACCGTGTTGAAAATGAACATAATGCGATTACCAACTTCTGCAGACCGTGCGATGAAGCGATCTCGTATCTAAGCGTCTCTATACTGCCCAACTGCGTTCAAGTCCCTGGGCCTTAATTGTATTTAATTAAGGCATCAGTCTATTTGTTTTACCATTATAATATATAGCAAGTACCCTGCAAAGTAAACTTATAGTCTCTGCCCAGCTAATAACCGCCCGTCTAACCCATAGGTTCGTTCGTGCATGCGGCTTCGAGGATCAATGCCTTTGGGAGGTTTACCCGGAGCAAAGGGGATCGGACGTTAATCTCCGCAGCGATGCGAAGATAAATTCGACAGTGACAACATCGCTTGGGCGAACTCTGTCCACTGTTCGGAGAATAGATAGTCACCGTAGATAGACTGACGAAAATCTATTCGTTTGGCAGTTCACCAACTGAGAGGATGGGGACTGTCTCTTTTTTATTGATCGCACAAACTGCCATACTTACATTCGAAGCATTATTTTGTATATATTATAAAATTTATATCCTTACGAGTAGTTCCTTCCTACATTGGCAAAGCTTTCAATTCAAAACTAAGCCTGTTTTTCCTTCTCATGAAGTCTTGGATAACATAGCTGTTGTTTGATGACATATTAATGAGGGGTTAGATAACATCTTGTTATTTGACGTCAAGTATAAAAAAATGTTCCTGTGATGTAAGAAATATTTATTATTATATCTTATCACTTACGCCATTTTTTAGAATTTTCAAAATTACCATCGGTTATACAATAAGGTTTTGTCCTTCATCACATTGGTGCAGGTTTACATTTACCATTATTTCTCTCTCACTTTTTATCATTTTCCCATCTTTAACAACATTCGAGATCACCGCCAAGATATAATCTCTACGGGCAGCTGCGCCACTAGGTAGCCCGCATTGCCCCAAACTCGCGTATATTTTGTCATCGGGATTATAATCTATCGGCGCGCCCACGACCCACATGGCTTCATTATTGTCACACGTTTCTGTTATTGCCCGACGATCGGAACTGACGTCCAATCAAACAACTCCATTCAGTGAGTTTATATCGAGCGCATCAACTGTACAGAGTGCGCCAACCATTCGCATTCACATCGGGGTGCGTTGTGCGTACGTTTACCAAAAAGTTATAACGCACGACTCCGTGCCGTATGCCAACTCAAATAATTGGCCTCCCAGTTTTACAATGTCAGTTGTATTGGCGAGTTTACTTTCTTGTTAGAACCCGCTTACTATTAAAACAATTGGACAACATTCAGCTGGATGTAATCATTTTGGTCATATAATATAATTATGAACTTCATAATAATTTAAAAATAAGTTTTTTGCTCTTACACATATTGGGATTCCGTACCGTACTGATACGGAAGCCTGTTACTAAGCCTACGCCGCCGCGCCGTCTATCTATCTGTCCGTCCGTCTTTCCTAACCTTTAAAGGGTTGAATCTTTTGAATCTTAATAGGTAGCCGGTTGAAATTTTCACAGAACCTGTGTATATTTCGATATTTGTAGCGGATATTGCGATCTCTTTTGACCACGAACAGATCGGGTTTTACATAGCCGTATCAAGCAACATTCACTCGGTGCAGTGCCTCTATCTCTAGCATCCTTATATCATATATATCCAATATATCTCATAATCTAAAATGTAATATCTTAACTTTGATGGTCACGAGCCGCGCCCTGTAGAGTGCAGGCACTGTGATGGCTTCCCGCAGCTCAGCCGCCGCTTTTCAATGAGATAAATTACTGGTTCATTAGTTCACTGAACAGAATCGGTAATCCGATTGGGCTTGGTAATGATTGGTGTTGTCCTGTTTCGATGCGTCAAGCTCTGTCCCTTGCAGAGCACGCCTTCGTTCACACCAATATGTTTGGGGATTATGCTTGTCCTGTCCTTGTGGTCTACAGCGCATATTTTGTCGAACATTAAATATGATATGATGGCGAATTTAAGATAATATCAGGTTTTAGTTTCCTAAACCGTATTTTTTTTTTTTTACCCGACTACGGCGTAATTAAAAAGGAGGATAATGATGTTGGCAGTGTATGTATGCATATTTGTATGTGTGGTCGTCTGTTCCCTCACAAAACCTAAACTGCTCAATCTATTTTAACATATGAGGCATTGTTGGATTCGTCTCGATAGTCCGCGTGTAGGGGTTTTTTTAATAAAACAATCAAAATGGCGGGCAGCGGGCGCCATATTTTCAAACTGTAATAGGGGTATCGTTTTCAAGAGCCTGAAAAATACACCACACTTAATGGTTTAGAGCCAAAAGGAATTGAATAAAAAATAATTTGTTTTTTTTATAAAACCCGAGTACGAAAAACGAATGAAATAACATGATAAGTTGATCCAAAATGACGAATGAGTATATAAGGATTCGAATAGACGGGAGCCCGACTACAGCATTTTGGATCCATTTCCCTTGTCATTTCTTTATGGAATAATTTGTATTTTTATAAAATAAATAGAACACACCATTTGTACTTTTATTGTACTATAATCTTTCTAATCTTCCTGGGCCTGACTTAAAATCAGCGTCCCTCTCACCAGCTCCAGGGCTCGGTGGGGAGGGACCAAGGCTGTGTCAGGTCCAAATTTTCTTGTCTATCTATTTACTGTTCTATGTGTTATTTAAACTCTCGTGTATGTGTTCAACAAGGAAAATAAAAGTTATTCATGGACACATGGACGACGGGCCCTACAGGAATTTCTAGACCACATAAACGCTGCTCACACAAGTATAAGCTACACCATGGAGCTCGAAAGTGACAAAGGTCTAGCATTCTTGGATATGTTTGTGACTCGTCGGCCGGATGGATCGCTGGGTCACACAGTGTACCGGAAGCCCACCCACACGAATAGGTACCTCCATGCCACCTCACACCACGCTCCCGCGCAGATACATTCGGTGGCGAGGGCCCTGGTACAGAGAGCAGAACGCATCTGTGATGATAACAGCATCGACAGCGAAAGAAGGACGATCACGAGCGCACTAAAACAAAACGGTTACAGCAGAAAAGCACTGATGCCTCACAAAAAGACATATCAACCCGTGCAACGCGCCGACAGACAAAGAGCATTTTTACCGTACGTCCGTGGACTGACGGATAAAATAGGGAGGAGACTGAAGAAACTCAGCATTGGCACTGTCTTTACTCCCTACAAAAAAGTATCCCAGATGCTACGTTCGGTAAAGGATAAGTTGCCTCTCCAGTCCGCCGGCGTGTACCAAATCCCATGTAGCTGTGGAAAGTCATACATCGGGCAGACGAAGAGGAGCGTAGCGACGCGGGTCTCGGAGCACATACGAGCGGCGAGACAACTGGACTCCAACAAATCGGCAGTGTGCGATCACATGGACTCCGGAGCGAACCACTGGATTAGGTTTGATCAGGTCAAAATTCTTGCGACCGAAACACGACACGTCCCACGTCTCGTCCGAGAGTCCATCGAAATCAAGAAGCACGACAACTTCAACCGGGAGGACGCCTTCAAGTTGTCGCCGATGTGGAACCCAGTCATAGCGCCGCTCAAGAGAAGAAGACACGACGGACACGACCAGCCGGAAGTGGACACCATCAGCGCCTTCGGTCTCTCCGCCGAGATCCGGAACGCACCTGAACCCTCGTCTACGGAAACTACCCGCACTGGCCACGGCTACAATCTTCGTCAAAGACGGACGAAGATGTGACAGTTCTCTGCCAACCGTCGCACAAGGCAGAGTGCTCCATGAAGATGGGCCATACGCTTGGCCCGAAACGTCGAGCCACATAGCTCGGAGTGAAACCGTGAGTAAAGCTGATTGATTTAAAATAATGTCTAACAACCACGGTAATTTAAAAACCCATATTATTCATTTTCATTATCATTTTTCATTTTCTAATGTACAGGGTGGCCCAAAATAACGTTGACAAGTGATTTTTGAAATAATTTTATTACCTTTAAACTTGAATTAAATTAATTTATAAATTATAAAAATACAACTTATTTTATACAAGAATTCCTATTTGTCTTCAAAATAACCTCCTTTAGCGCGAATACAAAGAGTCAAACGCTTGGTAAAATTTTCCACAATTTTCCGCACCTCATCAACAGATATTTTGTCCCACTCGCGTGTAAGAGAAGCCTTTAGGTCATTAACAGTTCTATGAGGTGTAGTACAGGTCCTTGCCTCTAACATTGACCATAAACTGTAATCCATGGGATTCAGATCAGGCGAGTAGGGTGGCCATTCTTTTGAGCTGATGAAATCAGGGAAATTGCTTTTGCACCACTGTTGAACACTTAAGGCCCTGTGAGCTGGAGCAGAGTCTTGTTGGAATATCCATGGATGGTTACCAAAGTGCTGTTGACTCCAAGGAAGAACCACAGATTTAAGGATGTCTCGTCGATAAT
This sequence comes from Nematopogon swammerdamellus, assembly GCA_946902875.1. Classification (NCBI taxonomy): domain Eukaryota; kingdom Metazoa; phylum Arthropoda; class Insecta; order Lepidoptera; family Adelidae; genus Nematopogon; species Nematopogon swammerdamellus. Next base: position 15,009,694 of record OX336344.1, read on the forward strand.
TTTCTTGGTTAATTTTGATACCTTTTTCTACAAAAACGAGGGGAGTTTTGCCAGTGGCGCAAATTGCACCCCAAACCATAACTGTTTTCGCGTTTTGGCCACGTGGAATAACTGCAGCAGCTCCAGGACGAGTGGAAGACCAGATCCTGTCATTTCGGTGATTATGGGCTTGTTCTATCGAAAAAAAAATTTCGTCAGAGAATACGATATTTTTCCAATTCGAAGCAGCGGAGCGTTGTTTAAGCAAACGACATCTCTCAAGGCGAACTTTTTTGTCTTTCTCTGTAAGCAATTGCGCTTTTCTGAGTTTGTATGGTACCAAATGGAGATCATATTTCACTATACGCTGCACGGTGGAGCGACTTATCCCCATGTCTCGCGACATTTTTCTCACCTTTGTCTGTGGATTCCGGACTAATCTTTGTTTGATAATGTGTTGGTTCCTAGAAGTTCGAACAGTGCGCTTACGTCCTCTCCCAGGACGGTCTCCGATGTTGCCGAGCTCAACATAGCGTTTAATTGCCAAAGAAACTAGCTGACGACTAACACCAAGAATGTTCACTATCTCACACTGCCGCTTTCCACGTTCATACAATGAAATTATGGCTCCACGCTTCTCTGACATAGCGTAATAAATATATTTTAACACTTTTTAGCCAACAAACAATATTAAAATATCGCCAACGAATGAAAAAACCATAGACAAAAATAAAATGGAATGCAACGCATTCCATTTTTGAAATATGATCTTTTAAATTTTGTCAATGTTATTTTGGACCACGGTGTACTTAACATGACACGAAGCACGGTTTTCGAATGTTGTGATAGATAGGTTGGATATCGATTTACCATACTATGCTGTGACCGTCTAACCAATTGGGAGCTAAGTTCGGGGCGACCTAGACGAAATTATCCAGTCGAAATATAGAATTCGACGAAAAGAGATTACAAAGGAGTAAATTTAAATTTTGAAAGAAGGGACCGGTGTATAAACGTGAAAGGAAAGGGATTGAGCACAATAGGGCAGGTCATTACTGAGAGTCCCTTCTATTTGAAATTGGTAAAAGAGGTCTTGGGACCCGAAGAGAACGGCTAAGTTTAGATTAGACATTGAGTTACGTCGATTATCCGAACCTTGTTTAGAGAAACGACCGCTTTTCCGAAAACTTTCAAAATTATTTAGCTTGTTTTCTGAGCATTTGTTGCTGTTGCTACTGTTCTAACAGACGCATCTCCCTCACTCGCACACACAGAGGCACCTGTATCCGTGCGCTAGTTAAGTGAACCGAACATTCGAACTAATTAGACAAACAAACAGCACAAACGTAATGAGCCCCATCTGCAAAGGCCGCAGTCGGGCGATAAAAAAGCTAAGAGAAGAGAAATTAAACTTAAGTCGAATCTGCTATCTGGACGCTCTGTAGGTGGGGCTTTCAGAAAATTATCCCCGCTACGTGAGGGCTGGATCAGATTACTAAATTATGCAGAAGAATAAATGCAGACTCGGTGAGAATTTATGCACGGGGATTTGGCTAGACCCCTACTTCTCAGTGAGAATCAGAAAGATCTTATTTAAATCTTTTATCACGTAACTTATAATAATAATGTTTGAAATGTAATTTATAACTATAAGTCAGTAGCCCATAGTAAAGACATGAGCCACCTGAAAATGTGTAGTAGTAGTACATGTGATGGTATAGAAAATATAATAAATAAATATAAAACAGTAATAATTAATAGCCGTTGTCTCTGCCTACCCCACTGGGAAACAGGCGTGACGCTATGTTTACACCAGGTTGGTACCACTGCACTGAATGTAAGGCTATCCATTGATGTGGCTATGTAAACAGTAAGTGTTATAAGCTCACATCGCGCGTGACGGTGACGTAGGTAACCACGCCAGTTTCCATAAAAAAAAATTATTCGATCATTATTTTTCTTTTACCGGTGTTTGTCATTTGCCACCATGCTTCATCACCATCAGTACAACGAATGTTATGCTAACGGTTTTCAACGAAATCTCTCCCGAACAAGTTTGCTCACACGACGCAGTCATCCATCATATTCCCAACAAAGCATTGAGTTCAGCGTACCTATGATATTTATACTGGCTGACTATGTCATTAGCGGTGTTTTCACTATAATCAACCTTGTGTCACACTTGATTACATTCTGCATCATAACTAATCTATTGATCATCTTACGAGTGATTGATAGTGACACTCATTACGGTTATCATTACTAATTTTTTTACTGAACACAGAGCTATGAAAATGGAAATGTGAATTCAAATTTCACTTAAGTAACCATTTCACTTAAGGAACCATCGCGCAATATTAATCAGAAATAGAAAGAAAACAAAGTTACTTTTCATTTAAATTGTTTTATATTCAGCTCAACAAGTTAGAAGTTCACTGGACAGATCAATAGAGCTCCGACCGACCGATACTACCTAATGTTTACACTTTATGACCAGCATAAACTGCTTTGTTGAACTTCGACACTAGTTGCCAACTTCCATAAACGCAGACAGTTTCCCCGCAAACTTAGCATCCCCAAACACACCTTCTCGTTTCTATAAAATCCTTAGTGAAAATTTTCAAGCAGAGTAAATTGAATCTTATCGTTTCGGTGTTTAAAATTCAAAATCGGAACTTAGTTACGAATGGAATGAAGAGTCGAGTTACAAAATAGTGTTTGACGTAGTTAGATAATGGGCCCTCAATGTTGCCAATTTCTGTGCAGTTAGACCATCGACAGACAAAATGCTTTGTCGCTGCGTGTCTCGCTCGACCTCGTCGGATTTAGGAAATTTGGCGTATCGTATCGGTATTTGACAACCGGGCTTGGCTGCTACACTTGAGGTGGATGATTTCCAAAAGTGTGTTTCACCGGAATCTATCGCGAAAATACATTGGAATCTATCTCATATGATATGGAATGGAAAGCTTTTTCTCGCGGTTTCGGTTCGCGTGACGTTTTGCTCACTGACAGCTCTGGCGTGCTTGTGTATCAGTGTCCTTTATCATTCAAAAAAGTTGAGTTGAAACCAAGTCGAGACCCAAAAAGCTTATCTTTGAGAAAGTTTGAGGTAATATACTAGTATTTTATAACTTTAACATTATCCGCTGAACTCGGTGAGAAGAATGGACGATAAAAGTAGCAACAGTTCAACCTCACAAGCATTTTAAATATTTATGTAGCCCCGACAAAACCAGATAAAAATTATAAACGCTCCACTAACCCAGATTTTACGGTGTAACTTCGGGCATTCACGAAACGTACGAGGCTCGAGCCTTTATTCAGTGTGAAACTTCTCTGTCACTTGGCCAAATTTAGCAAAGAAACTTATAAATCCACTTCATTAGTCTGCAACGAGACCGCAATTTTATGGAATGGCCTTTGGAAGTTTTGCGCGGTGAGTTGTAACTGAATCAGTCGCTCTATCTGTTCCATTGCTGGAAACCATCCGCGTTTTATTTACGTTCCTTGAACTGAAATTAAATTAAAATATACTTTATTGTTCACCGTTATGTAAAAGGGGGGCCTAATACCTTGCGGCATTCTTTACAAACTAACGTTTAGGATGTGGAAAGCGCTCGTGAACATTTTATTTTTATTTTATTTTATTTGGAAACTCTACAGCAATTAAAATTACAATGTATTCACATTACTAACAAATCAAAGGTAGATGTTGGTTCCCCCGTTAGGTTCTATAGTTACTGCGATATAATAACTACTACTTATGTTATTTAATGTAATTTATGTCTATCGTCTAAATCATAAAAAAATCATACATAAAAAATTAAAACAAAATAAAAATTCAAATAATTCTAAACAAAAATCATTATAATTTATTAAACTAACAAATTTGAAGATTTTGAAATTCGAAATTTCATTATAAACAACTGATGAAACCATTTCAATTATGAAAATATAAAATAAGTTCATTAAATTAATTATCACACTTTCCTTCTAAATTCTGACTAAATCGTAAATTTTAAATTCATTTTAAATGCATAAATAAAATAAATGGACATAGTACTGTACATAGATACATATAACCAATATAATTTTGTTAGTTAAGGGGTGCTGTAGCAAATAATGAGAGTGCAACTCCACCGACTCAAGAGAGGAACAGCAATATACACGTAAACAGAAACGAAAGATATCAGATGTTTAAAAAAAATACAACAACAAAAAACTTCATTATTAAAAGCAATGGAGTAAAAAGAAAACATTTATACATAAATCACGGACATCGAATACGAATCACCGAATTATACGAATAAGATAATCGTAAAAGTATGTCCAATGCCAAATCACAATTCTGATAGTCCACAAGGTTACTCAGTGTACACTTCTGTTTATATACCGAAATATGTTTAGCTTTTCTTCTTTAAGGCCCACTTGCACCAACACGAGTTTAAAGTTAAGTAGCGAGTTATGGATTTAAACGCGGTTCCCACAGTCAACGGGTGCTAGCTTAACGAGTTAAACTGGTTTATATATTAAATTTGTGTTGGTGCAAGTGGGCCTAAATCAGGTACAGTTATAGAAATAATTTAATTTAATTAGTTCTGATCAGTAAGGCAGACGAGCTCAACCTTTCTATGGACAATTCATCACGCCGTCTCTTTCGTCTTTGTATTACCTCTAAAGCCTGTCGAAGAATAGAATAAAGAATAAAGCCTTTGTGGGAAAATGATGAAATTGAAAACTCATTTAGATGTAGATTTTTCCAAATTATGCAAGCGATTAGTTATTTATCAAAGAGTCGTTGGATGGAAGGGAAGGTCATTTATTCAAAATCCCGTGTCCGCCCGTTAAAAAAAGAAGCAAAACATGCTAACGCTTGCGACTTTGATTGTCCTTGCGTTCTCTGTTATTTCGAATGTAAAGTCCTCTAAGTCCTTTGAGGACACTTAATAATTCAGATAGCTCGTGCTCGCCGCAAAGTGGGGCCCTAATGCTAAATAAAAGTATTTTTATGTTAATTCCAACGAAAGTGTCGTTAAAGCTAAGTTTAACAAATTGCGAGGCTCGACAGTCCACGCTCGTGGCCTAATGTTAAATAAGGACGATTTAGTTTTAATTGCAGCTATTTGTCGACGAGTGGCGTAGAGATGGCGCTGTGTAGCGCGCGTGATTGCGTCGCCGGAGGGGGAGGTGCGGCCAAAAGCGGTTGCACAGTTTTTAGAATATGCCTGTTCATTTCCATTTTGCACCTTTTTTACAGGCAGTCCGGTCGGTATCTGCTTATAGTTCTCATTTATAATTGTCTCATTATGAAACGTACATTATACAGGGTGGCCCAGTTATAGTGGTCCAAAAATTTTTTTTAGATGGAGGACATCTTGTTGACTCATTTAAAAAAAACATTAGTTCCGCGAAAATCAATAGTTTAGAAGTTATGATTTTTTTAAACTTTTTTTGAAATTTCTCTATTTTAGTCACATAAACCGCTCTAGTTGGATATCTATTCCACAAAATCGAATAAAAGTTGGTATGGAAGTAGAGGAGACATGTAGCTAGTACGTAATGAATAGTTTTTAGGTTTACTCCTAGACTGTACTGTTGCTATAGCCCTTTCAGCGAATTTTTGTTCAGTTTACATTAAAATTGATCAATTTTTGAAAAATCACTGTGAAAAAAAAAAGATACTACAGAAGATTTGCCCATACCCTTAAAAACTACCTATACATATCACAATTCTCCAGACCAAAAATTGTAGTGGTGTTACAATTGTAACATATTCAAAATAAACATCATTTGTACAAAGTCACTACAATAAAAAGTGAAGATTACCTTAATTTTTAAAATGTTATACGGCCTCAATCTGTAAATCTTATTTTTTAAAAACATTACTAACCAGTTTTTTATGTGTAGATTAGCGCTGTTGGAGACAGGTTTGTGAATAATGTGAAATTGTAGTGGAACTAACGTTTTGAAAAAAATATGTCAAAATTCACTGAAAGGGCTATAACAACAGTACAGTCTAGGAGTAAACCTAAAAACGATTCATTACGTACTAGCTACATGTCTCCTCTACTTTCATACCAAATTTTATTCCATTTTGTGGAATAGATATCCAACTAGAGCGGTTTATGTGACTAAAATAGAGAAATTAAAAAAAAAGTAAAAAAAAATCATAACTTCTAAACTATTGATTTTCGCGGAACTAATGTTTTTTTTAAATGAATCAACATGATGTCCTCCATCTAAAAAAAATTTTTGGACCACTATAACTAGGACACCCTGTATATGTACCTACGTAGAGTTTAAAGCAAAACTCGGCTCGTCAATAGAATTGAACCGTGTACTACGGAACCAACTCTCAGCTACTGTCCGTATTCGGCTTCTCACAAAACTTTTAAAATCTCGTTTTAAGGAACATACGTGTTGTCATGGTCATAGATCCCCTTTTGTTATATATAAACTGATTATGTATGTATATATTTATATATGTATAGAATTCATGTATTTATGTGTTAGCTATACGAGTACCTAAGTGAATTTTTATTATGTATATCTTAGTTAATTTCTCACTACGCACGTTACCCACAATCCAAGACAAACTGCTAGAAGGCTGGAGGCTGCAAGACAAAGGCTGGTAGAAAAAACTTCTGGGTATTAAGTCCACCTATTGTAAGTCTTTTTGTGTGCCATAAAGTATATTTTCATTTTTTTTTATTGACAGCGCGACATATGGCGCCGAGCCATCCATAAGGTGTCTAACGACGCCCATGGGCATTCGGTCGTATGCGGGGGTTGCGAATGCCATGCCGGCCTGACAGGTGCCCATTCACACCCCTCTCATTTCTTTCATTTCAATATTTATTGCATTTTAGTGGTCTGCCGTATTAGCAGTGGTGCCTGTATTCCTGTAGAGCTCCTTGATATTCTCATCAATTCTTTAGTTAGACCCTGCAATGTTAAATGACCCGGCACAATGTAGGGTAGGAAGCACAAACCAAAACCTGGTAGGAAACATCTTTTTTTTTTTTTTTATCGATAGCGCGACATGTGGCATCGTTACACCTACAAGTAGGTGTCTAACGACGCCCATGGACATTCTGTGATGCACGGGGATTGCGAATGTCATGCCGGCCTGACAGGAGCCTTTTCACGCCCCTTTTGAAAAACCCTAGGCTGTACTTGGGAGGAAATAGATGGGCAGGGAGTGCGTTCCACATTTTCCCGGTTCTGTGAATAAAAGACCTACAGAACCGGTTGGTGCGCATGCGTGGTAGGTCGATTGAATAGGGGTGCATCCCCTGCCCAGTACGCGTAGTGCGGAGGTGGAATGGGGACGACGGAATCGCGTTAAACAGCTCCTCCGAACACTCCCCATGAAATAAACGATAGAACACACTCAGGGAGCCGACGTCCCTACGGAGTTGCAGTGGTTCTAAGTCGCGGGACACCACGGGGTCACCCACCAGTCGCACGGCACGACGCTGGATTGAGTCTAGTTTCACTAGACTGTAAAAGGTAGAGTCGTCTGCACTGCACCGGTATTGGTTAATTAGTTCATAGTTTCTTACCACAAAAACCTTTATTTCTAACTTTACTTTGTAATAATATCATTAGTTTTAGTATAATTTGGTTGTCAGATTATATCTCAAACATAATAGACTTATTCGATATTTTGTCTGCGGGAGGCGGGACCACCGTAGGGTTGACTTTTTGTTTTAGGATCGAAGGTCTTCCACCGGGATGAGGAGGCAGGGGGGAAGGGGTGAAGAGAGGGGGTGCGGCGGCGCCCCCGGCTGCGCCGCTCTGCCACTTTTGTATTTAATGACTGTATTAATAAGATTAATGACAAAATGTTCTTAAAGCTTTTATTATGTCATTTCTTTTGGTAAAAAGCCGACCAAACATCATAGCACCGATCGAGGATTCAAGACATTACTTTTTGGTGTACTGGTTTAATGGTTTTACGTGTACAGTAATTATAATAATATAAACCAAGTTTGACCTAAAATGTCACTAAATTCGAATTCTATCTATAATTATGTTGAAACTCGTAAATCTCGTCGCACCCACCTGCCATAACGAACCGCTAAACTCAATTGATAATCTTTAATAATATTTTGATTGAACTAGTTTTCCAAAAAAAATACGTCACGTAACTCGTCGAGTTTGTTCAAATCTTTATGTTTATGGGCGTTCATTTCTATTAATCTGGCGTTTTTATGATCTCTTGACTGATTTATACCGGATGAATTTGCTACCTACGAGAAGATACGATCTTTTTGTTGAGCATAATATCTTTGAAATATAACTTTGAAAGTCGCTGATCCATTTGGTTTCAGTTAATTTGATTTAAATTTAGAATTAAACGACAGAGGAAGCACAAACGCTACATCGTTCCTTTGAAATATTTTGTGCATTTTCAAAGATTCTAATTTTGAGAGCATTTTAACGACCGAGCTTATTGCTTGAATTCTGCAGATCGCTGATCGGCTTTTGATTTCTACACTTCATAAATAAGACTTTGGTAGATATGATTAAGTATTCCAGGCGAAAAATTTCCTTAATCCGAAGTTATTGTATTAACCACTGTCTGTATTTTATTTATAGGACATCAGATCCTTCTCAAGGAGACTGTTACCATAAACGGAACGGAATGTCTCCCCGATCACCCCCAACTCTTTCCATAATCGTTGCGTCAACTCAATTTGGTAAGATCCGCAAAAAGCTGCCACGTTTTTTGCCCACATCCTTCGCCCTAATCTGTAAACTGGATGCATGCGGATTGTGGAGGCAAGGACGGAGACGGGTCGCCCTGTCCCTCGTCCGCGCAAGTCTATCTGGCGGAGCAGGCGGGTCGGTCGGGTCGCTCGTCCTGTTGTTGCTTTACTTGTGTTCGTTGTTCGTTCGTTCGTCCGTCCGTTGTTAGTACCGCGCCGACCGTGAGTGACGACGGCACGTGCGTGTCGCCGGGAGCGTCGCGTATAACTTTCGACGAGTCTACGTAAGCGTTCGTAGCTTCAACCTCAAACTTCGATAAGACTTCATCGATTTTTTCTAATCTCTTAAGACACTGTGACGTCTTTTAAATCGCTGCTATCTTGAAAAGTGTTAGCTTTGAAAGTGAAAATAGCTATGAGTATCCGGGCATTGACGTGTGTGGCCAAGTGATTATCCTCGTCGGTGTCTGACATTGTTGAAACGGCGCTGGAATGATTTTGTTTACTGTAAACAAATAGTGTCCCCGTATTTGTGAAAGAGCTCGGTGGCGCGAACGTGTCCATTGTATGCGCGCGTTGTTTGTTCAGAATTGACAACTATTGAATAAAATTGTAAGGATAAGTTACGGCCTCAGTCTGCGAGCCCGGGGGTCCGGCCCGAGTCGTGCGCTTCCGATGGAAGCTGGAACTATCACAATGATACAAGGAAGAAGGCCGATCCGGCGCGGAGGATGCCACCCTGCGGACGGTTTATAGGAATCGGTGGCTACGATATCGCTTAAATCGTAAGCAGCATCTACCCTCGCGATATAAGGGGGCCTTGGAGTTCGAGGGAGAGGCGGATCGACGGCATTCGCGATGGGCGGCGACTCCCTGTCGAGCGGGAAGAGCTACCGTGAGGAAAATTCGAAAAATTCAGAAGTCGCAGCCGACTCCGAGCGAAACAAACGCACGTTCTCTACGAGCGTGAGAGCTTGCGGGGAGAGATGTCCGGCGAACGGTCCGCCGGTGAGCGTGGTGCTGTGGTGCGCGTGCCTGATGGGGCTGCTGTCGAGCGGCTACAGCGTGTACAAGCAGAGCGCGCTCGAGCTGCGCCTCGCCCTCGTCGAGGACCAGTACGCCGCCCTGAGGAACGCCGTCCTCGAGCCTGTCGAGCCGCTGGTGGAGCCCGCTCCGGTAGCCGCCATCCTGCGTCGTAGCGTCAGGGAAATTACAGATTGTGCATGTCCTGCAGGTATGATGCTTCTATAAATTGTTTTCATATAGTACATGGATATAATCCTGTCTGAACCTAAATCAGATGCAGTCCATTTTTTATTCTCAACAACACTACTATACCATAAGCCCCATAACAGCACTGCGTCTCGACATTTGAGCGACCGCATGAAGATTTATCAGCAAAGAGCTGTGACGTGAAAACGATACACTTATCGGTATATAACGAACGGCAGTGAAGGTTTTACCATTTACTGAAGTATGTACCAAAATCAAGATAAAACGTTTTGAGATGACATAATATTTGAATCAGTGGGAATATGAATTACCATACTTATGAAAATTATACGATCTGATAAAATATACATGAAGTGTTCAGCTATTGAATCAGTTTTCTCAAAACCGACGAAGTGGACCGGTTCCATCCACCGACCTCAGAAACACTCCACTCTACATAATGTATTTCTGCTGAGAACGCCTGTTGCACGAGTACTGACTTCATAATAAAACGACGCGATCTCATCTATCCCAATCTTAGTTTCGTTACCAAAACATTTCTGTCATAATGATGCAGCAAAGAAAAACATACCTAAAGGTCTGCGACCTACGGCAGAGCTTAGGTCGAAGAATTTCGTCTAGTCACATGACGCAGTAATGGGAGACACAAACGTTAAAGATGGGAGATAAGTAGTATTGTTCGTCACAGTCCCCCCTCGCTCTTCGGCCGTGATGGTTCAATAAGGGCTATTGAAGCGGCTCTTTCGTGACGCGCCGAACCAACGATTACATCTTTATTCAATTGAAGGCGAGTGTTACAGAAGTTGGCTTCGTTCGACCACTTCGACACTGAAACCGTGAGAAGATGCGCTCCTAATATTTATCTAACGGAAATTGGTTGTTAGGCGCGCCACAGACGATGAAGATACTATATTATTTTATCTTAAGATGCCCTATGATGAAATGTTATATATAGTACTATACACGTATCACACACGCCTAAGATAACATAATATTTTGTGAAACCTTTACATTCTCATATTAAGAGACTACCGACCGGGCAATCAGTACCGCAGGATTGATGCAAACCTATGAAAAGTTAAAGGTAAATATAAATATTATAATGTTTCTATCTACAGGATATTAGTCTGGGGATACAGAGGGGCAACGCGGCCGCCATCCTGGGAACCATCCCGGGGACGACGCCCCTTGAGGAAATATATAATTTATAAGTTAGTTTTTAGTTTTTAGTGGTTTTTAGTTATAGTTTTCTTTTTCTTTTTTAATTAGTTATATTTGTCTATTTAATTTGATAGGTAGTTATAGTTTGTGTATTGTGTATATTTTCCTGTTCATGTATAAATATAACTTAAAATATATAATTTTTTACATCTACAGGATTATCCCTAGTAAACACCACAGCTGAAACAGCAAATGTTTTAACTTCGCTCAAAGAAAATTAAAGAAAGTTATAAAGTTTAAATTTTTCATAACAATCAAAATAAAAACTATTTGCTCGAAATTATCGTCTCCGTCGTCGAGCGATTCCATCTCACTTCACTAAAAATGCAACCGCATCGCGCTCTCTTTGTCTCCTGTTCCCGCTGAATGAGGAATGAGGGTTCCGCTGAGCGCATGACGTCATTATGGACGATAGTGCCACACGTATATTACGATATATTTTCATATCGCTTGGTATCTTTCGATATCGCTCGATATCTTAAGATACTGTAAGATATTGTGTTAACTTCGCCGTGTGTGATGGTTCAGAGGATTCTATGGTAAGAGATATTGTGAAATAAAATATTATAGTACTTACCTACATTCATCGTCTGCGACGCGCTAAGTATCGAGAATGTATATTTCAAGTAGGAACGTTTTATAACTCCCTACAATACATACGTACCATGTCATTTAGCATATTATCGTCTATTGATGGTCTTGCTTGTCACGCACGACAAAGTTACATAAATTTTCTAGAGTCCTATCTAGCTAGCTAGGGTTACAATTTAAAGACTGTAGTAGATGCGTTAGACTATATAACCCATTCAAAAACCCAATTTATATTTCTGCTGCATTGCAAAATGCTATTCAACCTTGAACCGTTCAATAGTAGCTATGTCCTTATATTATATTATACGTGCACAGGCGTTTGAGCACCATAAAAAAAAACTGTAAAACAATGGGAGCACCTAAACGAATAACAAAACAAACAAAGTAATTGGTTTCTGAGGCGCAAATTATTCATTCAGCCAGTGGCATTGACCATTTTATACGTTATTGTGTTTTTTGATTTATGTCTGTAATATTTTATGTAAGTAAAACTTTTTTCAAATCATATCTCGAATTTTCGAATCTGTTCCCTAGTTGCTATTCTAAATATCCGTACGTACTCAATCTGCGCGAGCTAACTTTTTGTTGCCCACACTCAGCATCATGTTCCAGCTTTTTCCGGATCTTTACTTCAACCAAAAAAAGTCCTACGTTTTGAGCGTCAGCAGTCACCCACCCGCGTAACAATTCTATCACTCGCCAATCGCAGATCGAAATATGATAAAAACGCCAACAGGAAATCCATTAAGTGCCGACGGGAAAACCGACACGATTCCCCTTACATTTGGGGAGTGGTAGTGACGTGTTCGATATGCCCGGCGCCTCCGCACCGGCTTTCACCCTAGTGGAGTGTCGCCCTAAGCAAAGAACACCTTGGCAATGTTGCTACCGACACGCCAAGCTCTAAGCTTTATTACATTTACGCTTGGAGGAAACACAAGCGCGGGCTTTACAGCTTGATGCATTTACGAAAATACATTTGAAATGAATAAAACATCCAGCAAAATGTACCCTCACGCGCGACGGAACCATTGTTCGCCAACATAAGCAGAGCTGTCGATAGCACAACGACGACGACGTTACTTCCGAATTCAGAATTACCGCACTCAACCGTACGCGCGACATGTCAAACTAAAAGTGTCAAATTTTAAGTATTGCTTTCACGATATCTTCGAGTATCAATATAGCGAGTGACGTTATTTTTAATTCCTTGGAATGTTGCCATCTTGAAATAATCAAAATGGTACAAAAATAAAAAGTAAACCAGTCGCGACGACGATTTGCATTTTCATAAATGTAATACGGGCGTTAACCCATGTTTACCTTTATAATCAGCTGCTTGAAGCCTTTGAGAGCGGATGTCGCGAGTCCCCTTCGGTTTTGCGCTAAAGAGCCAAAGCAATTTGTTGAGGTTCTCCCTGGCGCTGTCGAAGTTGTGACTGCTTCAAATTAATGGATGACGGCATTTTTGCGGACCCGGTTTCTGGCTACATGTTACTCAGCTTTCGCCCGTTCTTCGAATAGTTCAACGCTTTGGTTCAACTCAACGTTAATGTGGTTTGTGGTTACGCTACACATAGGTACCTACATATATAATAAACTTACCACGACAAGCAGGTTGAATACTCACTTTTAAAGTTGTATGTAAGTATGTGGTATAAGATTACATAGGTACTTCTTTATTTCTTAAAGAAATATATTTTACTTATATAAATTAGTAATAATAAAGAAAGAAAGATTTATAGGAATAGAAAGAATGATTTATTCGTTCCAATTTTATTTTTTTTCACAAAAACCATTTAACCAAATATAAATAAACATACATGTGACGAAAAGGGAGCCCACTCAGCTGATTCACTATGCGCTTATTACGTTGAAGATGCCTTTTCAGTTTTAACTTATAATAAGCTATAATAAAATAATACATATTATTTCGTGTTTCATTTTCAGTCCAGTACAGTGTAGCTGGTACAACCAAAACTGAAGCAATGGCACATATAAATTTGCATAAAATAATTTACAATAAAGTGCATACGCAAAATTTGTAGAAAACTGATTAATATATTTAACTCAATATTCACACAACGAACAATGAAAGCTGATAAACGCATATTTCAATACCCTCCATCCAAGCCTCATCGTTCAAACTGACATTTTGAAGTATTTGGTTACAAAACCCATTAACACTGGCTTTCGTTAGCAGCCATTCCGTCCTCTGTATTAATTTTCGCTCTATCGTGTCACGTGATTCCAGCAAATCCTGCATTAGAAAACAAACTTTCTACTTCATATGTGAGAAACATCAAAATATACTACACTAATCGTACATACATACGAGAAAATTGCACGGATCATTTAGTAGCCATTGTCGCAGTGGGCTTTAGATCATTAATAAATTGTAAACCCTGTGTATTATTCCCCAGGGTTGTGCGCGTTCGCACGCGCCCCCCCCCCCCCCCTCCCCCTCTGCCCCCACCACCTCGACCCCCTCTTCCCTACCCGATGTCAATACTCCACCCTAACGACCGAGTAACCCTTTGCGATAGTCAAAACCCCATTTAAATCGAGGGTTTGTCTACCCGGGGATGGGCATTAGCATAGATTGGCCCCTGTACTAGCAACATTGTCGTGGAAATACCACGACGGTGATCGTACTTTTATAGTACCTAGCGAAAAGAAATATTTGGAATTTGGACACATGTACTTAATATTTGGAAAGGTTTTATGATAAATTATAATAAGAAATAAAGCCATCATTGCAAAGCCAATTTTCAGTAACGCATGACTGCATGTTTTTAACGTAAGCGAGACATATGACGCCTAGCCACGATAACGTGTCTAACGACGTCCATGGACGTTCGGTCGCATGCGGGGGTTGTGAATGCCATGCCGGTCTGACAGGTGCCTATTCACGCCTCTCTTGAAGGACCCGAGACTATACTTGGGAGGAAATATGTGGGCAGGGAGAGCGTTCCAGAGTTTACCGGTTCTGTGGAGGAAGGATCTGCAGAACCGATTGGTACAATCCGCGGTAAGTTCAGCATGTAGGGATGCAATCCCTGCCCAGTGCACGTTGTTTTATCAACACAACGTTCAACCTTACATCTCTTCTATGATTAAAATATTTTCTGTCAGAATTATTTAGAAATTGCTTCATTTCTTAAGGAGGTAAGAAAAAAAAGTTTGGCTTCGCTGTGGTAGCGTTATACGTGGGGCACACTAAAAGTTTCCGGAATTAATAAGAATAAAATACTATTAAAGGTCAAAAATGAATTTATTGTTTCTCAAAATATTCTCCCTTTGCGTAAATGCACTTTTTCATACGATTAAACCAATTTTGAAAACTTTTGTGCTACTCCTCCGTGGTGACCTCAGAAACGTGTTTTTCATATTCTTCGACAGCCTCTTCTGGTGATGAAAATCGTTGACCGCGTAATTGGTTCTTAATTTTTGGGAACAGAAAAAAGTCACAAGGTGCCGTCACCTGTTACTATGTCCCACACCAAATTTGAAGCGCCTTTGTTGAATTTGGTAAGCATGGCATTGCACCAAGTGACGCGGTGCGTTTTTTGAGCCTCGGTCAAATTGTGTGGGATCCACCGCGAGCACAGCTTTCTCACACCCAAATGTTTGTGTAGGATTGATTGTATTTGACTCATGCCTATGTCTAAGGATGCCCGAATCTCATGGTAGGTCACATGCCTGTCTGTTTCGATCATACGGCGCACAGCATCGATGTTTTTGTTGTTCACAGCGGTGGACGGGCGACCATCGCGAGATTCGTCACTGAGATTGACACGACCGCGCTTGAATTCTGCAAACCAGCAATAAATAGTCGTCTTGCATGGTGCTTCATCGCCAAAAGCAGATTGAAGCCGAGCGAGGCTCTGATGAGCTGTCAAATTACACTTAAAATCGTAGAAAATCATACTACGAAAATATTCCCGGGTTAAATTTATGTTAATGTAGACACGCAATTTTTAAAATGGCGCCACAATGGAAAAACAATTGACAGTCAGATGAAACAAACTGCATTCTACAGCCAAAGAGTTCCATTTTCAAATGTTGTAATTACTTTTTAAATATTGTTTATGTAAGTGGCCAATTCCGGAAACTTTTAGTGTGCCCTATGTACATGTATTTTAAACAAAACACTCAAAATTGCGTCTCATAAAATTTATAAAAACATAATGTGAAGATACGTACCTATGTATCCGAAATGTGGATAGGTAAGCTACATTTTCGATTCCACGTTTTTGCCGTAATCGTTGTCAATTCGTTGAAAAGGGCTGGTCTAACGCTTCAATATATCACTGACTACCGGTGTTTGTTTCTGGTGACAATTGTACAAGTTCGGTCGGCTCCCTTTGTACGTTTAACTGTTATTTCCAACTCTTTTGTCGAACCCTGCTTTCAATGGACCGCTGTTTTTACTGCGTCGGTTATAATCGGGCCCACACGTTTTGGGTATGAAGTGTTTCTCGAGCGTAACTTATTATAATACTTTATTTATGTACATATAACAATATGTGGTGTTATAATAAGACGTGTATTTATATTTACGTGCTTTTTACTCGACTAATTGATTTTTCAAACAGGTAAAACTAAACCATATATTTTCATAAATTTATCAATTTATTTGATGTTTGAACTTTTAATGTTTTTGTTGTAAATAATGTATGCATTCATAGATGTTAAGTTTCTTTAATAAAAAATAAATAAAATAAAAAAATTAAAAAAGCCGACTGCAAAAAAATTAAGAAAATAAGATCAGTAGAAAATGTTGTAGTCGGATTTTGTGTCTATTCGAATCCTTCTACACGCCCGACTACAGCATTTTCTGCTAAACTTTCTTACATGGCGTGACATAGAAATAGACATACATACGAGTAGGTACATAGACTCGAAAACAAAACACTTCTTTTTGCTTGGCGCAGCCGGTTAAAAATTAGTAAATTAAGTGGATTTTTTTCTACTAATCAAATATAAAATAAAATAATCAAATACAAAAACATGAATAAATACAAAGTAGGTAAGGGTAGTTTTACCGATACAATCTGTTTCAAAAGCCTGTAATTTAGCCAAATGTTTCACAAACGAGGCACTAAACGTTTAAAAAACTGTTACACCAACGCGCTAATCAAATAGAAAATAAAATAATCAAATACAACAACATGAATAAATACAAAGTAAGTAAGGGTAGTTTTGCCGATATAATCTGTTTCAAAAGCCTGTAATTTAGCCAAATGTTTCACGAACGAGGCACTAAACTCTGTTACACCAACGTATAACGTAACAACAAATTAAAACCTTAAATTTTGAAAGAAAGGAAATTGTTCACAAAAATTTTCCATAAAATGCTTACATAAAATATAATACATAGTTACATAAAGTACAGCTACGTTTGGTTAATTACATAATATTTCCCTACCGATTACCTACCATGCTCACTGGGTGCATTCCCGTATCGGGATGGTAGGTTCGACTTAGGTCGCGTGCTTAGGTACTAACTATACCACATTAAATTAAATTTAACTTAACTAAATTAAAATAAACTACATCTTTCATTTCATGATTCGAATATGGTCATACAAATTTACAGCACTACATTACATCTTCAAACGTACAAACAATAACTCTTCACATGACCATCAAAAGTAAGATGGTCGTTTGTTGCACCCAAGTTTGTCCAAATGCATCATACTCGGACCATCGCATTGCTATCTCCAAGTATATGTATAGTGTTAATAGATCAATTGATTCAAAGTCCATTGAGCTGTATGGATAAGTGGTGTTGAAAATTGGAAATACCAATAATATCTCTTTTAAGGAAGAGAAGGGCTAGTCGTGTTTTGGGTTTAGTAATTTCTTAAATCGTCTTATGGTCACGTTACTCCAGTAATTATTATTATATAATGTATTAAATTGTTAAATGTAATTAACTTGTTTGATTAGTTTGATTTGAATGTACATTTTAGTCAAAGTTATGAATAAACAGAGGTTCTATCTGAATACAGTAAAAGTCAAAATACCAAAGATCATTGACATCTGTCGGTATCGACGAGTTCTTTAGAATTGTATCTTGCAAGACCTGATTTATTTTTAAATTTATTTATGTTTGAGCTTTTCACAGAATGTTTGAGATATGTGTTTACGGTACATGCACTTACTTCATTTCTATGTCATAAGTGCTGAATTGAAAAAAATATAAATGTACCACTTTTCTATCCTAACTTATTATGTTATCGTTAACTTTATGTGGAATGTTTCCAAGATCCCGACTTTCCACAATATCCATTACAAAAGGCAATGGAGCAAACAATACGGCAATCACTTCCCACGCCTATTTTGTTTAGCATCTGGTAACTCCTTGCGCCAACAAACTGGTGTGGCAACACTTTGTAAATGTGGTGTCATTGGAGGAACCACTTTGGGAATCGTGGTTGGACGAGATTTTGTTTGAATGACCTATATTTTTTTCAGAAAAAGTAGAAACCTGATTTGGTCGCTTTATGCATCGTGCACATGCAACCGATTCAGACATAAATGAGGTACTTACTCGTACTCGTAGACAGGTAATAGAATTAAATTGTATTGAAATACCACAGAACAAAGATAAGCTGCATGGTAGGAATTCGTCTTGACAATGTAACAAATAAGGATAACAAACAGACGACCTATAGATAAAAATACTATACTAACCGACAAACAAGCTAAGATAAAAGTAAAAATAAATATCTACACATTTACTTTTCCGTCCAGCCGTTCAGAGAAAACGGGATGGTACGAAGCCCTCTTTACGCGAGCTCGACTCGAACTTGACCAGGTTTTTTTTATAATGTTACTCCGGGATATATTCTACCACTATACGAAGTTTCGTCAAAATCCGTCCAGCCGTTCAGAGAAAGCGGGATGGTACGGAACCCTCTTTACGTGAGCTCGACTCGAACTTGGCCACTTTTTTTATTTGGTTACTCGGAATATACACCACCACTATACGATGTTTCGTCAAAATCCGTCCAGCCGTTCAGGCGTGAAAGAGGAACAAACAAACAAACATACTTTCGCATTTATGATATTAGTGAGAAATATATCCATCACAAAATTCACAAAATGAATCACTCCAGAAAAATAAGTTCATTTCACGGGAACGTTTTGAAATTAATCACCTCACGACAGAAATATTTCATTTGTCGTGGACAATTTTTCAAAATCTGCAAAGGCAATGCCAGTCGGCTCTTTAAATTCCATCAAGAAAGTTAATTTTATTTTTAGTGACATTTTTTAAAATAATTTGCAAGAAAGCTCGTTTGAAAAGCTCGTCGCAGAAGGCGTTACAATCGCATTTACAAGCGGATGAGCCAGGTGTCGTATTGTGAACCTAAAGGTGAGAGGCTTAAGGTGCATTTTTGATTGATAGTGTATTTTCAGATCATCTAAATTGTCGACGTGTGATGTTGTTAGCGCTAGGCGAGACATGCAATGCAACATACTCGTATACCTACTTGCTAAAAATTACGCGATAAAATGCTAAACTCACATCGTGTATGACACTTCCTCGTTGATCCCTATGCGTATATTTATAAAACCACTTTTCCTTATTTTCCTCGTTATTTTTCTTAATATTGCACACTAACGCCTCAAGGTTTGGCTTGTGAATTGTTTCATGTCGATGGTAGCTGACCGACCGCCTGCGTACTCACCCGCGCCGTTAGTCGGCGGCGCACACGGCAAAACGCTCCCATGTTTTTCTTCGATAGTACGTGCAGTACCTACGTGCGTAATATTTTAATGCCTGCAAATGAAACACTATATATAAAAATAAAATAAAATAAATGTATTGCAATCACACTGCATGCCTGAAAAATAAATTCACCTTGACAAAAAAATCTCAAATGCGTGAAAGAAACATCTCAATTTGCATTCTTTCTTGCCATCAAGCCTCGGGCCTCACTTTTATCTATGCAATATCCCCCAGAACGGACAAAAGGAAATTCGATACAAAAAGCATCTGGCACTAACCCCTCTGCGGACCACACCTCCCCCCACCCCCCAGCTCCCCACT
This sequence comes from Nematopogon swammerdamellus, assembly GCA_946902875.1. NCBI lineage: Eukaryota > Metazoa > Arthropoda > Insecta > Lepidoptera > Adelidae > Nematopogon > Nematopogon swammerdamellus. Next base: position 15,029,500 of record OX336344.1, read on the forward strand.
CCTCAACCCACCACCCCCTCGACTGTACCCCTAGCAATTTGCAGATTGTATTCGTTGCCCGCACTTCCGGTAGCAGTTATATTGTGCGCACAGTTCAAGGATAGAACTGACAATGGGGTATATGCTATGAATAAAATTCTTGCACATTTTTTTACAGGTATACATTTTCTTTATGAAACGTAGAATATACTAAACAAATTGTAAAAGCATTCAGCTTCAATCGTACCTTAAATTCTAATTATTTCCTTTTTATTTCATAATAAATTATGTAGCACTTCACGTGCACAATTTTCACAATTTAATAAAACAGTAATTTCAGTCTCTTGTAATACGAAAAGTAAAAAAAGAATAATTATTAATTTGAATTTAATTTGTGCGCATTTGGACATCCTGACATCACGGCCTATATACAAAACAATTCTCGTTTGGAGAACCGAATATAAAAATCACACCTGAAAGAAATGTATTAATTTATTCATTACAATTAAATTAATTGTTCGCATACTCGCACATACATACAACAAAACAGTACTGAATATTCGCAACTCTGCATAGAATCTTCTCTCCTGCAATACTCACAGAGAGGACTGCGTCGTAGCTCGTAGGTAGTTCATATTTGTCTATATTCACATACAAGTATAATGTTGGTCTAGCTAGAGGCCAATTGAGTAGCGAGAACATCGAGAGTCGAGTACCTACGATATTACGCATAAAATAATACCATTGCGATTCCGTAGCGATGTTACAATTAGTTCAGGTACCCATATCAATAGAAAACATTACTTCTCGATGGGATTAGTGCTCGGCCTCTATTTATCGAGCAAAATATGTCAAAAAGAAAACACCGCAAAACCGCAAGAGGAAAAGGCGTAGCAAAACGGCTATATACATAATATATATTTCCTTGTGATTTTGTAGCAAAACTATTTGAGGTTATGTAAATGGTTTAATCTAAAATAATCTAAAACATTTTATCTAGATAATTATTGTTGGAAAACACGATCTCAAGAACTTCACTCGATAAAAAAAAGGTTTCAAACACAACCATAAAATGTTTTTTTCTATTTTTCTCTGAACATATTGCAAATAAACAGTATTATTACAATACCTAAATAATTATTGTGGCGTTTGCCCATCGGACCATTAGTTTTTTTTTTTTAATAAATATTTTCAATTTAAATGAGAAAAACAGCGTATATACGTCATGATTCGTATAAGTTTTAATTTTAATATTTCATTTCCGGGAGTACTTTAGTAACAAATAGGCAACACTCATGGTCGCTCCTAATTGGTTGGTTTGAATTTGTGAAGTGTAACGAACACCAATAAGAAGAGAGGATGCAGAAGTGGGGAGCGAGTAGTGAAGGGGAGCAGCGGGGAGAGAGGGGAGATTGCGGCTGGATGGCTGGCAGGTGGTTGTGTGGACGGATCACGAGTCAGTAAGCCTGGATGCGCTATACATAGGAGGACAGGGGTAGCCGCGCGCCGGCGCAAACGCGCCAGCGCGTCAGTCTAGCGCCGGCGACCGATCTTAGTCTCCGTCCGCCGCTCAGGCGGAGCGAACGTGCGCGTCTGTCACAAAATGCCTCATTGTGCAGTGCTTTGGTGCAAAAAGTCGTCGAAAAATTCAAACTTGAACACAGATGGAGTCACCTTTCACGAGTAAGTACTTTCATTCAATTTGATAGCATTTTTCGCTTGAATTTCAGTAACAAACATCGGCGTAAATATGTATGGAGAGCTCTTTTCTGCTTACCCACCATAGGTCGACTATCGTGTTGGATGCAGTTAGCTCTTGTAATTTTTTTTTGTTTATTGATAAATATGTATGTATACAGATATTTCATGCATTCTGCCTTATTGCCAAAGGACATTTCTTCTAGTCAACCTCAGCAGGTTTCCTCGTTCAATATTCGTTTATCGCGCTTTTTTCATTCAACCAGTACCTACCGGTTTTTACTTTTGAGCGACTCTAAGGAGAAAGGAATTAATTTCTTTAGGTCATGCGTCTACCGGGAATATCAGATCGCGGATATTTAGGAGAATTAAAAATAATTGACGTAATAGTTTAAACGTTTGCCTTTAATGTCAGAGATTCAGAATGTATATAAATGTACAGGATGTATATGTAGATGGTATGGTTCAACCCGCCCGTGTTGGTACCACTGCACTAAATAAACTTCGGTCGAAGTCACTATGAAAAGTAGTACCCACGTGTTTTCCATCCAATTCAGTATAGCCGGATCGATTAGGGGGAATCGGTGACAAGGCACGTACCTAATTCACCTAGGTATATTTATTTATTTTAGACAGGCAGCCTTGGCTGATGTCTAAATCCGGTTTTTCTTCATATTTTTTATTTTATTTGGTTTGTTTGTTTATTTTTTTTTTATGTATTTATCGATCTTGATTATTTTTATTATTTTAGTTTATTGTAGTTTTATTTTAGTATTTATATATTGGGCTCCCATCATCACTGGTACCAAACTGAAGCATTATTACGATGATGGAGCCATCCGTATCAGTTTCCTAAAAAAAGTTAATCTTTATGCTTAACTATTTTCGCATACATTTTGATAATTTTTATTATGGAATACACAATTGTAGATTTATAATAAAGTATCCGAGGTATCTCAGAACTTAGAACTATGATCGTGTTTATGCGAAAATCTGCAAATTCGCAAAATTGTGAAAGGGGCGTTGCCTTTGTTCATTTAAGAGAAAGGTATATTATTCCCTTGATGTAAAGAAGGGTTAAATATTGTTAAATCCGTTTCATCTTTTCATCGCTAATCGACACAATGAGCGACTTATTGTATGAATCCCGTTCAAATGTATGGAAGACTGGCGTCACTTGGCTACCTACTCGCTCGGCCAATCACGGCGTTCCATGCGCCGTTCCCGCCTCAGACTTCACACCCCTTTGGCGGCTACCTCGGTTCTCATACAAACGATGCCGTATTTCGCATCCAGGCTTACTGACTCGTGGGACGGATCGACGAAGAAGACGATAGTGTACTAGATATTGTTTGTAGAATTGATTAACCGAGACAAGTGAATAAATACGTGATACGCTACATTGGAGTTTATATTCATGACATATATTTTGACGTAAGCGTCATGTCATTGGGCTACCTCATCTGTCCTTTTCATACACGCGCGCTTGCTCCTTCGCTCTCTCCCTGTCTGACAGGAATGGAGTGGGCAATTCAAGGTCAGTTGTGGCTCCATACATAACGTCAAGCCGAGCAAATCTAAATTCCGAGCAAAAACCAATGGGATACGTACGCGGGGACTGATCTCTACTTGTCACGGCTCCGACGCGCCTGTTTTGGCCCCTCTTCCACATTCATAGTAGGTATAAATTACATTCTTCTTAAGTAGATGTGGTCGATGTGGCAAAAATCGAAATATTGTACCCGATTCTCGATGCAGTCGAATGGATTGAATTGTTCTCTTGCTCCACGTCTACTCTGCGGTAATGAGATACGATTACGTTATCCTGCGCCAGCATATCTTTTTACAATTACGTATGACCAGTCTGAGGTAATAATAACAATGTTACATGTGGAGTATTTGCTCTGACTGTGAGGATAATAATTACTTACACTTTAATGAATGAAGCCCACCCGGCCTGGTACCAACGCACTTAGTCCACGATGACCTTCTCTGATCTGTGACGATGACCCAAAATTACTGTTTCAAGAATTGAGTGAACGCTGAAATACGTCTCGAACCGAGAGGAAAATTTCTATGTAGTAGGCCGTCATGGTCAGGTCAGGTCCATCATATTATCTGGATATTACATAGGTTCATACTTATTGCATACCTATCTAAAGAATACACACGGGTATTTTTTAAAGTCGGTCAAAAATAGAAACTGTCGTCTCAAAACTATCTCATTTCTAATTAACACGTTATTTATTTTGATGCCCTCAAATTAGCCCACATCCTTTTTTAAACGATCCCTAATAATCTTTATTCGATCTCGGTTTGTCCAACAACACTGTTTTGCTTTTCAACGCGCGATAAAGATCTCCAATAGCCGACACAATAAGAAAGACAGGTTGTAAAAAACAAACAAAAGAAACTCGTTAAAAACAAATAAGAAGAATCGACAAAAACTCTACATTGAAATCGATACCGTTTGTTCGTGTGAAATCTACAAAGCGCATAATACCCCCTCCTTGTTCAAAATTCTTCGCTATAATTACCGGATTCTAAAATAAATGTAAAAGCGATAACCTGTTAAACTGATAATGAACTGATGATGATGATAACTGATTTGTGAGTTCGCTTAGTCTGTTTTACAGATACTATCACGGACGCTGCTCTGTGGAACTAGCATCCCTTATTCCCTGCCACCCGTCCTATCTCCGCATGACTCGTCGCAGAGAGATTCAGCACCCTTTTGTTGTTGATATTGGGCTTTTGAGAACCAATCGATTCTCTAAATCGTTTCTTTGTCGCACCGCTAGAGTGTGGAACTGTCTTCCGGCGAGTGTATTTCCTGAATCCTTTAACCTGGGTGTCTTCAAGCGTCGTATTAACGGGTTAGACAGCCTAGCAACAGTCCGCAAATCTGCTGGCATGGCACCTAATTGAGCGTGGTTTCGCGAGGAGATGTGATTTTGGCTCTGTCGACTGCACCATTGGCCTCTCGGCACAGCCACCCATGCTGGTTTAAATAAAAAAAAAACATAATTTTATTTGATAGGCAATAAATGTTTTCTTCTTGTCGAAATTAAGTAGGTACATTTATAGTACGTAGGTACACCAATTGTTTTAAATTTCAAGCACATCGAATGAGATATTCTGCCAGCCACTAATGTGAACTGTCTAAAATTACAGACAACATAATACATTTCGAAAACATTACGTATGTAGAATAAGTAGGTAGGTGCGTATTGACTGCTCTTAGGTTGTCCAGGAAGGTTGATGCAAGGCAAGTCATCGCGACAAATTGAGAGTCCTTGTCGAACATCCCACATGTGGGTGAGTCCGTGTATCCGCATCGCCTGGGTACACTTACGTAGTCCCTGGTTTTGTAAGTAGAGGTATGATGAGAAATAATTATTTCGTTTTGTTAGTTTTGAACCTAACATTGTTACTATTATGTGTGTCTTTCAGTCATAAAAGGACAATGTTTTTTTACTATGGGCTTAAAAATCGCTTTTGACTACAATGTACCTACTTAGTAACATGGTTTCGTGCCTCTCTCAAAGCCGACCGCAGCCGAAAGCCGAAGCAAATATCAATTGATGAATTTCAGATTTTTTATTGTATACTGAGGGCACAACATTTCGGACGTTTAAAATTTTCAAAAAATTAATTCTGTTGGATTATGCAAGACCCGGTTCCAACGATGTGCCACTTACTTACCATATAAGAAAATATTTATATTATTTCAATGCAATATGCGACCCCTCTGTGGGGGCAATTTAAAACAAATTGAAAATTCTTCTAGAGTTTATGCAAAATTTCGTAGCAAAATTCATCTTGGTACGATCAACCGTTTTAGAAGTTATGACCCTGTGACAGACAGACGGACAGTCGGATGAATCAGACCATTAGATTCCATTTTCACCTGTTTGCGGTACGGAACTTAAAAAGGCATTGTCCTTTATTTCGGATTAACCTCAGACATTGGTCAATGCTGACAACTCGTTTCCAAGGACAAAGGTCCGAACTCAAAAAGTGTTAGGACAAGGTTTGTTTCTTTGTTTTATATCTATATACATCTCAATAAATGAAAACAATTTTAAGCTACGTCCTTACATATTACGAAAAATAAAAACTACATTCAAATTTTAAAAGGCTTCACACTAATTCCCCACGTATCATTGAAGATCTAACGCCCAAGTAAATAACGGAATGAGTATGTAAATCATTGTGCGGCATTCTCTATCTTTATGGAGATCGTAGAGCATTGTGATATCTCTACTTTATTGAGTAAACATGCTGTCCAAGGTATAAATAGGGGTCCAAATTCTCGCTCGGTGGTCCTCGAACCAACGGCCCTCACTGCGGGGGCCAGTTCGTAAATTAAATCTATATTTCAAATTAGAATGTTCTACGGACATTTTGAAATGTTTCTTTTTGAGTTTACTGAACCATGCCACCGTCTGTCTTTGCTTGCGGTTTCTAATAATAATCATTTATAATCATTTGTGTTTTTGTTTCTTGCACTATAGAGTGTTAAATCACACTGATGTGTGGTTTAACACTTTTATATTTCTTTCTTTCTATTAACAAATTTATATTTGTCAATAAAAAGAAATAAAGAAAAATTTTTTAGTTTTTCTAATAATGAAAATGGAGAAATAGCTTAATGTATCACAAAGCATACAAAATATAACATGAAGTTCTACTCATCGTTCTAAAAAACTTTGACGATTCTATTCAGCGGTGTAATTATTATCTTAAATTTTTTTTAATGTGGATTTTTATATGCCTTGTAATAAATAATTTTTATTGTAGAAAGCGATACGCCTGTATGTGTGACGCGTATTATACTATAAATGTAATATGATGAGTTTCGCTATTGGTGCTCGGTGGTAGATGGCGCACGGCGCGCGCGCGAAATGTTGATTGAGTGATTCAGTTTAATTGCCCTTGACATTTCGTGCACTTGACGCGCACGTGGAGAAATGCAGGCGGTTACTTCGTTTTGTGAAATTCAGTATGGATATTGTGTCTATTTTATTAATGACTAATTAAGAAAATTTGTTCTATTTAAACCACACAGTACAGATAAATCTACGTGGGTACTGTACTTACATATTTGCGGTTCTTATAGCAATCATAGTTTTTAATCAGGTATTAGTTCCGTTCAATTCATTTCGTTCACTTCAACCCTCAAGCTCATTTTATTTATACCATTCCAATCAGTTCCGTTATTTCATTTAGTTAATTGCGCTATGTTAATTCCATTTAGCTCGTTTTGCTCTCATTGCTAATCATCACTCAGCACGTTCAGTTTAGAATAGAAACCGACAATTGACAATTCTCTTATAGTGACATTGCACTAAATCTCTTTAGATCAGAAAGCTAACATTCTTCTGAGATTGCACATTCTTAGGTGTTCTCCAGAAAATCCTCTCTATTGGTGTTACACTCGAAAACTTTGTGTTTTCAAACACTCTCGCGAGCCGAGTCAAATATGAACTGGTAATTACCATACATACAAGTGTTTACACTGTGGAGTATTCAATTAACGTAGAAGTGTTGCGTAGCTTGTTTGTAGTCACTAGCGATGTGTGCTTGTTGTTGTTGATTAGCGAATTATTATTTGATTGATCCAACCATGGTGCCAAAGTTACTAAATTAGGCTTTGAATTTAATAGTTCAAGGTCCAAAGTTACAAAATTATTGGCTATGTTTCAGCTTCTGTTTCTGAAAAAGATGTAAATAGTTACTCAAATACACGAATTCAACCAGGTTTAGGCTGCTTCGGAAAGTTATAATTCGCCCTGAGGCCTTTTAAAATTTAAAAAGCAGTATTTACAACCAGTGCGTCCCATCGGTTATTATGAGTGGCGTACGTACGGGTGTGAATTGTGGACGTGACGGCCGCTGTTGTCCAAAGGTTGAAAGTTGCCCAGCGAGCAGTGGAGACCTACTACGTACGGGCTAAATAAAAGGTAACCGGGAGGGGAGTAGATGGATGAGAAGAGCGGAAGACCGCGTGTGAAGGCGTACCTTGTGGATATGTATTTATTATTTTTGTATTTTAAGTAAGCGCGACATGTGGCTCCGAGCCACCTATAAGGTGTCTAGCAACGCCCATGGATATTCGGTCGCATGCGGGGGCCGCGAATGTGATGCCGGACTGACAGGTGCCCATTCACGCCTCTCTTGAAGGACCCGAGACTACTTGGGGGAAAATATGTGGGCAGGTAGAGCGTTCCAGAGTTTTTATGTTATGTCGTCTATTACGAATCTTAGGGTAATTAAATTTGTTTGACCTTTAGTTTAATGTAGGTTATTTCTATGGTTGAATTTAATATTTTCATATTATAAAAAATAACGAAAGATAAGATCTTTGACATTATAATTGTTTTCTAAACAGCCGGCACGGTTGGCTCTGCCACAATGATATTACCAGTACAAATTTGTTTTTATTTCATTAAACCCCAGACTTTTCTACGTAAAAACTCAAAACACTAATAATGGCACTGATAAATACATATAAAAATATTTAGCAAAGTGTTGTTCTTCATCTTTGGTGGAATAAGAGGTGATAAGTACGAATAGCACTTCTAAAACATATCCGTTCTGTGGAAGACACACTTCTCCCGCTCTCATACAGTAGCGAAGTGGTCAGTAATACTAATAATAATATATCGTACCAACCAGTCAATGGCAACGTGAATGAGTAATGATTTCTTGGCAGAGATAATATTACTGATTTTCTAAGGAGTATGATATTGGCTGATCGGGAAATGTATGACATTGTAAATTATTATTAATACGTGTCTTGAGTTTATTGTACCCAGAATTGTGATAAAATCTAAAACAGATTTTTATTCTAGCGTAGTTCTTGCAGGTTTTTCTTGGGGTATGGTAATCGAAAAGTTAACATTTAAACAACTAATCAAGAATATATTGAAAAAATCATATTATTTAAACATCCTTACTAAATACACGCCATAATAAACAATCCTTTTTGCCATTATTGCACAAGTTTTACGTGGTTAATTTACCGATATCAACTTATACCACAATCCGTAGAGAAAAAGATAATAGGTACCAGCTATTCCCGCAGTCTCGATAAATCGTCTGACAGTAAAAACATGCCAGGAATCGTACAACCGAAATGGCTCTCGAAAATTGCCAGGACTAAACCGACTTCTAACTGGGCGGAACGGATTTTAACGCGAAACATAAACCCACGTTTGATTTATAAAATTGGACTTATACGGCCGAATAAAAGTTAATATGGTTCTTGTTGAAAAGAACGCGTAAAACCCGCTCCCGGACCGTTCCTGAATAAACACTAAAAGTGTCCAAAGAATACAAAATAATAGAATGGCTATTTTTATTTTTAAGTTCACACACATACAGAGTGTTTACGTGCATACCTACACCTGCTGCTTCACCTTTCGGAGCCAGTGTAAAACTATGTAGGTCCCTTCCCTTGCCCCTTACTTAATAGGTAGGTGGTAGGCTCAAATTGTAGCCAACTGGGTTGACACCACCGTACTGGATGTAAAAAGGCCGCATAGCACCCTCGGTTGCGTTCTCCTCTAGTCCAGCATAACCAGCTTCCAGGGAAATCTCCGGTATTGGCACATACCTTCTCTGAGGTGATATTGGCTGGTCGGAGCATATGCTTTGGCCCCTCCGACTCAGCCACCCATACCGGATTACATAAAAAAAAATTTAACCATAAGATATTGTGTACTTTCCCCCACCCATACTAGGTGATAGGCTCAGAGTACAGAACTGTATAATTTGCACAATACATTACATTTCTTTCCATTCTTGTATCAACTTTTTGACCACTATAATACAACTTCTTGCCAAAATGTCGGCATCTGTCACACTAAAAACAAGCCGACACAAAGTTTGTTCGGCTCCTTAACCCGGCACGTTTCGCTTGTAAAGCGGCTGCTAGATATTTCACTCACGAACCCCGCACGTGGTGCCAATCGATACCTCCCACTCACCCTCTTGTCCTTTGCACCCCGTCTTCTTCCACCCTTCGCGTGAAGCTCCGTCAAAAATAGACGACAGAGCCCTGTCGCCCTCACATGGTACACCAAGGTCAATGGCCATAACTACTATTTCTTCTACTGCCCTTTATCATCATCATCATCATCATCAGCCTGTATCGGTCCACTGCTGGACATAGGCCTCTCCCAAGGCACGCCACCACACGCGGTCTTCCGGTGGACAGATGGTCTAAAAAAGGTAGCCGGGAGTGGATGGATGAGAAGAGCGGAAGACCGCGTGTGGTGGCGTGCCTGCCCTTTATAGCCTAAAATAATTTCTAATAACAAACTTAACACGGAAAATATATGTACAGACATATCACACTCACAGGTTCCAAAGATGACCAGAAACGATAGCAGAAAGATACTTTCTGTCGTACATAGATTCATCGGGCGTTACTGATGGGTGGGTTTGGACAGGATTTCGGGATGGACAGACTTTTAGTAGCACACACAATTTATGTGGGTTTGTTGTTGACGTAAATTGAAACTAACAAAGCTAATGAAGCCATACCGGAACACGCCAATCAAGTTGCTGTCCAATTAAGTTCTTCTAGTACTTACTTATGTATGTTTAGATGATTGTTTTTCGACGCATTCTCAACATTTTCTAAAGACTTTCCGAACAATTTTACATTTCAATAAACATAACATTATTGTCTAAATATCCTCAATCCTAATTCCTAACACATATACGCACACACAAATTTATACCTGTTTCATAATGGGGTAGGCATACACGATATCTGGCACACTCGTCATTTTTCATACATGTGTCTATGTGTGTATAGGGTGTCCAAAGTGTGATGTGGAATATCGAAGGATCGTGATATGTATCGTGTGTAAAGTGCAGTGATGAAAGAATCTATCGTGATATGTATCGTGTGTAAAGTGCAGTGATGAAAGAATTTTTTTTTAATCTCAATTATTTCCAATTTTGCCATTTTCTAACAAAGTAAATGCATACGATAGTGTGAGCGCGCTCTATGCTTGTGCACGGCCGCGTAGGCACAGAATAGAAAAGAGTACTCCGTACAGAAGCTGCTCTGTACAAACACTCACAAAGAAATAGCTACTCTGCGACGACGCGATAAAGTACAAATTGACTCGCCCAGAGCTGCATGCCTAACCACGATAATTGCCTACATTTCGCTTCTCTTTCTGTCGTGTAACTCTATCTCGAAAGCGCGCCGTTCAGCGCGTTAAGGGCTGTGTCTTTGTGCTGTCTTATTGTGAGGAATAAAATGAAGATGATACCTACCAACTTTTATCGTTCTAGCTACCAACGATATGATATTTAGCTACGGCAAATTCATGCGAACAAATTCATGCATGCGTTAGCGTCACAATTAGTTTCTCACATCGAAGCGTGCATTGCGTGCAACCTTCCAGTGATAGTTTTGTTTGATCAATAAATTTAATGATCAATGATGATCTACAATGTACCTATTATCCTTATACGAATTAGGCCATACACACCACGCTGTTCGGCGTACTAATGTTATTGGCAATATAATAATATCATTTTAAATCAATGACCTCCTACTATATGAATAAATAAATTACTAGAAATAAATCAAAATGCTACTAAACAACACTTACCTTTCTTCTTCTCTCGGCAATGAAAAAAAAAGACAAGTTTTCATTTGTCTGTTGACTTTTGCACCCGTCCACTGCACAATAATTACGTGATTTCGACATTTTCTAAATTCGAAAGCGCCACACGCCCGGTCTGGCTGGATAGCGACAGCCCACTGTTAATTGTACATTAGTCGGTACGCCAAGCGGTAGGCATTTAACTCGCGACCTTGAGCGAGTGACGAAGGCCTGGCGTAGGGCTATGCGAGGGACGCGGCGCGAGGCGCGCGGTTCGCGATCGCGAGGCGTGAGATGCGCGGGCGCGGGGCGCGCGCGGCGCTGATCGGACGAGCGAGAATCATAGATTACGAGTCATATGCTACGTCTTATATCGAATCATAGAGATACGATATAAGACGTAGCATACCTACCTACTACACTGCAATTAGGCATGTAGGTGTATGTATGTATGTAGCCAGTAAAAAGTAAATGATTATCTACATACCTCAAATGATGTGAAGGTTTTCTACGTGATCTCCTTGCAGCTCGATGCATTATGACGAGACCCGGGCGATGCAGTAGCGGGTCTAGATTGCCATGTTCCCGTAAACAGTACAATGCACGCACAATCACTTCAGCCAGCACCGGCAGTCTGACGCCTGTTTGGAAATCTTTCACGATAAATGCGTTTGAAGCCCATTTCCGTTTGCTGCTCCATACGCGAGCAACATATCCACATATTCGTTATTTGTGAATGGAACTTTTAACAAACACTTTAACCTGTGGTAGGTACGTATTGTTAAACACGAGCGCGAAACTTTCACTAATTCAATTTACGAATCGAATTACCAAAAATACGTCAACACGGTCGGCCGCCCTTGACATACTGACCGACTGACACACATTGATCTTCCGCGCCGCGAGACTAGCTGGACTGAGGCGCAATGCCCACAGGCAGTGCGGCGCGCCGCCCCCCGCGCCCGCGCCGCCCGCCGCCCGCCGCGCCCGCGTCTCCTTTGATAGCAGCGTGCGATGCCGACACGGGGCGGCGCGGGGGCGCAACAGCGCGGTGCGGTGCGGTGCTATACGAACATTCGACCCGGCCGGCGCGCCCGCCGCGCCGCCCCGCCTCCTCCGCACCGCCGCGGTCTGGTCACATAGAGCGCGCATACATTGAATAAATTGAAAACTTTGAAAATTCATATCTCGAAAACTAGTATGGATAGGACCATTTTTCTTTTTTTTTATGTGTTTATTAGATGATATAAAATAGCTCATTTCGATATTCCTGAACAGACCCTGGACACCCTATTATATATACATGTACTAAATCAATCTTCACTGAATAATTCTTTGGCTTTGTTTGTTACAGGTAAAGTCAGCATACAAGGTATATGGGCTTTGTGTAAGAACGTAAGTCTGTAAATGTTTTCATGCATAAAATACATAAATATACATTATACATAACCATAAATGTACAGATACATACATATAAGTACCATATGAAACATGAAATTAACTCGAATTGCTTTGCAAGCATTGATTCAAAGATAATAATAATCGTCTCTGTTGATTTTCCACCCAAAATCAACAGTATCGCTGCCCTTTGCCGCTGTCGTGTTTCCTTAACTGTATGACTTACAATTTCATCTTCAGCGCCGTCAGAACTCAAGAGTACCTCTGAGCGTCAAAACCACAAAATGAATAAATACAGTACAACAATGAGCAACATTAAAATAAACGAATGATGCAAATTATATATTTAAGTTTGCCTTTTTCGTGAAATATAAAGAAAATATGTATAGTAACATTATAGTAGAAGACCATACAAAGATTAAAACAACTTAAGCTAACGTTTTCAACGACGTTCTATAAAACTCCAACCAAAACACAATAAAGTGCTTAAACATGTGTCTAATGTTCCATAAACACCAAACTATCACTTGGTGCTGCCATAACGACTTTATACCCGCAATGACTCTATGAAAGTGAATACGCTGGTCGCATCCCGCATCCAACGCGAGTAACACGACACTCTTTACGAGCGCCATTACGGCGAAGAACTGATTACAACATAAATAAGTTCTTAAATTAGCTGGAAAGGCTTAAGATGAGGACTGACGACAGTTTGGGGCGAAAGGTCACTTAAAATTTAGATGCCCGAATACTTGACTTCGGAAATATAGCTAACTAACAAATGTAGCTAAGGTTAGGTAATGTTTTGAACTGCTGTTATTTCGATGATGAGAAAACATTGAGAGGATTGTAGAAATTAAAGTAGATTCTAATGTATCAACTTTCATATTTGTTTTTTCATTTATGGGTGGGATAGATAGATAGATTCTAAATTGTCACTAAGCGATATACATTTTATCGTTCTATAAATTTTGCACTGGAGTGCAAGAGAGCGGGCTCCTTGAACATTTATCACTGTCGTAAATAATTTTGTATGTGATGGCATCTGTGGATAATCAAGATCTTGTCAAGACTAAACAATAAAGTCTTTAACGACGAAAATATTGCTTTGCCTCCCACCCAGAATTAATGAAAGATCTAGACGTCTGATTAATTTAGTAAAACGAGAGAAGTAAAACCTAATAACGTTAAATTGAAAAGTCAAGGAGTACAAATTTTGGTGAAGGGTGAGAACGTCTAGAGAGAATACTTAATTTTGTGAAAGAAAAAAGAAATTAAATCAAATTTACATTATTCAAAATAGACGCGAAATTGTTGTCGCCTTAATTCATTGTAATCATGAAGAATACAAAAATAATCTCAGACGAAACAATCCACATTGAACATTGATTTTTTGGAGCAATCTTAGGCGATCGAAGGCAATTTCTATCAAATCGCTACATTATGTACAGCGATCCAATTCTCTCGGTATTCCTACAGCCAACATTTCATCTTCTTCCGATTCCCTCCGCTCTGTAGTAGGTATTCAAATTTCTTTAGTCATTACGATTCAAGCGGAATTCATAAATATCTATTCAGTCAAATTATATTCAAAGTAAACTTTCGTTGTAGCGTTTGTTCTTTATAGAGCGATGTTTAGATCGGCCTCAAAATAACTTTCACTATATCACTATTATAACTACAAATAAAATATCCTCCAATCAAACCACACAACTGATGTATGAATAAGTATTACAATATTTTGTTGAATCTAATAAAATATTTAGAGTTCTAATAATATTTCGAGCCGGCAACAATCCCTGTCTGTAGAGGCATAAAAAATCGATACCTCAGCAAAATGTATGAGCAGTTTCACAAATGTTTAAAACTGCAGAAAGATATTGAAGACATTTCGTCAAGTGCATTTGTATTTTGAAAATAAGGAGTAATTTTTTTATGAAGAGCAACGCTCATTCCATCAAATCCCAATATCCCGTCTTTCCACATACTCCCATATTGGCTTCAGGCTGAAACATAAGCCGGTCGATTATTTCACTTTCTCACCCATCCTTGAGCGTGTCTTCCTAAAATCCTGAAAAATAAACGCACCTCCTGGTGTCTTCGGTCTTACACCGTTGTGGGAGAACTCCTGGCTGGGAGGTGCTGCAAGTTCAAGTTCAAGAAGAAAAAACAATGTTATTGTTCATAATAATTATGTGAAAAATAAATTTTTAAGAGTTTTTTTCTGTCAAACTTATGAGATTACAGTGGTTTTTGTAATTACTATACATCCACAAATCACTAATATGATCATGCTTATTTTTTACAAGAACCAATACGGCACGGCAAACATAAAAAAAATAATAAATAAATACCTTTTCAAAATGTTTTTCAAAAATCCGAAGCTATTTCAAAAATTTTGACAAATAATCTTTCACAAAATAGTCACGTAATAATCTGTACGTAATTGAGAAATATACTGATCTAAGGATAGGTCCCTACCTACACTACATGACATTAAAAATAGCCCCTGATAATCACATGTATGTGGCTATCCGCATGCTGATTGCTGCAATTATGTCTAGTTTTAACCGTAAGATCTGGAACAAGACGAACGAACTGGACGTCTTGACGAATAAGATGTGTAGTTACTTCTGCAGTCTGTCATTTTGCTAATTTTAAACAACCATAGCTACAATTTAGTTTCTCTACAAGTACGTATACACCAACCAATACGTCTTCTCACCGGTTATAACGTAGCGATTTCTAAAGTATCCAGTATCCAGATGATGTCTCAGCCTCAGTCAGTAATTAATTAATGATAACTTTTGCAAGTTTCTGGAAAAAAAAATATAGACGATTAAATCTTAGAGTGCAAAAATTGGCAGCTCTCCCAGATCGATTAATCAAACTACGTGATTGACAGGCATGATTAACCGTGACGCATGCGTATGATATGCGTGATGGCTAATCATGTTTATCAACACGCTTGGCGCGGGATTTTAGATAACAAATTTATGTCAATAAAATCTTGCACAGATTTTCAATGCATGTGATATGCATGACGGCAAATCATGTTTATCAACACGCTTGGCGTGGGATTTTAGATAAAACATTCATGTCAATAAAATCTTGCATAGCTTTGTTCTCGATTTCAATGCATATTTGAAATATACATAGGAAGATAAATAGTAAAGAACCTCTGACCTCTGACAGTCAAACGCCAATGTAGTGTAACATCTAGCCACGGGAACCGTTGACAGCTGTTAACATGCGCCAATTGTAGGCCGGATTGACATCTGTTGACATGCGGTGCTTCCATCACAAAATTAGGTCACTTCCGCTTCATTACGTCACTTATTCACAAAATTACTACCCATACCGAGAACTAAAATGTTCGAGCCTCACAGTAGTAGCCAAAGATGTTTAACATCCAGCCACGGAAATCTAGCACGGTTGATAGCAGTTGACATGCGGCGGCTCTTCACTCACAAAATTACATCACTTCCGCTTCATTGCGTCACTTATTCACAAATTTACTACCCAATCCCAATACCCATACCGAGAGCTAAAAGATGTTCCACATCAAAAAAGTTTGGCTTTCCTTCAATCAATGTGACTAAGATACCTACTGGTATGTAAGATGCGTGCTTGCACAAACGTGTACGTTAAACGACCATAAAAAATCCCAGTCAGGTATCACCCGTGGCCCTATCCAAGATGCGGGCTCACTTACTAACGCCTACGAGCACACGGTTTTCACCCGACAATTTTAAACGTTTTGAATTAATTTCGGCCCCCGCGGCTCGTGGCTCGCGGCTCGTAGCTCGCGGCACGGACTCGAAAGTGTTGGTGGGCGGACTGTTCACACCGCGCCTTTCGAGGACTCCTTCATTATTTAGGACTACGTTTAATGAGGCTTTGCGCTCGTTATTTAATTTAGTATTTTTTCTTACTTCGTTGAATATTTATAGCGGTGTCTAGACTGTTTTAGCGATTGTAACATCTCGCACTTTACTGTTCTATTTAATGTATGGGCGCGAAGGCAGCCCAGTTCTGCCTGCAAGTACCTTTTTTTTCATTCAAATTTCATACAAAATATAATGGAAGTAAGGTGCAATTTAAAAATACACAGTGTTTTTAAATTGCACCTTATTTCCATATACATAGTATGAAATTTGAATGAAAGAGCAAGACGTCCGCGCGCCGTGTCCGCGTCAGACGTCCTTTCTATGTGGCTTGCGCCATATATATACGAGTACTTAAATGTTTTAACCAATTTAGATGTGGTTTTTAAACAGTCAATCTGGCGTATCTGTCACATAATCAATGCCATATTCGTAACGCCAGCGGAGCCGCAGACACTGCTAGTCATACATAACATAACACACGTAGCTGTTTCCTTGCAATCACTTTTTTGCCTTTCTTTCTTGCACTGCACTGCACATATTCCATTCCATATTTCTCAATGTCGCAGCCTGTCAAAGACCTTGCATCGGGAAGAAATACTTCCTCGTTCGTACGTGATATTCTCTCAGCTATTACAAACGTTATCGCGCGACGACAAGTGTCTCAAATACTACACTTTTCCGACGTGGAGCTTTTACAAAGGACCCCGCACCAGCGACGCGGCAGCGATGCGACTAGGCAGCGATGCCACTAGGCAGTGAAACGGCTAAGCAATGCCATTATATTGAAACTACAGTATCGAAAACGTGAATATTTTTCGTTGCATTTTTTTCTAGAATTTTATACTATCGTGTACAAAAATAAAAGACGAATAAGAAATGAGACAAATAATGTTAATCATAAAAATGTAATAATGATCTTGTTTTTATTTTTGTAAAAACCTTGTAATCACCTAAGTTTCAGCTTCAAATTCACCGTGAGCGCTATGGCTCTTTGTTTGCATGATCTGGCAGTTGCTTGTTGCTGCTGGAATCGCTATCGCGTCGCTAAAGTCTGGCTTCTCCCGAGTCTCGTCGAAAGCTCGACTATTCCCAACTTTTCCACTGTGGGGAAAGAAATAGCGTCGTCTCGTTATCGAGCAACTTTGAAATGTTTATCAATTCTGTCAATCAACCGAGAGAGGGCGTCGCGGCGGAGGCGTCGCGACGCGGCGTCCCGCAGGGAGCGTTTGAGTTTTCCATTACGTCTGAAACTTTATAAAGTTAACGCCTGCTGTTTATCTGAAACCCATGAAGCTTTCAAAAACTTTTTTCACTTTTGATCGCCAAGATCTGGTGAACTTTTCATCACTTGATAGAATGTTCGGGAAATTGTGTGAACGCCTAACTTTTAAGTTTTAACTTGTTACTTGTGACTTGTGAGTTGCGACTTTACTTAGCTATCTAGAAATTTTGAGAGACAAGTTTGTGGAGTCTGGTAAGACATTCAATTCAAAGGCAACTTATTATGTTTCAAAGTCAAACACAGAGTCCTCTATCGTTAGCATAAATACATACATGCATAACGTCACGCGTGTTTCTTAACGGAGTAGGCTGTGAAAACAGATTGGTAATATTTACCGATAAAGTTACACATTATATGTATAACCTAAGCCGCACTACCTAATACAACATCTTATCTTATCGTTGATAATTTTTAAAGCTACGAGTAATAGTTAACTGAATTACACAAAATGTTTAACGGGCTTCATACACGCATCGATAATGAGTTGATAAAATATCAAACAATATATATTTTTGGCCAGCTCGTGAGTATATGGGCGGACGCCGCAAGGGAAACTCCCCTCGTATAATGGAATTTTCAGGCCACTAGCAACAAACATCACTGATCGAGATCGCGCCGTAAAAGTGAATGTGCTTTGCTATATTTTCCGGGAAAGCTCGCACGATTTCACAATAATTCGGGGTCAACTGGATGGTCGGACAAGCAAGTCAAGCAGAGAGAACATGAGAATAGGTCGACTCTTGTTCTGTCGACCTATGCGGAAACTGCGGACTTTCTTTTAAATCATTTTAATTTATCTTTCTCACGCTTAACAATTTTATTATTTATTCAGAAAAACAATGAAACTAAATACAATTTAAATTCAAACTGAAATATCTGAAACAAACAGCTGTAACATAAATCTATAAATAATGAATTAATTTATTGACATATACAATATACGTCTCATACAATATTTGGTTGGTGGTTTTCAATTATTCTCTTTCTGATTCTAGATAAAGTTTGATATTATTTTTAACCGACTTCCAAAAAAGGAGGAGGTTCTCAATTCGTCTGTATGTTTTTTTTTTTTTTATTTTTTTTTTTATTTTTTTTTTTTTTTTTTGTATGTTTGTTACGCGATTTCTCCGTCAATTGAGGGCCGATTTAGAAAATTCTTTTTTTGTTAGTTAGGTCATACTTCCGAGGTGGTCCCATTTCAATTTTATCGAAATTGGTTGAGTGGTTTTCGAAAAATCAGCATAATACTATAGTGTGTGGTTACCTTCAGCAAAACTTGTGATGTGGTCGTATTCGGCAATTTTCAGTTTGATAAATTAGTATGGTGTGTGGTTACCTTCAGCAAAACTTTTGTGATGTGGACTTATTCAGCAATTTGCAGTCTGACACATATGGCGAATAATTCTGTACCACTTCAATCGATTTCGATTATTCGATTTCGATTATTCTTATTTATGTAATATTACTAAAAAGAATGAAATAAAAACTGTTTTAAAAAATATTAAACCGATTTAAAAAAAACAAAAAAACAAAAAGAACTAAAAAGTATTAAATACCTAATATTTTGAAATTTTCTCTGTCCTGTTGAAATACATGAATCGATATTTACTAGTGATACATATTCGGACCCTTGTTTCATGAATATTCTAAATTTGAAATTTTTTATCTTTTCCGACCGGCCAGGTGCGCATAATTTATTATGGTACCTGACCGGTACCTACTGTACCGAGTACCATCGAGCTGGTCTGATGATGGAGACAGAAGGTGGCCATAGGAACTCCTAAACTACACATGATAAACCCATCGTGTTTGGGCTCGTTGCATTTGTCTTCACGAGAAATTTACTTTAGACCTAAGAGATTCTCAATTCGACAGTATGTTTTCTTTTTTTTGATGTTTGTTACGCGATTACTCCGTCAATTGTGGGCCGATTTTGAAAATTCTTTTTTTTTTTATTTGAAAGGGGATAATCCTGAGGTTTTTGAAGTGAAAACTTCTTTAGCGGCGCTTGGCACTTTTTTAGGTGGGTAAAAAATGTATAACTCGCGACATCGCGTCAGCGTCATTTTTAAAATGAAACCTTAAGTCATTGCATTAAGGGTTAAGTTAGAGTGGCACGGGATCTGCCGGCACTCCCGGAGTGCAACTGTTAAGTAGGGTTCGGTAACACGTTTATGTCTGTCCATTCTACTAAGTTCTGCAAAATGAATGTAGGGTTCCGTAACAAATGCATGTCTGTCTGTTCTACTAAATTTAACATTTATTTCAAAATGAATGTAGGGTTCCGTAACAAATGCATGTCTATCCGTTCTACTAAATTTTACAATTTTCAACCAAGGTCCTCCGACGGTTATTTTATAATAAAAGTAGGGTTCCGTAACACGTTTATGTCTGTCCATTCTACTAAGTTCTGCAAGATGAATGTAGGGTTCCGTGACAAATGCATGTCTGTCCGTTCTACAAAATTTAACATTTATTTCAAAATGAATGTAGGGTTCCGTAACAAATGTATGTCTGTCCGTTCTACTAAATTTTACAATTTTCAACCAAGGCCCTCCGACGGTTATTTTATAATAAAAGTAGGGTTCCGTAACAAATGTATGTCTGTCCGTTCTACTAAATTTCACAATTTTCAACCAAGGTCCTCCGACGGTTATTTTATAATAAAAGTAGGGTTCCGTAACATGTTTATGTCTGTCCATTCTACTAAGTTCTGCAACATCACCTACAACGTCCGTGATGTCAGCCCATAACACCGGGTAAACTAAGTGCCATGTCAGTACTTCCCCTTTGATCGTACTGACTACACTGAACTGGTCGGAAAACACAAACTATTTACATAGCCGTTTCGACCGACGTTTAATTCAGTGCGGTGGTACCAACCCGGTCAGGTTAAACCCTACCACCAAGTAAGATTAGGAGGGAAGGGACCTACAGTTTTACGAGGAATCCGAACCTCGGTCAGCCTCCAACGGTCAGCGGTCACCCATCCAAGTACTGACCGCACCCAGCGTTGCTTAACATTCAATAGCGACAGTTGACTGTCTGCACCACTGAGCTATCGAAGCTGACGTGGTCCTATTTTAATTGGGTCAAGATCGGATTGGAAAGCGAGGCGGAATCGCGAGGCCGAAGGCCGAGCGATTCCGCCGAGTACATTAATAGCAAAAATTACTAAAAAAAAACTGTGAAATAAAAAAAAAGTTTTAAAAAACATAAAACCGACTTCCTAAAAAAAGGAAAACTAAAAAACTATTCAAAATAAAAATATAAAAACCGCCTTCAAAAATATATGAAATAAAAACCTAAAAAAAAAAATCGAACCCTAGAGTTGAAGGCGGTGCTAAAGCAAGCAAAAATGATGCATGAAAGAAAACATGAGTGGATGATAATATCCTTTGTGATTTGTGTAGCCTTTTTAGCACCGCCTTCAACTCTAGGGTTCGATTTTTTTTTTTAGGTTTTTATTTCATATATTTTTGAAGGCGGTTTTTATATTTTTATTTTGAATAGTTTTTTAGTTTTCCTTTTTTTAGGAAGTCGGTTTTATGTTTTTTAAAACTTTTTTCATAGTTTTAATCCTGTGCATTTTATTTTTCATTTAATTTTCATTTTGTTTTTTGTTTTTCATGTATTCAGCTGTGCACATTGTATAACAATTTGTTAAATCAAACTACAAGCAACTTATGAGTAAACAACTATATATACTGTACTGTACAACTGTATAGTTAATTCGTACGGTCCCATACTGATATTGTTCCCAATAGCAATTTTCACTGAAATGTTTTTACCTCAAGTCGTCAACCTCTCGACTCTTGGCCCGTCGATCTTTCGTCTGTCCTGCCGAACTGGACAACCCGCTGCGTAAATTTCGCCCTCCATGGGTAATCTCGTTAACTTATGTTCATTGCGTGTGGAAATTGCGAATCACTTTTTGTTGCGACAATTTAATTTCGTTTGGCCAATAGCCACATGGTGCCGGAGAATCTATATGAATTTATTAATATGAATATGGGTGTCTTCAAACGCCGATTTAACAGGCTAGACAGCCTTGCAACCACCTAGCAACCTAGCAAATCTGTTGCCATGGCGCCTAACTTTCGCGAGGAAAAGTGATTTTGGCTTTGGTACCATTGGTCTCCCATACCATTGGTATTATAGATATAATAATTTAATACAAATTCGTTTATTTTTCTTATAAATGTTTTTTTTTCTGTAGCAAGCAACAGTCAAACTAAATACGCTTGCCAAAGTTATGGGTCCTTACTACCGTGCACATAATATATTTTTAATAATCATAACATCGTCTATGTAACCAGACTGAAATCGAAATTCTAATTGTCACGACAGAGATCATGAGTAGATTTTATTAAAAAAAAAAGATAATTTCAAACAGTCGAAAACTGAGTGTGCTTCCGAAGTTGAGAAATATTTTTCTTTTTAGATAAATGCAAAGCCGAAAATTAAGAGAAAAAGTATACCTATACGTATATTTTTTCTCTTCATTTTCAGCTTTCCATTTATCTAAAAAGAAAAATATAAAAAGCGAGTAGGTACATGCTTAGTACTAACATATAAAAAAATAAAAAATATCTAATATTGAGAAATTTTGCCCGGTTTTATTATATTCAAATAAAATAATTTTTTTTATTGAAAGCGCGACATATCGTGCCACCCATAAGATGTCTAATGACGCCCATGGACATTCGGCCGTATGCGGGGGTTGCGGCCAGCTTGACACCTATATCACGCCCCACTTGAAGGACCTATGACTAAACCTCACAAGCCAATGAGTACCATCTACTATTGTCTACCATCCGAGCTAACCGAGTAACAAAATCCATCGTTCCTTATCCTATTATTAAAGTTCGTATAATAAATTCATTTTACGAAGAAAATTTCCACGGCGGTGTGGCGTATCACATAAATTAAGTACCTACGTATAAAATTGACCTATAAAGTCGTATTTTTAATCAGACGAAGTAAACTGACAGTAGCTAATGTCACTTTGCAAAATAATGTTGCCTTATTTAATGTAATAGTGATGTGCTACGATAAAATCTAAACTTGTTTTATGGTTTGGCCATCTGCCATCATAAACAATACTTTTAGTATATTTTTTTGTTTTCTGGGTTTGGCATTAAGAGGCTGAAGTCCAGTGAGTCCGGTTCTACATTTTAATGCATTGGACTGTTCATTTCGAGAGGTTGCGCCTCATTCCATTCTTACCTTACTAGGTGGTAGGGTTTTTCCCGGCCGGATTTCTACCACCGCACTGAATGATACGTTGGTCGAAACGGCTATGTAAATAGCTCGTGTTTCCCGTCCAGTTCAGTGTAGCCGACATGAAATGAGGAGAAGCACTGACATGGCACCTAGTTCACCCGGTGTTATGGGCTGACATCAGATTCAGGGATCGGAATTAGGTAGTGTGATTTGGTACCAAAGTAGGTAAAGTTCGCGAGAGGATATAATATGGAGTTGTTAAAACCACCACTTTGTTTGGGAATTCTGAACATTTCCTGGGAAATTTCAGGGACTTGATTTTTCTTCGGGATCGTATTTATTGACTAAATACAAGCTTCTTTTGTTCTTATGTGATTTTCTCTAGAGTGGCCGGTTATGGAGATATAATTTTTTTCAGAAATTTTTATTTCTACTCAATTTACAGGAAAACCGGGGAAGATGTGATAAAATAATCTAAGAGTGTATCGAACTGCTTGAAAAACAAGACCTAATTTGTTGTCGTACCATCATTGGTTCCCGATTTATACCTCGCCGCGATTCTCAATTATGCAGGACGGCATTTGTATGGAAGGCTCCGCCCCCTTTCCTGATTTAATTTCTCCAATGTTGATATTTTTTCGCCTGAATCTTATTTCTAGAGGAAATATAAGACACTTTTATTCTTACACGTTTTTCAATAAAATCGATATTTCGGGAGAAAAAAATAAAACAACCTATTTTTTCATATTTTCTCGAATGTTGACGTTTTTTCGCCTGAATCTTATTTCTAGACCAAATACGAATCTGTAGTGAACATTTAAAAAAAGTGGCCGACATTTTGAACTTTTTAGTTACTGGACCGATTGCTTTCAAAATCGATATCTGGGTGTCTGTGTGGGCTCTGAATACGAATCTGTAGTCAAAATTTAAAACAAGTGGCCGCCATTTTGAACTTATTAGTTACTTGACAGATTACTTTCAAACTCGATATCTGGGTGTATGTGTGGGCCCTGAATACGAATCTGTTGTCAAAATTAAAAAATGTGGCCGCCTTTTTGAACTTTATAGTTACTGGACCGATTGCTTTCAAAATCAATTCAAAATGTCACTTTGCAAAATAATGTTGCTCCTGTCATTGACAGGAGTTGCCAGATGCTATTTTTCCAATTTCCCCAGGTTGAAAAATTATTTCCCCAAAATTATACTAGAAAAACAGTGCTTCTGATAAAAAAATATAACACAATTAATAGTTATCTATTCATAAATATTATATAAACGACTTATCTGTCATTGACGAGAGTTGCCAGATGCGATTTTTTCAAATTTCCACAGGTTGAAAAATAATTTCCCCAAAATTATAGTAGAAAAACAGTGTTTCTGATAAAAAAAAATATAACACAATTAATAGTTATCTACTCATAAATATTATATAAACAACTTATCTGTCATTAAGAAGAGTTGCCAGATGCTATTTTTAAAATTTCCCCAGGTTGATAAAATAATTTTCCAAAAATTATACTAGAAAAACAGTGATTCTGGTAAAAATTTTGTTGTTTCTAATTGTCGTGAGTTCAAGTTCCGATTTAGCAATTTAATTCAACATTCTTAGGGTGTAACATTTTTCTGTTAATAAAATGCTTTTCTAAATCCTTAGCATGACTTTAATTTCTATTTTATATGTTTGGATTACACATCTATTAGATCCTGAAAACCCCTATCGCTTTTTTATGATTTATTTTATATTTTATAGCTATTTTATATTAATTATTGAGTGAGTGATTATTATCGATAGTTTGCGTCACAACACTATTTATTTTTTCTCAAAACCTGGCATCCCAGCAAACGTCAGTTTACTTCGTCTGATTAAAAATACGACTATAGTATAATCCGAAATGCTACGCCCGAGTACATCCTAAAGTAAAATTTCACAAAGCTGAATGGAATTGCGAAATAGAAGCAATAAGCCTAATCTTCGGGTCTTTTCTTCGGAACTAAATTAGTGGCTCAGCCGGCCCCTTCTTAAGCGCGGTCGCGCCATTCTCAAGCTTAAAGGATAGAAAGGACGACGAGACGGTGAGGGCCTTCATTCTATTATTTCGGCAAATTTCCTAACACTATGCAAATCCTATCGCGCGCGGCCTTGGGCCTCGGAAACGGCTTCAGGACTCAGTTTGCTCAACAATGAGCCGAACCGTGCTTAAACTTAAATAATCAGTTTTGGTGTTAGCCGGATCTGGGAGGAAACAGCTTATTCCGAAAGTTGAAGATAAACGTGGAGTTTGACTAGTCTAAAGTTTGTGTCTCGCGGGCGTCGCGTGGCGTGGTGGGCGAAGTAGCGCCCATAGTTATATCGCTACTTTGTTATGTTGGAGCGGGCGCAACACCACACACCATACACCGAGCATTTTGCTTAAATCTGTCAAACGTGATCGCAATTCAAGCTGTGAAAGTTAGGGTACGTACCGACCACGTGACCGATTTTAGGCCACTTTTGGACCCCCCCCCCCCCTCCCCCTCCCCCTGTGACCACGCGTGGAATCTTGACTAATCCCTCCCCCCTTCCCAGTTTTCACGTGGTAATTCACAACTTGCTGTTTTTCTATATATTTATGTGGATTAAACTTTAACAGTTGTATTTTCACTTTAGAATGTGACCAGGTGAATACTTTTGGTGTACTTGAACAGGCGGATAAGTCCGCTTTTGCACCTTGTGTAAATTTTCTAATGTACTTATTACTGTGTGGGGCCGGTACTTAATAAGAATAGCCCCACTGCATCTCTCCCCGTGCATGTCGTAAAACGCGACTAAGGGATAAGGACAAGATGCCGCGCATATAAGAGCTACAGGCTAGTCACCTCTCACGTTGGCACGCGCAACACCGATTACTCTGCTTACCCCCAATTGTCGGGATATGGCGTTTGGTGTACTTATTACTTTTGAAAAGTATCTTGGAGCAATAAAGCATTTTCTATCTAACAGTGCCTGTAGAGTTCTTAGGAAAAACAGTGCCAGGGCATGCCACCGAAATAATTGTTTTTGTGTGTCTCAGACCGCTGCTGAGATTCTTTAGTCTTTTTTAATATATTTTGAAATACCACGTGACAGGGTGAACTAATAACCCCCTTTACCTCCCTGTAACTCAGCGTGGTTTTTAACAAACCCCTCCCTCCCCCCCAAATCGGTGAAGTAGTATGAACACGTTATATTTTTAGAGTCCTGAATACAAATCCGGACTGGATTTGATCCGGTCTGGCTTTAGAAATCGACTAACGTATCTGGGGAAAAGCGATTTGAAGATGCGTGGATTCTAGTAGAGAAAGATGTTCCCTGAAAACCCGTTCTACACCTTTGCAGTATATATTATACACAATTGGTTTCTCGGAAACGGCTCTAACGATTTGGATGAAATTTAGTATATAGATAATGTAATTTTTTTTAAGTTTATCTATATAGGTGTAGACGCCGAGCTCGGTCGCCCAGGTACTCACATTAATATGTCAATCACAATCTAATTTATCAAATTAGTTAATAAATTAAATTGTGTCATGCAAAACCTCACAAATTTCAAGTATTTTTATAGAAGGCAGTGCCTCCGACGAGGTACTCATCAAAACAGACTCGGAGCCCGGGCCGCCATAAAACTAAATCCTGGGATAATTAAATGCGTCGGTAAAGTCCCAATATTTCCCGGGAATTTGGGAAATTGGCTTCGCCGGCACGTCCAGAGTAATGTTTTAAATTCGCGGAACGCCGAGGTCCATTTTAAGTAGGATTATTGTCTCTGGCTAACGCTTCTTATACTTGGCGGTCCTTCTATTTTGTTTATTATAAGAAAAGGCAGGACGGCTGGTTGAACGGTTGGACGGAAAAGGTTGAACGGATACATATTATGTCTGTTTTAATATATATTAAGTTTAAATGTGAACTGCGTCTAGTACATTAGGTACCTACTCGATGTAAATAAAAAAAAACATTCCATTTTTAACATTAACAAGTTATTTAGTTATTATTACTAACATTTTACAGAATATTTTCTAGTTACGAGTGCAATTCTTCAGTTTTTAAACATTTCGTTTTACTTCGTAGACTTAAAATAAAAATATCCAATTAAATTGATCCTTGTGTACAAATATTGGTAGGTATATTATTCTCCCCTTATTTGTGTGGAAATTTAGCGGAAGATATAATCATAAAACATTTTATCCCCGTGACGAGGGTTCCGACAAGTTATTTTGCCTCCGGGGCTATTGTATTAAAATGTATCAAATTGATTCTTTGCCCAGGAATGCAAATTGAATTTGTTACAAGTGTAATGTGTCTTTATGGACAGCCGTGCTTTGCATTTTAATAACTTTATCAATATAGAAGGAATATCGTATTCTAAACTCGCATCGATTTGTGAGATCAATTATTTATCTATACATATCTATACATATAATAAAATCGTAGAGGTAAGAAAGTCTGTACATTGAATGTATTCGGAAAAAAACTAACCAGGGTGGCTTAAAATGAGATACTGAACATGTTAGAACAGTTTTTAAAATTTTTGTTTGTTTGTTTGTCTGTACGCGCATCACGCAAAAACCACTGAACGGAATTAGACGAAACTTTGTATAGTGGCAGTTAATATGCCGGGTTAACATAATACGTAAAAAAAAAAAAAAAAAATTTACAATTATAAACATTATTGCGCGTTTAAAATCACGTAGTCCAAAGTACATAATTATATCTTGAGAACTGGCAGCAAATACAATTTGAATAAAATATTCATTCGATTGTAAGTATATCTTATATCCTGTGATTCGAAGATTAGGACTGTTTCTTTCGTCGTAAATAAATTTTTTCTTTTATACGTATATGGGTTTTACACAAAGTGCAATATTTACATTATGTGCACGCACACATAACCTCAAGCCTGTTCCCCAAGAGGGTAGGCTTGGACAACGAGTTTCCATCAATTTATATCCCACCAGCAAACACCAAACGTTGAGTCCACGGTGTACGTATCCCATAGATAGATACGTATTTTAATTAATGTAAAAGATCTTTTCAGTTGCTTTTTTCGCAGCGTCCCATCAAGTAAAATTACAAGCGATGTTTTGCACACACAATGCAAACGGCAACCGTTAGGTATTTTATACTGCGCTGCGAGTAGGTACAGCTCGCACCAAGAGAACGATTCACTACCAGGAGCATCGAGAATCGAGTGCGATATTTCGAGAAATGTTATCTGTCAAAGTTGCGAAATCGCTCGCAATAAAGTGATGATTATTTCATCCCCCTCCCTCGAGGAGCACAAAGTGTACTCCTACTATCTGTCTAGCAGAATATGAAATTAAATTAAATTAAATGAAAAGGTTTTATTTAACTTCACAGTACGTGATACTACAGATACAATAACAAATGGTATTTCAAGATAAATGGGCCGCTGCGCTGATTTTCAGACATATGGTGGGGTCTACTGTGTTTAAATAACTAGACATACATAGGGCCGAAAGCGAGGTGGATAAAACATTCAAAATCAACGAGAGAAAAAATATTAAGAAACCCAAAATTTTGCAGAATCGTTACTTCTTAAAATTTATATAATTTACTTTTAATCTACTTAATACTATTTAATTATACTGATGTACTTGATTTATGAAAAATACAAGTTTTTTTGTCTTTCTTTCTTCTTTAGTCGATTTTCGATTTCGATTCTTGCCCGCTAGTGAATTAGCCTGCAGGACATTAAGTAAATAAGCCCTACTATCCTCTGCTCTGCAGTGCATTCCGCCGCGCCGCCTAAGAGGTCAATGGCTGCCGGGACCACGCATTGTCAGCATTGTGGTGAAACTGGTCACAATGTTTTTTCCAAAATATATACATGCATTGCATACCATACAGAATACATAAAACGTTTCTGTTATTGAAAATAATGTCCGAAGTAATAGTTTTGCTTGTGGCTTCGCTCGCGTGAAGTTCTATTATAAAAACGGGCCAAGTGCGAGTCAAACTCGTGCACCGAGGGTTCCGTATCGCCATGCCATGGCTAGCGCCACTCGTTATTCGTTACGCCTATATAACGTTATACGTTACGTTAATCGTTACGCCACTATTACCTATGAAATCCTTCATATTAGTTAAATGCCATGATTAGTTCAAATGCTTCATAATCTATTCGGTAGATGGCGCGCGCGCATACAATTTTTGGTTTCTTCAATGGGAACCCCCGTGAATTTTTTACTTTTTCTTATTTTTATTATTTGTTGTTATATCGCTCATAATAACACATATTCTGTGAATATTTCAACGGCCTACCTATTACGGTTCAAGAGATACAGCCCTCGGACAGACAGACAGACCGACAGACGGACGGACATACAGAGATACAGACAGACGGCGTAGGCTTAGTAATAGAGTACCGTACCGGATACAGAACCCTAAAAATTGCGCCTACAATAATTCGATACGTTGTCTATAAACATGCAACACTTCTAGATTTGTTTTTAATTTACCTGGATGGCAGACATATCTGAATGTGAACTTTCGAGAAAAATCACCTGTAATACTTCAGTACTACTTAATTAGATAGATGTAAAGGCGAAAATAAATAGAAAAAAAAGTATGTCGCGACCAGGATTCAAACATGGATCTCTGGCAAGTATAATACTCGTATACTTATTCGGTGCCTATGGCACGAACATCCAACGCCTTCCCAATTTCACCACCGGGAATTTCGAACAGTAGCACGTTCTATAGTGTGCCGCAAACTCCTTTGCTCATAAGATTCAATATGGAATCGTTCAAGTTGACAGAACTGGCGGCTCGTGCCAGAGGTCCAAGTACATACGAATCTTGGTGGGATGAAATTTTGCGCTTTAATTTCGGCTAATATATCTAGCTAGTGAGTACCTCCATGATTAGTATATTTTAGTCCATGTTAGTACTGACATGTAGTTTGCATCAACGAATTAAATTATCGGGAAGTGGCATACAACGCACCGAAGTGAGGCGCGCTATTTGTGAGCATTCAGCACACTCTCCAATCGTTGTCTCTCCTTTATACGTATCAAATTGCCATTTAACCGTCTTACTCTATCGACGTTCACAGAGCGGAAACGTAACGTGATGTATGAGGCGCTCGCGCACTTACGCTGTGTTAAATATTGGCAATATATACTAGAATCGCACCTTTCTACCGGTAAAATGTATGACGAGGGCCCGTCCAGAAAGTAGAATGTCGTTGGTTTGCATCTCTTTATTTTTCGACTCGACATCAGTAATAATAGTAGAAGTAGTACACCTTTCAGTACCAATATTTTCACTTCATTTTCATTTGAATTTCGCTTACATTCCTATTTTAATTCGGGCATACAAGCTCAATCCAGCGTGCTTCTCTGTCGGTGTAATACTCGCCAGGGTTCCGTCGCCAGCTCCACTATGCTAATTGCGCGGGCAGCGGCTGACTTGTCCAAACATAATTGAGTTAATGTCAGGACTCAGTAACGTACAAGTTGCCATTTGGACTTAGAACGTACCATTGTTGATGTAGGAGTGCTGAGCTGTGTCTGTGTTCAGTGATCTTTCTGCACGGCTGTCCAAGAGCGCGATCTCGGAAGGTTTTGATTGACCACGTTTTAGGACCCATTTTCAATAAAAAAAAATATTGCTGGTTTGTACCCAATGACATTTTCTGACCCTCTTACTTAATACTAATAATAAACATAGATACTAGTGCCAGGGGATGAGATTCTAAGCACTAATGACCGATTTCACCACCTTAAGTTAAGCTTAAGCACGCGTAACTCTGGGTTCCGTTGGCATCCATCTTACAAAAGTTACATTTCATTAAAAGTTAACCATTTTTTTACAAATTAAAAAGAATAATTTTAGTCGAAGGTGTTGAAATAAACCCTTCGTGTCGTCTCACATTTATCTGTCATGTCATTTTCTCGTTAAGGAGTTAACCGACACCGACACGAAATTTGTGAAATCGGCTATAAGTCGTTCACTCTGATGAAGAAAAAAAACTGGCCAAGTGCGAGCCAAACTCGCGCTCCGAGGGTTCCGTATCGCCATGTCATGGTTAGCGCCATCTATGGCTTGTTATGAAATGCTTCATATTAGTTAAAATTCATGATTAGTTAAAATGCTTCGTACTCTATTTATTGGTTTCTTCTATGGGAACCCCCATGAATTTTTTACTTTTTCTTATTTTTATTATTTGTTGTTATATCGGCCATAATAACACATATTCTGTGAAAATTTCAACGAGATACCTACCTATTACGATTCAAGAGATACAGCTCTCGGACAGACGGACGGACCGACGGACGTAGGCTTAGTAATAGGGTCCCGTACCGGATACGGAATCCTAAAAACCATAAGAAACCCTGTGCATTGACATCCTAAAGTACGCGGTTGTCGGGAAAAAATTGCATTGCACGATAAATCCGCTTTTTGCAAAGCAAAAAAAATGTACTCGCGCGAAATGTAAGACTAGTTTAACATTGGGAATGAAGAATTATTTTAATATTGGAACCGAAAGAAATCGTCCTGTTGTGATAATAAATAAATAAATAATATAGAAATATATCTTAGTTATGCATTCAATAAAAATTATTATGAATTATTATTATAAATGAAATTTATTTTTTAAGTTAGTTTATTTCCTAAGTTAGTTTATATAATTTTTAGATTAGTTAATTTTTTTATAACTATGTTAATTTGAATTGAATAAAAATTATTAGTAAAATTGAAACTACATTACCTTACGAATAAATAAATATAATATTTTATTTATTCGCAGCATATATCTGTATGTTTTCCTCAAGACCATTGTGTTTCTGCCTACTCCAAACATTTAACATTATTTACCAAAATACTGTTATACTGTGTGGGACCGGTACTTAAAAAGAATAGCACCACTGCATCTCTCTCCGTGCATGTCGTAAAAGACGACTAAGTGTTATGGACAAGGTGCCGTGCTAAAGTGCGACAGGGTAGCCACCTCTCATCTTGGCATGGTCCTACCACCGAGTCATGCAGCATGTGCGTCTTCGTACCTTACATGCTGCTTGTTAGTTATATTGTCAATTTACAAGATTACTTGCAGCACATCACCGATTGCTCAGCTTACCCCGATTGTCGGGATGCAGCGTGTGGTATGTATGCATGTTGTTTAGCTAATATCAGCTAAGGCACAGCAGACGTTTAGTTCAATCAAGAACTGAAAATGGCAGACGATATGCTATTTATATGCAAATATCGTAGATAATACAGATTTAGTAATGTGATACGATTAATATGACTGAAGGCACGGCGCGATGCTTTGCCAAGTGTAGTCTAAAATGGGCCAGAGGGCGGCGTGCTTGTTAGTGTGATAATGTGTGTTGGTTAAGGTGATGTGAGACTGCGTCTGACTCGGATTTCAAGAAGTGTACCGCCAATATTACTTTCCTGGCAGATTCAGTTTTAATATACATACATATCACACACGCTGAATCCCGACAATCGGGGTAAGCAGAGTAATCGGTGTTGTGCTGCAAGAACTCCGGTAAATTACAGCACAACACCGAGCACCACGTTTCGCAAAGTATTCGAACAAGATTCAATCGATCAAGCAGCAAGTAAGGCACGAAGACCCACCTGCTGCATGACTCGGTGGAAGTACCATGCCAAGGTGAGAGGTGGCGAGCCAGTCGCCCTTTAGCACGGCATCTTGTCCTTATCCCTTAGTCGCCTTTTACGACATGCACGGGGAGAGATGCAGTGGGGCTATTCTTTTTAAGTACCGGGCCCACACGGTAGTTTTAATATAATATGTAAAACTTCATCTAACATTCTCCCCGTCGCATGTCGTAAAAGTCGACTAAGGGATAAGAAAATTCGTCAGCCTCGGTAGCTCAGTGGCGCGGTTGGTTAGTCAACTGTTATTAAGCAACGCTGAGCGCGGTCAGTGTTTGGATAGGTGACCGCTCGACCGTTGGAGGCTGACCGTGGTTCGGATTCCACGTTAAACTGTAGGTCCCTTCCCTTCTTACCTTACTAGGTGGTAGGGTTTATCCCGGCCGGGTTGGTACCACCGCACTGAACGAAACGTCGGTCGAAACGGGCTATGTAAATAGTTCGTGTTTTCCGTCCAGTTTAGTGTAGCCGACATGAAATGAAGGGAGGCACTGACATGGCATCACGGATGTTGTAGGTGATGTAGCCAACCGTGTCAGGTTCCATAAAAAAAAAAAAAAGAACGATAGGTTTTTTAAAACACGATTTGATTAACTTCGTTCGATAAAAAAAAACCATGAACTGAACATGCCTCTGAATTTAGTTATAAAAACGTATTTAAGGCAACGTGACCAAATCAAGGCTTTGGAAAAAATATATTTTATTTGATGAATATATATCTAAATCCGTAGCTTTTTGCTTTTTTGTTTCAATCCGTAGTTTTGGAATGAAAAATTATAACGTAATTTTTGATTGGTTGATTGTGTTGCATCCTACTCCAACCAGCGAAAGCGGCGCCTTGAAAGAGGAGTACGTGTGAATACGCTTTCAAATCCAGCTTCACGCTAGATCGACTCACAGATTTATTTAGCGTAAAGTATTTTGCGCTTTCCCTCTATAATTTTCACTTAAAATGGTTCCATTGAAATCCTCTCGACAGAGGACTCTCCCCACCGTGACGGAAGAGTTTCTAAGACGCCTCTCCGGGTTTTGTCTTCACAAGGGCCTCCTCGAAAGACATAACAACCCTTCGAGTTGTTCAAAATCTCTTGAGCCTCGCAATAAACGTGTCGGACTAATCGAATCAAAAGGGAAATCTAATTAAAATGTACGAAGGGGCATCGACTTTGCCGCCATATTTTCATCACAAAGACTTTCAAAATTTGAAATACACAATCGTATTAAGAGGCGCTGTTGTCTTCAAGTGCATGAAGATGGAATAAGAATCCCATGTTTAGGATTTATGTTTTTAGATTCCGTGCCTCACGGAGGTGCTGCAAACGGAACCGAATCGTGTGACTCATGCGTCCGTCCGTCTGTCCGTCGGTCACAGGGTCAATTACTTCTGAACGGTTGATTGTACTAAGGTGAAATTTAGTACGAAATTAGAGAATATTATTTTGCTTAAAGTATATGACATTTTTAAAATGTAATAAAAATTGTCATTTTTGGTGTAAATAAAAACCAGCCGCCAAGTGCGAGTTAGACTCGCCCACTGAGGTTTCCGTACCACCAATCAATTGGTCGGTTTTTATTATATTTTGTTTTACTTTACAGTTTGCACTATAATCACACCGAGTTTGACGCTTGTAATAACCGTTTTTACGATAGAGCAAAATAAAAATACCTTAAAAAATACGTTTCTTCTATGGAGACCCACCTTAAATTGTTTTATTGTTTTTATATTTTTTAGTATATCCGTCATTCATTATCATTATATATAACACACATTTTGTGTAAATTTCAACCGGCTACCTATTACAGTTCAAAAGATACAGCCCTTTAAATGTAGGACAGACGGACAGACGGACAGATGTAAGGTGTAGGCTTAGTAATAGGGCTTCCGTATGGTACGGAATCCTAAAAATCACGGCATGTTATAGGTCAACTTTAATTAGATAAGAAAAGACATACAACTTTTAAAGTTTAAAGTGATAAATAATTTCGTAAGTATTTAAAGGTTTCGTTAAATACTTTTGCTCTGTGAAAAACATTGTTTGTAACTTTTTTTCCGTATCAGTTTTCCCATATTAAATTAATTACTTACACAACAAATTATTGTGTTTAAATCGAACCGACCATCATTTTATTGGTCTCACCTGTTGCTGTCAAAATAGCTTTTGTTTCAAATAAATTGATCAGCCGTTTAATGTAAGCAAACAAAAAGAATCAAAACACTCGGAAGAACGGAACCTTTAATCGAGCGCGCGAGGCTCCGCTCTCGTTCACGTCAGTAATTGTTTGGCTCGCGATTTAATTTAAAAGGGGTTGTCGCGACAACAACTCAATTAACTTTTATTGCGTGGTAGCAGAGCTGCTGCATATTGGGTAGGGTCTGCAGTTCCTCTGTTCTGTTGCGTTTCGTTACATAGGATGAAGGCAACTAAAATATACTGGTGAAGTGCACGCAGTGCCCAGAAGTAGGGGCGGGTGGTTGGCGCGGTCTTGGCTCGGTCTCTTGAACTAAAGGTCCGAGGTTCGAATCCGGTCAACATGCACCATGAGTATTCTCTGGTGCATTTCATTGCTACGCGCTGCCCAGCCAATGAGGAGCGTTCCATCTTCCGTTCGTACTTTCGTAAAGTTTCACTTTTTCTTAGTTAGATCCCCAACCCAAAGGGGCGTTAAAAAGATTCGCTTAAAAAAAATTGTGTAGTACATTTAGTGTTTACTGTTTACGGTATGAAAACTATTTTGAAATTTTTATCTTAAACGATTATAGAGAAAATAGCATTCTTTTGATCATAATAATATAAACGTCTCACGGCAGTCACGGCCGGCGATGAGCGGCGGCAATACGGAGCACGCACGAAGCGAAGCAATCGCGGGCGAACTCGTTATGCGTGCAAGAAGGCAATAGCTACGGAACCCTCTGTGCGAACATCGTTCGCACTTAAGACGATTCATATGGCAAAACAAAAATTCGAGTCGGCGGCACTGAGCAATTGAGCTCAGTGCGCGCGTTTATAAGGTGAATTTTGTAGTTTTTGTTTGTAAAAATTATTAACATTTGTTTTTTTTTTTTCAAATAATGCTGCTTTTGTGTCTAGAAAATTAAATTCCCTATACAATGACGTAAATTTTATTCCAAAATAATTATCCAGTATGGCGCTAGCTCGACATAAGAAATTAAAATAGAGTCACATTCAGAAATATTTTTCACCATGAAGAAATACTGTAAATTTAAAAAGCCTGCTTCAGAGTTTAGTACACATTATCTAGTTTTAAAAAAAAAATATTTTTTTCATATTATGTACTTCATAGAACTACATTTTTGTTTGAAGTTTTGTAATTGTCGTTGTTTTGCCATATGAATCCTCTTAGCAAGCTTTTTCTGTTTCACTCTTGTTTGACTAGTGTCGTAGACCTACGGTGGCGTGAAATATGCATGACAAAAGTGCAACTCGGTTACCAGTTCTCGCCAAAATAATGTTGCCAGATTATATGGCGCCACTGTTGGCTATGTTGCTATAAAATGGATAAATTAAATTGGCAACCGGCCGGCCGGTAGAACTTCTATCAATATGACAAATAATTGACTAAAGCTACCAGATAAGTTTCATTTCACGTTTATCTTCGCTTGGCCTGAATTTCCACACGCTTTGTTTGAATCATACGTCAGTTTTGCAGTGGATTTATACATTAAACATACATTTACCTATGTACATATTTTTCGTATCGCTCGTATCGATGTTATATCGGCACGCTATTTCATAACTATCGGTAAGAGATTAGAGAACTTTTAGATTAAACATATTATGTAGTGAGCCAAAGTAAAGCACCCAGAAAGCTTAAAAGTCTACGAAAATGAACTGGCTAAAAGGCAATTACGCATTGCAGCTTAATAAATCAAAGTAATCAGGAAAGCTAATATTTTTTTTTATCTTAGAACTGAAAGTCTTTAGGTACTGGTACTAATTATTTTATACCACATGAAGTTTACATATGTAAATCGTTATTAATATACTAAACCTATTATATTAAACTAACAAACTAAACTAACTTAATAAAATTAAAACTAAACCTAAAAAAATATATCAATAATAAAAACCGTCCAGGTAAAAATAACTTTATTTCAGCTAAAGACAATCGAGCTTACACCGAGTCCTTTTACACAAACACCTGCAATTTCTGAAGCAAAATTACTAAATAAAATGTTTTAACTACAATCACGTAATGTGTTTATTTTACAATTTTTATGAAATACTATTGTAGTTTGGAGATTTTCACGACCGAAGATAAGCACTGACATGGCACCTATTTCACCAAGGTGTTTTGGGCTAACATCACGGATGTAGTAGGTGATAAAGAAAACCGTGTCAGTTTAAAAAAAAATGTTTCTTCAAAAGAAACAACGCATAAATATGTCTTTAATTTTACTTCAAACAATATAAGTTTCACCCGGAGTTAAAGAGCTGAAAATGAGACGCCGGACTAACCTTCACACTGCTCGGTCACATCAGTGTTATGAAGTCTTAATTTTATCTCAAAATAGTTTTACCTTATCCCTTCCTCTTTTCTTTTCTTTTCCTTTTTCTTTTCTTCCTCTTTTAATTATGTGCAGTAATAAGTTTATATGTTCTATTATTATTTTTTTTAATGTTTAAATTCGCCTGTCAAACTAGTAGAATATATTTTTTAGGAAATCAAATTATTTTATGGCAACCCTACCGCGCAAGGCGAAGAATGATTTACAGCGTATCGTTCAGGGGAAGGCGCTATTATCTCGCTCTGTTAATTGTTTTTATTTACGGAGTTTGCCGCTAGGTGGCGCTCCTCTTTGTGCCTCTATTTAACTGATCGATGCCTTACTTTTGATTGGGATCGATGTATACGCTCATAAATAGTAAAGTTAGGTAGGCAGATACTTAGTTATTTTGACAAGGGTTGACGCAGTGAATATAATTTATAATGCAAAGCAACATTCGGAATTCAGAGAACTTGGAATCAAATTATGTATATAAAAAATGTATATTACTTAAATTATTTGACATACAGACAGTACTATTAAGATACTACTTAATAGAACTAATTAATATTAATAAAATAATACTGTACGTACGTTGATGTCAATGCTGGACTGAAACGTAGTATGTCCTGTGGACACCACCAACCCACCAACCCGTCTTCCATACGTTTTAATATAATTTGTTTCAATATCTACTATAATGGTTAATCATAAAGCTAATAAACTTTAATTATGCGGTTAACAAAATGTATGAAATTTTTCTGAGGTCTACACGGTTGCGGTTAGATATCGGTTGTGAGTATTTTGATAATCGGGTTAAAACCGACTCCATCTTTTGAACAAAATAATATTCCAGCCCGCGTACTAGGCGCGTCGCGGTAGGTATTTATTATTCGGAG
The DNA here is from genome assembly GCA_946902875.1 of Nematopogon swammerdamellus. Classification (NCBI taxonomy): domain Eukaryota; kingdom Metazoa; phylum Arthropoda; class Insecta; order Lepidoptera; family Adelidae; genus Nematopogon; species Nematopogon swammerdamellus. The sequence continues at coordinate 15,067,684 of OX336344.1, forward strand.
TCGAGACTAAAATATGAAATATTCATACAAGCTTCGTAATCCACCGCGAGATAACGAGATTACCGCGCGAGGAGAATCAATCTGAGACGGCGGAACGCATCGGGCAGACCATTATAAAGAATAGAAGAAGAGTATAACATATTGCATACAATTTTCTTCACCCTTTCGCCTTTGTGCACACCATTTACAATTCTTTATTCTTTATTCTTTATTCTTTATTCTTTATTCTTTATTCTTTATTCTTTATTCTTTATTCTTTATTCTTTATTCATCATTCGTATGGTAGTACACTACGCTTGAATTTGTCCTGTTAGTTTTTAGTTTTTACAATCCGGTTCGATTACACCCACAAAGAAGAGCCGGCAAGAAACTTCGCAGGGTTCTTTTTTTAACGTCTTCAATTACAATACATTGTGACTAGCTACACAATAGACACCGCTTACAGTGTTAAGATATAGTTTGAGAGCTAGAATAACTATAATTTAAGCTTGATAATTCTGACCACATAAAATCAAAAGTTAAAGTAAAAGTATAGATAAAATCAGGTGTATAGAGCCTTTGTCAGAAATTGTTGATACTGAAATGACTTCATGCATGATAAAAAAATTTTTTTTATGGGAACTGACACGGTTGGCTACATTACCTACTACAACATCCGTGATGTCAGCCCATAACACCGGGTGAACATGGTGCCACGCCAGTGCTTCCTACACTACAGGTCGTGCCGGCTACACTGAACTGGATTGAAAACACAAACTATTTACATAGTTAGCCGTTTCGACCGACCTTTCATTCAGTGCGGTGGTACCAACCCGGGCGGGTTAAACCCTACCACCTAGTAATATAAGAAGGGAGTCATATCCCTTAGATAGGTAGCCGTTTCGACCGACCTTTCATTCAGTGCGGTGGTACCAACCCGGGCGGGTTAAACCCTACCACCTAGTAATATAAGAAGGAAGTCATATCCCTTAGTCGCCTTTTACGACATACACGGGGAGCGATGCAGTGGGGCTATTCTTTTAAAGTACCGGCCCCTCCTATTCCTTTTTAGCGTTCCTTACCTCAAAAGAGGAAAAACAACGGAACCATTATTATAATAGGATCACTCTTGTGTCTGTCTGTATGTCTGTCCGTTTGTCACAGCTTATCTGGAGGAAAAAAGTAGAAATTTCGTACATATCAAAGAGTTTGTATTACGTCGCGCGACGTAATACAAACTCTTTGGCACATATACATGTAGAGTTTGATGACCCAAACACGGACGTATAGCGTAAATGAATGAATTTCAATTTTGGGGGACAAATCAGAAAGTAAACAAATAATAATTTAAAGTGCATTGTGTGGCATATCAATGAAAAGGTCTCATTATGTAATACTAGCTTTTGCGCGCGGCTTCGCTCGCCTGAAATTCGTATTTAAAACGAAGAAAGTAAGTAAGCCCGCTACCGTACCTTTATTTCGGCGCGCGGAACAATTCGGTTTGTATGAGAGCCACATCTTAGCGTAACCGGAACTGAATTTGATTTAGCCTATCCTGTGTCTCGTATAGTAAAATGCGATTGTACTAATGCTTCATCGAATTCGGATGATCGGTTTAAGAGTTATAGAGAAACATACATACAGAAAAGATTTTTAAAAATCATCAATTTAGTTTTAGTATCATACATAGAGTCTAGGCAGTATCCCATAAAACAAAGTAACTTACTCCATGACCATCCCTTGCATATTTATTATTAGTATTGATACATAAATACAAATGTTTTTATAATTTTGAAGTGCATAGTTTGAAAGTTCCAGCAAAAAATTCATTCGAGCAAAAAATTCGAAACGATAATCCTTAAAGTTCTAAAAGTAATAAATAAGTCTTAAAGTTCTCACTGAAAACCGAATGGTACGGACCTCTCTCCACGCGAGTTCGACTCGCTTGACCGCTTTTCTTTATGGAAACTGACATGGTTGGCTATACATAACCTAGCTAAGGCGTGCCAACTCCACGGCAATACGTAAGTACTGATGTTTACCCTGACAAGACGTTACAAAAACCTGCGAAGTTTCATGCTGGATTTTCTTTGTGGGTGTAATCGAACCGCATTGTAAAAATAAAATTGGACAAATTCAAGCGTAGTGTACTACCATACCAATGATGAATAAAGAATAGAATACGGAAGGAAATTGATCACCTAATAATATATTATATCGTTCAGGTCCGCAAACAGATGGGAACTTTAAAGTTAGAAAAAAGTGCAAGCCAGCAAACCTAATTTTTCGTCAGATACATAAATAAGTATACATACGGTACATAATATAACGTACATTGCAAATTCCAAAAACCGACGAGCATATAATATGTGTAGAAGAATATTGTACTGAGTATTGTATTGAGTGTGGAAGAGGCGTCCAAGGATGTCCCAGGATCGTGGTTGAGATCCGTCGTCTGTACCTACCGCATTAGGAAACGGACATGCTTTTTGTATGAATTGAAAATCAGTACCAGTTGATGCAGTGGGTAGTTTGTCAGAAACCACGAAACAACCAATTACTTCTGTCCTATGCATATACTCGAGAGTCGAGACATCTGTTAATATGACAACCATCCGTATGCGTACGCTTGAAGTTCCAGTAATCCAATTAACATTCACTCACATTGACCTCATGCCTGTCCTCTCATGAATGGTGTCGACGAGCATGCTTTTTATAGACAGCCGGGACGAGTGCCTGTGCCCAAAACTTCAACGGAAGATTAGAAACAGCCAACAACGCCACTCGTCGCGAAACCACGCTCAGAGAGGCGCTTGCCAGCTATAAGGCTGACAAAAAGGTCGTCTTCTAATTTAGTAACACGCCTTTTGATTGAAGATACCCAGGTTTTAGGTAGTGGGGAACACACTCACCGGAAGGCCTTTCCATATTATTGCCGTACGACACTGGTTCCGAAAATCGATGCGTTCTCAGAAGTTCAGTGTCAACAACTTAATATTATGTATATGTTCCGAGCCAGTCCACTTGGATTAGTTCGGAATTCAAAACCTAGAGGTATACATACATGGAGTATCTTCTATTACCGCGCTTTCGCAACAGGACTAAGCCGTAAAGGATTACCAGAATCGCCGTCACGCGGCCTTTTTCATAATTTAAGCTGAAAAATAAACCAGCCACGTTCAGCGCCGAGTCCAGGGCAGACGTTTAATTAAAGCGAGAATGGCTCTGCAATTAGTCGAGTCCGTGACAATGCAGCAAGAAGCCGTCTCCCACTAAACTATACGACCGATCTTGAGCGAAACGACTAAAGTCCCCCCATCAGTTCAAGCGAAAATGATCTTTAACGGATTGAAGGCCTTAAGACCGTTGAAAAGAGTTTAATAATGGAGTAGATGCACAAGACGTGATGCATTTCTGTTGGAGCGATTTTCTAATTGTGAACTCTATGCTGACTTATTAAGGTATAAATTGATTTTTGGCAGTTGCATAAGAAACCTTTCAAAAAGAGCTATGATATTTCATAGAAGTTGTCAGCGAGTGCTGCAACTAAGTGTGGATTTTGAAAGTTTAATGCGGAAATGTTTGGCTTTTGTTTGAATAACAAATGGTGTTTGGACGAGAGGGTGGTGTGGAAGCTCTCTGCGGGTGACGTTATGTATGAATCTCCGGTGCTATTCAGAGCGTGAAGTATTTGGGCGAATCGAGTTTACCAAAGAAAACAAATAACTTTGCTATCAGGTGGGCAATGCAGCTGACTTGCAAATTAGTTACCAAGTTAAAAAAAGTTTCTGATTTTTTTTCTGAACAGCAACACCCTCCTAATAAATAAAACACATTTTGTACGGCCGTGTAACTTACGTCAATATATGAATATTCTTATAACTTACCGCGGATGCGAACCAATCGATTCTGCAGATCATTCCTCTACAGAACCGGTAAACTCTTGAACGCTCTCCCTGCCCATATATTTCCCCCCAAGTACAGTCTCGGGTCCTTCAAGAAGTGCGTGAATGGGCACCTGTCAGGCCGACATGGCATTCGCAACCCCCGCATACGGCCGAATGTCCATGGGCGTCGTTAGACACCTTATGGGTAGCTCGGAGCCATAAGTCGCGCTGTCAAAAAAAAAAAAACTCGAGAACCACTTTATCTATTTGCATAGGTACGGTTTTCGCTGTTACATTTTGTCACTTCTCAGGATGGTTTTAGGCTATAAATCATAACGCTACGTCATCGGCGGCCTGAGCTGTGAGCAAAGTCACGCAAAGCGAAGCCGCGGGCAAAGGCGGCTTCTAAATGTAGGTACCCATCTTTTTTATGACTTGAAGTCGTATAAATTTTGAAGTGAAAACTTCTTTAGCGGCGCTTGGCACCTTTTTCACCTTTTTTAGTCCGTTTTTTTTTAATTCTTATTCAAGCAATTTCAATAAATATTTAATAACACTAGCGTCAATGCACCTAGGCTTTCAAAATGCAAAGAGTATAATGTTGGTTGCAAATTCAGTAGAAAGTCAGCGTCAGTAACTTACGCTCTAAGAGACGCGAAGGAAAATGAGAATCCGCGAAGGCAGCCCCAAACGAGATTGGCTGAAAATTTTCGATCCCCACAATCCTTAAAGTTATGGAGGATCAAGAACTAACAAGTTCCCGGGAATGTTTTCGAATGCCGACGGGGAAAATAGCTAAACTCTAATTCCAATAAGCAATATCTTATAATATCAGCTCGAAAAATCTACAAAGATCGAATAAAATCAAACCTTTACTTAGTTGTATGAAATTGATAAAATTTTTGTTACTCTCTGGTAGAAAATAAACGTCTACATTCCTCAGTTTATTATGGCTCACTAGTAGCTAGCTATTATAATATGAGGAATAACAAACATTTATTCTTTTACTTATTCTATCTAATCTAAGTTACTCGTACAATAGTTATTCTTCAATTATTATCTTTCTATAATTAATCAGCAAATATCAGAAGTCACTATTTTGGAAGTGGCGGGATGGAATTTATAAATACAAAACAATACAATGTATGCGTACACCAACAGTTTGGCTAGTTTTATTGTGAACTAGCTTTTGCCCGCGGCTTAGCTTCGCGTGACTTTTTGCTCGTAGCTCAGGCCGCCGATGATTTATAGCCTAAAACAATCTTGAGAAGTGACAGAATGTAACAGTTGGTTGGTTTAATGATCTTACATTCCGAATAGCAACTGTAGAGCAACAGCAATGACATAACAAACAATTATAAGCAATTTATAATCAATGACAAGGGCTGTCTGTACAGAACCAAGAGAAAAGACAAAAATAATAAAACTGTCTTATGCTTATAGATCCTACTACCTACTACTACTACTATCTACTTAATTTAGCGCTAATTATTTAATGTAGCGTCAATAAATTTGTCAATGAAATTTTTAAACTCAAAATAATTGTCAATATCTCTATCCTAAATCACAGATCAGTTAATTAAAAAATTAAAGAATTTAGAAGAATACAATAACATTAGTAAATGAAAACCGTATGTAAATCGTTAAAGTGGTTATAGAGTTATAATGATATTCATTTAAATACGTTACACGGCCGTAGAAACTCCGCTTTATTTATTAGGAATTGTGCTCCGGATCATCTGGAAATCAATCAGTGTTCAAATCATTACTGTTGACCCGCTACAGTCAGAAATTCAGAGTTCCAGACACAATTGAAATTACATTAGCAGTGATGATCAGTGATTGAGTATTTGTGAGTATTCTGACCACGACTCTCGACTTTAATTACAGAATGAGTCCACAAACAACTGTTATTACTTTTAATGAAAATTGCAGGCAAAGCAATATTTTTTTATATTTCTTTCGTCAGTTTAAAAGTAGATAATAAGGAATGATAAGTCCGCCTATTTTTTCTGTGTATTCGTGTATTTCTTGTTTCTTTTCGTGTACAATTTTTCTTGCAACTTGTGTGCAATAAATAGTTTATATTTTAAGTATTTATACCTAACACAAAAATATATATCCAGTCGAACTGAAATATTTAATAAAATACATATAATAATGAACAAATTTTAACGTACTGAAAATTTACATTTTTTTTTTTTCATATTATTAAAAAAGCATTTGCATTCACAAGCACGTACATCGTGCAACAAGCATTCACAAAACTATAAGGTGGTAATTGGAAATTTTAATCCGGCGTCTTTTGAACACGTATAAAATTGCACTTTATATTACTCTCGAGTGTTCATCAGCGCAATGGGACGTTTCCCGAATTAATTTGAATATATACCTCCTACTCCACAAACAGCAATAATTCAAACCTATTAAATTTCTCGTCACGTATTATAATAACGCCTCGTCTGCCGCGAATACCGATGTCTGTATCGGCAATCGGATTCGGGGCACGAGCTCTTATCGGCGACTGCGAAATTAATGGCGTCACCGATCGGGACCGCGGTAGGTGCCATCCGCTCGCTCTTACAAGTGGATCAAGTTGCCTCAATAACGCAACGATGAGCGTTTATTTTGGTTTAAAAATCATTACGTAAACATTTTGACATTTTTTCATTCTCGCCGAAAGCATAAAGAACATTATATTCTAGAATCTGGCAAAAATGTCTTTTTTTTTATAGACAATCGGCGCGGGTGTCTTTACCCAAAACTTCAACGGAAGATCAGACACAGCCAATAACACCACTCCTCGCGGAACCACGCTCAGAGAGGCGTCATGTTAGCTATAAGGCGGACAAGAAGACCCCCAGGTTATTATATGTATTGATTGACTCACCGGAATACCGTTCCATATTTTCGCCGTACGACACAGGAAAGATTTTATTTTTTATTTTTTTATGGAAGCTGACACGGTTGTTGGCCCATAACACCGGGTGAACTAGGTGCCATGTCAGTGCTTCCCTTCATTTCATGTCGGCTACACTGAACTGGACGGAAAACACTAACTATTTACATAGCCATTTCGACCGACGACGTCTCATTAAGTGCGGTGGTACCACCCCGGGCGGATTTCGAAAAGCAAAACATACATACATACGAGTACATTGTGAAACATAATATAAATAAACCCTACCACCTAGTAAGGTAAGAATGGAAGGGACCGACAGTTTTACGTTGAATCCGAACCACAGTCACCCATCCAACTTCTGTCCGCGCCCGGGTGACCATACAGTGGTGAGATACAGTGAGACCAAACCTAACCCGAGCTAATAGCCTAACCTTTATAAAAACCATGATTATGTTGGTGTCACTCACGTACATGCGAGTACCTATGTACGAACGCTTCTCAGCATAGCCTCCTTCACATTTCGCTTAAGAAGACAGTGAAGGAGGATATGTTCTCAGCCATCGAGATTCTAGCAGTGTGCGTGTTGTATAGAATAGGATTAAGCTTACCTGTCCCTAGTTTTATAATTTTTCCAGAACTATAAATAAAAGATGGGGCAAGCTGGTTCTTCATTCCTCAGGTTATTGAAGCAAGTTTTGTTTTTTTATACAAGATCTTAGAAGAAACGTTCCTAGATTATAAATTAGCCATGGTCTCACTGACAGTGAATACCTGATATTTTCAACTCTCCACTTGTTCCTATTTTTAATTGTACACATACTTACCATAAAATAATATAACAAACTGCCGGCAATTTTTTTTAAGAATATAGTACTGTAGGAGTAGGAGTTGGAGTAGGAGTAGGAGTAGTAGTAGGAGTAGGAGTCGAAACTTTTTATTGCAGACGTAGACAATAATCAACATAGAAGTTCTTCCTTATAGAATTGCATTGCTGATTGGGACAAATCAAAAACGATGACGAACCATACTGAATATTATGCATGTAATGAAATATTGTTGATGTTCTGTCTTCTTTATGGTGAAATAAATATCTAATTCTGAAGAAAGTTTTGCCAACTTTGCTCTCTGGCATTTAACCATCTCTGTACGTATTTTTCAATGTCTTACATTATCCAACTGTCTTCATTATCTTATAACTTTTTCATATTTTATCAACTCATAATATTTTTCAACGCATTGCACCAATTCCCAAATTATTTTACTTACCTCAATTCCGCAATAATAATTGCAACTTTGCATTCATCAACGTGTTGTGTGTTGTCAATTACTGCACGCACATAATCACATTGTACCGTGTGGGGTCGGTACTTAAAAAGAATAGCCCCACTGCATCTCTCCCCGTCGCATGTCGTTAAAGTCGACTAAGGGATCGTCAGCCTCGGCAGCTTAATGGTGCGGTCAGTTATTGGATGGATGACCTCCCGACTGTTGGAGGCTGACCGTGGTTCGGATTCTACGTTAAACTGTAGGTCCCTTCCCTTCTTACCTTACTAGGTGGTAGGGTTTATCCCGGCCGGGTTGATACCACCGCACTGAGCGAAACATCGGTCGAAATGGCTATGTAAATAGTTCGTGTTTTCCGTCCAGTTCAGTGTAGCCGGCGCGAAATGAAGGGAAGCACTGACATGGCACCTAGTTCACCCGGTGTTATGGGCTGACATCACGGATGTTGTAGGTGATGTAGCCAACCGTGTCAAGTTTCCATAAAAAAAAACCAATGTAATTTACTAACACCCCAAGCATTTTACTAACTCCCCAAGTACTTAACTTTTTTTTTATTGCTACCGAACTGGGTGGCTCTGTCCGAGGTCTCAACCTCAGGCGCAGCCAATTTCACCCCCGAGGAGGTGCCAGTCCGGCTTGGAGGTGGACTAATGTTGTTGGGGAAAGGCTATTAACCCGCGATTTGAAGATCCGTAGATTGTAGGAGTGGGGGAAGATATTCCCTGGCAGCCCGTTCCACACCTTTGCAGTGCGACACGAGAACGATTTAGAGAATCGTGCAGTTCGAAGAACTCTTCTGTCGACTACAAACGGGTGTTCCGCGAGAGTATGGCGGGTTTGGCGAAGGCGAACAGGAGGAGGAGGGATAAGGTTAGCAAGTTCGCAGAGCAGCGGCCATACTAGTACCGATAAAACAGGCTCAATGACCCAACGATTCTATAACTAATTCGATAACTAATTCTCCACGTATTTTAAAGTTGCTGAATGAACTGTTAAAGTGAGCTTATTGAACGCGGAAGTACCGGTTGTGTCTAACTTAACCCAACCTCCTCTTAGCTGAAGCTGCGATTGGGATACAGTATAGCGTCTTCTTCTCGAGAATGTTCGATTCTTCGTAGATATTCTCCTGGTATTATTTTTTGTGTGATCTGATCTGTCCTATATCAAGTATAGTAATTTTCTACAATTAACCCATTATATCATTTTCCTGCAGTAATAATGTATCATGCATATATGTTTTTCTTCTGGCTAATACGTACATGAAAATTTTTTTTTTTTATATATATTTTAAACGTGTTTGTTCCATTTTCATAATTTTAAAACTCCACAAAATATATAAATAAGTATTTAGCTATTTCATTATTGCGATGGCTGGCATCTCTTCAAACTTCCTTCTACCACCTAGTAAGGTGAGGGAAAGGAAATACAGGTTCATCCTTGGCTTTTGTGCATAGATTCCGAACCAAGAAGCAATTCAAGTGCCCGGTGGATATGGAATTAGGTACTAACTAATCAATCTGAGAATGTGAACCGGCGCGTTGCACGTCAAAGGGGACCGAACCTATGCCTGTCCCAATAGAGTCAAGATCTTTACCGTTGAACCGCGAGCCGTCTCGTGAGAAGATGAAGGTTTAGCCAAGCTGGTGTCGGCGTGTCTCTAATTAAACGCTATAAACTAGAAACGACACGCCCAGCTAAAGGTGATTCACAGCACTGGTTTAGACGCGGTCACATTGAATATGCAGCCTCGGGCTATAATAATTAGCCCATACGAAAGGTCTGAGGTTCAGAATCTGGCTGGCGTGTGCTAATTTGATTTTTGTTTGTTTGTTTTTTTTTTAAGAATATAATACTCGTTGCTTCGACGAAGGAAAACCTCATGATAAAAACCAGTAAGCCATATGAAAATATTCTTCTATCTAAAATTTGATCTTCTGAGAAGTACGCCTCCTGCGACCTTTCTGACAGAAATAAGCACATGTGCTTATTTCAGTCTATAAATATATCCCAGAACGCTTTTCAGTCACTGATCTATAGTTCGGTGTTTTAAATCGACTAATTTTAGATCTACTAATTTTAGAGTGAACTTTTGATCGACTGATTTTAAACCGGCCATTTTTTGTTTAGAACGGGCTTATTTTATTCAGACCGAGCTTAATTCATACCGGACTGATTTAGGACCGGGCTTATTTTAGTTAGACCAACATATATTTGACCGGAGTTACTGTAGACCAACTTATTTCAAACTAATTGCAGACCTGCAAATCCCATACATCCGAGTATATATATTATCTATACCTATCTAAAAGCACCATATTTGGCCAACCAGACGGCTTAGCTAATTCCTTAGGGTAATTCCTATCCTGATAACCAGGTTCCTTTATCATAAAGCTATTTATACCAATGCGGCCGCGATTGTACGAACATTGATTAATTGAAATTGAACGCTGCGTTGCCTTCTTTGGAGTAGGTAATTGAGTTTAAAACAAGAACACGTTGCGTCAATTCTGAGATTGAATTTATCTAGAGTAATTTTCGTCGAAGTGTCTTAAGAGCTTCGGTAAATTTATGAGATGTTTATTAATTATTCCTGATGAGATAGTGACTTAGTTCTATGTAGGATTGATAGGATCTTGTTTAGTCAGCGAACGTGCGATTTAGTCGATGGCCCGCCTCGTATTCTGCAACAACGTAACGTAAGCTAGTCACTCTACCAAAAGTACCGAAATTTCCCAGTTTTATTATGCGCAACGTAACTGAGACTGGGTGTGCCAAAGAATTGAAAAGGATCTTAACTGAAATATTGCGTTGTGTTCATACTTACTTCTTTTATTTGTATATGTTAGTACTTAGTAACACATAAAAATAAAAGAGTAGAGTAAGAGTAGTTTATTTCTTCATATGTATAGATTCAAAGCCGAAAAAGAAGATAATAAAAGCTTAAGAAAATATGGAATCGTGCTAATTGACTAAACGCATAAGATTACGTCATACCTATGTGATATAGAAGATACAACCGTTCGAAATTTAGAGAGAATCCATACCATTTCGCCATCGACTCCATGGCGAAATGGCAGCGCCACGGCCGGCTCATGTGGATATTTTTTTCTGTTTTTTATTTATTTTTCGCCATTTTGCGACTATACCCCATCGTGACCCGTGAACTGTGCATACATATTTACAATTAATGTTGACCTGCTCAGCGAATCCCGTAATTCCCATTCCACTCTATTGAATTGTTCGCGGTACGGTAATTTCAACGTGATTTACCCGACACGTACCCCGGGGCTCGATTCTCCCAGAGGCAAACAGCGGAGTAATACTATGTGTTTACCGACCATACCGGGATGGAGTTGTACTCGAATAATTGAACACTGAAGGTGTGTGTTGATGGCAAGGAGGGCCACACTTCGTCAGATCAGACAGTTTCTTTTTAGAAATTTTCATTTTCCAAGATAATTTATAGATGAAACGTCTATTACACACGCACGCACGCACGCACGCACGCACCCACACATGTTTTTTTTGTTTCAAAACAGTAAACTGTATTTTTAAATGGATTTCTTGCCTCTATCTCCATATCTACGTTTCTTCTACCTCTACTCTCTTCTTCCATACACACATTCAAAATTCTTTTAAAGAATCACTTTTTGTCAACTAATTTTTTTTTATCCAAAACTATGTCTCTCATGTTCAGAGTTAGTAAATATAATATGTAAAAACAAAGTATATCTAGTGTATCTTATGTATATATCTGGTATATAGGTATAGTATTTAACTATTCATATTTAAGTTTATCTATGTTTTGTAGTCCCTTACATCTGTCATATATTAAAACTTCTCTTTCCGCCACTCACCTAGCAGTTATCATACCCCAAAGGTATCCTGTTAGAAAATGCCTAGAGGCATTAAGTGTTACCTTTTGCCCATATTCTATTTGAGTGCAAAAAATATATTCAATAAAATACAATACAATTAATGTTTGGCTAATTAATTATGTAAGCCTATACATTGCACACACGCACTTCCCGAAATTCATGTATAATCTTTCCCTCCACTGGAACCGGAAACCCGTTGTAGACCTTTGTAGCTCGTGAGTCTGCTTCAAATTCAAATGAAACAGATCGCGCGTGAATATTCCAAGTTCGAAGTGTGATTGGTGCTTTCGCTTCTGTTTTGGGTGGTCTCGTAACATAGTTTTGCGCAAAATTAAACCCTTTAGGCAAGTCTTAAGGTCGACTTTAGGTTGAGCCGCACTGACGGCAATTACGATTCTCAGAGGCTTCTCGCTGGGTCCGATTGAATTGTTACGTTGCTTATTTTACTCGAGAAAATTATACGGGGACGTTATTGCGACGGGCGGGCGTTGCCGTGGGGAGCTGTTGAAATTCTACGTATCTTTAACAGAACTTTTCGCTCTCTGTGAATTTCATATGAAACTGAATATCCCATCTATATCAAACTCGCGGCGGGTGGTCGGCGTGGTTTTGGCTTGGACTCTTGATCTCAAGATCCTAGGTTCGATTTCGGCCGACATGCACCAATGAGTTTTTTCTGACGGAAAAACGTATGTGCATACCTACTCGTACACGCGCTGCTTCGCCATTCAGAACCAATGTATGTAAAACTGTGTGCTGTAGGTCTCTTCCCTTGCCCCTTACTTGGTGGTAGGCTCAAATTGTGGCCGACTGGATTGATACCACCATACTTGGTGTAAGATAGCCACATAGCAGCCTCGCTTATGTTCTATCTAGCCGACTATAGCCAGGAGTGAAATGGTAAATCGCGGATATGACTTCGTCACCTTCTCGGAGGTGATATTGGCTGATCGGAGCATATGCTTTGGCCCCTCTGATTCAGTCGCCCATACCGGATTGAATTTAAGAAAACTCGTTTCTCTGTAATTCGCGCCACAAATAATTGTTTTCTAAATATTCTAATAAGTCTTTAAAGTTACCTTTAGCCCTACAACAAGCCACGTTCACATGTAAATTATGAAGTCATATGATAATATTAGCTGTTATTTATTTTATCTAAACCTCTCGTAAGAAAACTTGTATAATAATAACTGAACGCACACGATTTGATTGAGCAATCGAATTGTTACGCAATGTATGTGCGACTCCCACACAAGGACAATGAAAGATGATGTTGCGAACGATTGAGGCACCGGACCAGACTCTCGTTTGCTGGATTAAATTATCCGAGTACCTAGTTTGTTGATTAAACTGTCGTTCCTAGGCAGAGGCGGCCTTAGGGGCGAGCGAACCGGGCGACCGCCCGGGGCCCCGCGCACAAGGTGGCCCCGTGCCACTCGCCTCTACCACGAATGTCACATTCACCTATAATACGGGCGAGCGAATGAGATCCGAATGTACCTGCTACTCCCGCTCGCCACCGGCAGTGCCGCGAGCATGGTCCTTTTTCTATTTCAGTTTAATAATTTTTAAGCGCGTCTTCGGCGCGAAGAACAAGATAATGTTTTGTTGGTTGGCTAAGGTGCATTTCAGGCTAGAGTTGGATTGTTTCATAATTTTTGCGGGCGCTTTCGACTCCAATAACAAGCAATGCTGTGTTTGTTGGTTGAGGTGCATTTCAGGCTAGAATTTTGTTGTTTTCATAATTTTGCGGGCGCCTTCTGCGCTATGTACAAGCAATGTTGGGTTTGTTAGTCGAGGCGCTTTTCCGCCTAGAATTCATAGAGATATAAATACTAATATGTATATGCTAGAATTGTATTGTTTTCATAAATAAGCAATAAGTATCATTTGTTACACAACTCTTCATATAATGAGTATACTCCGTCATCCAAAGCGATGACTTCTCTGCGAATATAAGTTTGGACCAGCCCTCCCTATTTTATACTCTGAATATTGGTTGTAGTATACACCTTCGATCATAAAAATATAACTAATTTTTCCGTCTACGATACACACCATACCCTATAATATAATGTATCTTCACAACGAGGAATGCTTCCGCCCAGGGCCCTCTGAAACCTTAAGGCCGCCTCTCTTCCTAGCTAGGATTGCAATATTGTGTTGTGGCGTGGGGCCGTTTTATATGTGCTTAGCATATTTAAGGCTGCATACAAGATAAAATTCCGCTCTTTCTGAGAGACTGTACTGTACCATCAATATACTTCGCCTGACATATTAAGTTTTAATTTATGTAAAAGTTCATCTATCAGGACAGATCGATACATTTTATAAAAAAAAAACGATTTGATTAACTTAAGCTTAAATAGATATAGAAAAAATTCATGACGATGTCTCTGAATTTATTTATAAAACGTATTGGACCTAACGTGAGTAACGTGACGTGACCAAAGTAAGGTTTTCGAAAAAATATATTTTATTATTTTAATAAATATCTATGTCGATAGCTTTTTACTTTTTTGTTTGAATTCGTGCAAAAAAAGCAAACCCGCAGTTTCGCTTACTCTACAAATTTCCGTCGCGACTGATCCGATCCTACTCCAACCAGACAAAACGGCGGCGTGTCGCTATTTTGGAATTTTCACCGTGCTTACTTACTACCCAAATATATATCTCTACAAAAATATTACGATATTTCGCACAATTTATAAATTAGCACCTCTAAAGGCTGGACCTTGGTTCTACAACGAATTATGATATTTTAGTATAAAAATTGTATTGAATTTCCGTATTGTTCAAAAAATTATTCTGAACCTGAAAGTTCATTATAGGTACTCAAACTTTCTCACGGAAAAGTAAAAATTTTGGCATAAAATTAATCAGTAACTACATATACTTAAAAATCACGATTTAATAGGCTCATTTTGAAATCAGTACATCATATACCTTCCTTTTGGAAATAAATTAAAAAAATTATACCACCGTTTTCAATATAAAATAATAAGCTGATTCAGTTTATTCTTACGAAATACAAATTGACCTCTCCTCCCAACGACAGAAACATACATGACAGTTGTATTATAGTGCGATGATAGAATATTGACACTTTAAAAATGTTCGTCGATAAAAATATTCAAATAATACGTAAAAATCGTTCCAATTTTAAATAAGAATTGACATTAGAACAATTTTTCTAATTTCAATAGAATAATTAGTTAATAAAGAATAATCCCCGTTGTTAGCCACATGTACCAGGTCCATGTTTGCATGCTACGAATTTTTAGCAACTATTTACATAACTCTGCTTTGTATGAGATTACATTGCGAAAACCATAAAATTTACCGACAGTTTAGCTGTGGCATTGAGTGGAAGTGTGAGGAGGGACCCCTTAATTAAGAGATCTGCCTGAACAAATAAATGAAGCCACATATTTTATTGTATTTATATATAATTTTTGAGTCCTAATTTTTAGTTCAATGCGCCTTGTTAAATTGTCTACTTCTATCTCTCTACATGCTACTCTTAAACTCTAAAACTACTCTTAATACTCCAATGGCTGCTGGAAGAAAGCGTTATATATAACATATAAGTTCGCCTTTACACCTTATTACGTATTCTTAGGTTTGTTACGTCAAATATTTGTGGAGCAATAAATAAACTGTTCGACGTAAATAATTTTATTTAATTCATTCAACAGCAACTGACACCTAACTTGGCTCTGACACAAACTGCCAATCCCATATGACTACATTATATTTATATCATGGAAGCAGCTGGCTTTATTTCGTGAGTTACGTGCGTTGGCTTTGTTCGCAGAAATATTGTGGAATTTTGTGCGTAGGCGCACGCCTGTGTTAGGGTGGGCCGGAAACGTTGTCGCTGTCTGTCCGTCATGGTCAAGTCACAGCCTACTAACTCATTAGAAATATTATTATTACTATTGCCATCTATTGTGTATTATAAATGCGCGCTAAGAATGATGCAAGTGCTAAACATCTTACTACCCAGTTCAAGTACCCAGACCAACTCCTTCTCCCACGTGGAGGTAACCAAAGTATTCATAAACTATATCCTTTGCCCGCGGCTTTGCTTCACGTGACTTTTTGCTCGCAACTCAAGCCGCTGATGACGTAGCGTTATGATTTATAGCCTAAAACCATCTTGAGAATTGACAGAATGTAACCTATAAAGTGGTTAAATAACGGATCACCCTAATGTACACGTATAAAATGCATTTATGCGTGTACAAGTTTACTTTGTGCAAGTGGGAGGTCTCAGGAAACACGACAAGAGAATGTTGTTGAAGATTTATCTCATTCTTTAGAACGCCGCTGTAGATTGATTAAATACCATACATACATACAATAGCAAAGAAACAATAACACTCATTGAGCAGGTGAAATTCATTATAAATGATGTGTACAACGACGAAATCACAACTCAACTACATATATTCAATGAATGATGTTATATGTTTAAAATACGTAGATATTATTATGTTTTCAGAGCTTCGCAAGTTACACTTTAAAACTAGGACAAATGCCCCGCCTGAATGTATACTTGTCTCGTTTTTGCTCTCAACAACAGACAAACCGTCTTACTTCCTCTTTTAGTCAGTCTTTTAGTATTGTGACGATCAACTTGCTTCCCTCATCGTTCCACCTCCTGTTCGCCTTCCCCAAACCAGCCATACTCTCGCGGAATACCCCTTTGTAGTCGACTAAAGAGTTCTTAGAACTGTACGATTCTCTAAATCGTTCTTAGGTCCCACTGCAAAGGTATGGAACGGGTATCTTTAGGTATCTTTCCCTACTCCTAGAATCCACGGATCTTCTAATCGCGGGTTTTTATTTTGCACTTTATATCAGGCACTCGCCCTGAAGATGCCCTGCACGCACCAGTCCGAAACGTCGGCCATAGTGACCGCGAATTCCAACCATGATAAGCCAAACACAAACCATATGAATATCCATGGTAGACTCTAAGACTAGAAGTATTTATCTTTGTCACAGTTGTGAACTCGTATCTTCCACGTCTGGTGCTAATTGCGTGTAGGGTACACTGGGCACGCAAGAAGTAAATTGTACGCAGTGAACGACAAATGTTTCTATCCTTTTGAAATTATCTGATACATGCATATTCATTGAAGTTAAATGAAATCGGAACGGCTTGTTAACTTTGTAATGTATTGCTCGAAGTGAAATACGGTTGTCAGACGCATAGAGTACCGCAACTAAAGTAGGTCAGCCATTAAAACACTGAGCTAGTGTATTTAAAGCGTAGTCCTTATTTTGTTACCAGCTAATTGTTTAGCAATAGATAATAATTAGTATTCCAAATTTCAGTATCTACTCTCTACTTCTTATAAAAGGGAACGTGTGTCTGTACGTATGTTTGAGGTAAACTCCGTAACATGAACAAATTTTGATGCGGTTTGCAACAATGGAAACAACAGTTCTTGAGGCTCACTATAGGCTATATAACAGCACGCTAAATAGCCTTAGGGCTGAGCAGTATCAAAGAAAGTATAGTAAGGACGGAAGAGAGAGAGAGAGAAGATATAGGCCTCTCCTACTTTGAAAATTTCCAAAATCCAGCGACCTACCGCGCCGCCGCCGCCATAAGCCTTGCGTGTCGTACTCACGAACCTTTCCTTGCCAGCATAATTTTAACTGTTTTATCCTTGGTTTCATCACAGGTTTTATTAAATTATTTTATTTTCAATTCAAGCGTTTTCAGTTTTTTATACATATCTCAGCTAAAAGGCGCAATCAAATATAGATTAGGACGCGTTCACACTCGACGCGAGACGCCGCGCCCCTCCCGGCCCCGCACGCGTAACACATCGTTAGGTCGCGGTCACATTAAAACTTCATTACATCGGACGTGATGTTCGCGTTAGCAGCAGCGGCATCTGGAGTCCGAAGTCATTTTGTCTACACTTGTACAAACGTACCATAAATAAAGGTTTACCCGGTAGGTACCTACGAACTACTCTAACATTGTTTATCAAACAACAATTAGGACAAAATTTTCAAGGCGACAGCAGCTTTGAGATGCTCGCGTATTTCCACTTCGAGGGGGAACAACACGAATGCGAGCGAGACGAAAGACACGATGATGGAAATAATAAAAACTGGCCAAAAACGAGTCCAAATAGCGCACCGAGATTTCCGCACTACAAAAAATATCTTTGAAAAAACACTTGTATGGGGACCACCCATAATTTTTTTCTTTTTATATTTATCAATATTTGTTGTCATATCCGCCATAATAACACATATTCTGTGAAATTTTCAACCGGCTAGCTATTACGGTTTAAAAGATACAGCCATAGGACAAACAGACTTATATTACTAGGTGGTAGGGTTTATCCCGCCCGGGTTGGTACCACCGCACTGAATGAAAGGTCGGTCGAAACGGCTATGTAAATAGTTTGTGTTTTCCGTCCAGTTCAGTGTAGCCGGCACGACCGAAGGGAAGCACTGACGTGGCACCAAGTTCACCCGGTGTTATGAGCTGACATCACGGATGTTGTAGGTGATGTAGCCAACCGTGTCAGTTTCAATAAAAAAATAAATTAAAAAAAAAGACAGACAGAGGATTCCGTATGGGGTACGGAAATCTAAAAACATAAACATAATATTCTTCTTGTTTTGCAAATTATTATTTAGCCTACTTCAGGGGATGCCTCTCCAGATTTTCGCCATCTTGTTTACCACTCGACCTGCTGCTTGGAATTTGGATGCGCAATAATTTTTTTTTTAAACAGTCGCATCTTTGTTGAACTTTCTTTCTTCGGGTACAATTAGTCCGCCCTCGCCACACTAAGTAGCTTTAAAGGTATATCAATAATATAATTTAGTACACCTACAAGCAAAATTACCACCACCTCACCATCTCGATAGTGAAATTAGCTGTGCCAAAACTATCAACCTCGAGCTCAGTCACCCTTAGGACATACATAATTCGTGACGTTGCATCCCGCGACAATAGGGTTTGTCAAGTATTCGATGCTGTGCTGCAAGAACTCGGGTGACCGCACAATACAGACCACTATAAATAAATACATACTATCTACACATTCATTGTTATTTACACTTGCCAACAGGGATCCACATATCCCCAACGCCCGAACTACCCCGTCATTAAGAAATTAGTTAACGTCACCCTCGCAAGATGGCCCTCGTCATCAGAGTGCGTATTGTGCGCCGCGTCTTACAATAATTTATACCGCGTACTTGTCCTCATCTGCGGCCTCTCGCAGAATGTGGAGGCTCGATTAATGTCCGAGTGGGCTCCGTCCAGAGCGAACCCTCTTTACGGTATACACTCACGACTGGACCAACATGTTGGTACAGCCAAATGAAATAATGATTCCAAAAATAAGGGATTTCGAAAAGAGAAGTGGGAATACAAAGCTCACGAATGGACTCACAATTTCAATTTCTCAAGCTACCTACTCCACGTACTAAATCTGATTCGAGCCGATTAAGAATAAACAACTTTCTTAGAAAGATACGATAAGCTCGTCAGATCGGCCTTTGGCCTGGCCTCATTCTTCGCCAACTTCTTACTTTGGGACCATCCGTCGCGACGGGTGGTCTCAAACGACGATACCAAGATTAATATTGCCGCACTGCTGTTCCCGAATTCTTGATCCATATTATCTTCTCATTCTGATACCTCTTTTTCAAACATAAAACTTTAAACTCCTGAAGACATTTTTACAATGTCAGGGATTTGTAATAAACCTAGGTTTTTAATGAAAAAAATGCCTCTTGCACTAGCTGTTCTACCTTGCTGCGATAATTTCCATCGCAGCAAATGAATTCAAGGTTTCTTTAGAAATACTTAGAGTATTTCTTGATTTTTCTTGAGTGTACCCGCACTCTTTACTAGACAGAATTCACTCGGCACGCCGCCGCCGCCGCGCCGTTCGCCGTCTCCGCCGCCGCCGCGTCTGTGTCGGCCCTTATTGTGTGCAGAATGTCGGCTATAAACGCTAGAGTATCGTATCGCTCACTGTCCACTGCCAGGCGAGATCCACTTGAGCCGATATGACCCCCACGATCATATTATATTGCATTGCAAGTTGCCATATAATTTACAAATTAATTCTTACTAGGACAATTATTTTTTATATTGGTGGAACGGCATAGCTAAGCGCCAACTTTCGCTTCTGAACTACATTTGCTACTCTCAAAGCTTAAACCCAACTTTCTCTTCCAAAATTTCAGGTACGGCTTCAAAATTTCGAAAGTTAGAAGAAATGATTCCTCTTTTAAATTTCAAAATCTATGCTCATGCTTGTAAGACTTTCTCTAGCTACAAATCCCCGTAATCCAATTCATGTCTTCACGATATGCTTATCGAAAAGTAGAAGGTTTTTTCTAGAGCTGCCTGTGTGCCTATTACCCCTTTCGGACAGTGCCTGCTCTCAAACAATACCGCCAGCAAGTGTCCGTGGCTAGCCAGTTAGTGGAGTCGCAGCCTAATAGTTCATTTCCTCTACAGCCGCCGTACAATGGGACAAAAGCCGACGACATGCCAGCCCGGAGGATGCCAGTCGAGCCGTATCCATTACTAAAGACGTTAGCGTGGCTTTAGACCACTCTCGTTTTAGTGGACTTAGTGGATTTGACGTCACGACAATGACATTGTTGGTTTTGATAGTTAGGAAATTATTTGATGAAGTCTTAGATGCAACTGCTCTTATGGTAATTTAGTCAGCCTCGATAGCTCGGTGGTCCAGTGGATCGATCGGAACTAGGATGGGTGACCGTTCGACCGTTGAAGCTGATTGTAGATCGAACTCCACGTAAAACTGAATTTCGCCTTACTAGGTGGTAACCCGACCGGATTGATCCCACCACACTGAATGAAAGATCGTCGATGTGGCTCTGTAAATAGTTCGTGCTTTCCGTCCAGTTTAGTGCAGCCGGCACGACCAAAGGAAACCACTGACATGATGCTAACATGACACCAAGTTCACCGAGGTGTGATGGGCTAGGCTAACAAGACGGGTGTAGTAGATGACGTACCCAACCATGTCAAGTTCCATAAAAAAACGGCCAAGTGCGAGTCGAACTCGCGCACCGAGGATTCCTTATCGCCATGTCATAGTTAGCGACACTCACGCCATCTATGGCGTGTTATGAAATGCTTCATATTAGTTAAATGCCATGATTAGTTAAAATGCTTCACACTCTATTCGGTAGAGCGTGAAGAAGGAGAAAGTGTGGCGCGCGCGCATACACTTTTTTGGTTTCTTCTATGGGAACCCCCCTGAATTTTTTACTTTTTCCTATTTTTAGTATTATTAGATCGGCCATAATAACGCATATTCTGTGAAAATTTCAACGGGCTACCTATTATGGTTCAAGAGATACAGCCCTCGGACAGACAGACAGACAGACGGACGGGCGGGCGGACAGACGGCGTAGGCTTAGTAATAGGGTCCCGTACCGGATACGGAACCCTAAAAAACATTGTTCAGTCTCCAAACCCTGATAATTGAGGCCTCGCTAAAGATGTTATAGAACTTGTACATATGCCATAATTGATTAATATTACAAAACCTTAATTGAATTCGAACACTAAATATGTTCATGCCTTGTCTAACGTGAAATATTGGCCGATTTGCAAGTTTTGCAACTAAGTAAGCCGTTTAAGAGTAAGAATATAGCTTGATATAGCGACAGAAGGCATAATCTGAACTTTATGTATATGAACAGACCATTCGCCACGCCCGCGGCCGGGTTATTTACTTTGTAGGAAAACAAAATGTTATTAGATTCACGAATCAGTGAACAGTATGTAATCGTAAGTAAAAAATATAAAATTAATTTTCTCTCCGTCATTCCGTCCGAGACGAAACTGGAGGTGGGCCGAGGAGATCCGAGACCAAGAAGCAGACGGAAAACACATTACTCTGTCACTGAGCTAAACCCGTAAATTCCGGAGTAAAAGCGAAGGTGCAATTACGAGAAGGTTGACATTTTTACAAGATAAGTGAATTCCGAGTGTGCTCAAGGGGAGACTTTGCATCGCCTTTTTGTATTCCCTTTCCATCGTCCCGGAGAAAGAATGGGGGATTAAAGACATTAACTTTATTTCAGTCTACACATACTCGTACAATATTATTGGTGCAGTCGGGGATATTTATTTCTACCTCTATTATATTTTATAGTTTATTCCCAGGAAACAGAATGTTCGGTTGAATGAAAATAATTAATATGCCGAAAATATTATTACGCCATGATCAGTCTTCTGGCCTAATCTGAAGTAAATTCTTAGTTTTTGATGTAAGATTGTGCATTAACAAATATGACGAATTCAATTCAACTTAGGAGTTATGTAACTAGGAGTTAATAAAACACATGAATTGAATTGAAATACATAAGATATTGTTCTTTCAATTCACTAAAAGCGTGTCCCTAACCTGTTGTATAGGTACATCAAAAAGTGTGTTACGTACATATATTTGCTGTAAGAAATTAATGCCTTTAGACATTTTCTTCCTAACCTCTTTATAGAAGCTCTTATAATTTCTACTCCTAACCGTTCTCTTCCACTCAACAACCTTCTCCATTACCACGCGAGTGTAGACGAAGCTTATCCCTCGCGTCCATAAAGCAAGTAACACAATGGACGGACAAAATGTTCCGTCAATGGTTAGTGTTGATTGGCTCGCCGCGGACGTGGTCTAAAGTATCACGACGGAACACCCAACGAAAACAATCAAAGCACAAACTGAGATTGAATATTTTATTTCAAACTAACTGAACTAATGTTCGTATAGTTCTGTATAATTACTCGGTTATATATAATGCCTAATACATAATATTCCTCGTCTTCTAAAATTATGCAAAAGAGAAGCAGCAGTAGAATTTTTTTTTTTTTATGGAAACTGACACGGTCTGCTACATCACCTACAACGTCCGTGATGTCAGCCCATAACACCGGGTGAACTAGGTGCCATGTCAGTGCTTCCCCCTTTGATCGTGCCGGCTACACTGAACTGGTCGGAAAACACAAACTATTTACATAGCCGCTTAGACCGACGTTTCATTCAGTGCGGTTGTACCAACCCGGGCGGGTTAAACCCTACCACCAAGTAAGATTAGGAGGGAAGGGACCTACAGTTTTACGAGGAATCCGAACCTCGGTCAGCCTCCAAAGGTCAGTGGTCACCCATCCAAGTACTGACCGCACCCAGCGTTGCTTAACATTCAATAGCGACAGTTGACTGTCTGCACCACTGAGCTATCGAGGCTGACATCACGGACGATATCAAATGGCTGATGGCATCGAGGCTGATATCAAATGGCTGATGTTATTACTTATGTTTTATTTGGTTCCTACAAAGAGTTTGTATTACGTCGCTGCGCTCCAGCGACGTAATACAAACTCTTTGGGTTCCTAAAATAAATAAATAAATATTTCTAGTTTCATGAAGATATATCTTTTGAGGTGATATTGTCTGAGCGGAACATATGCCTCTAGCTAGCCCCTATGTTACAGCCACCCTGACCGGATTGCATGTAAAAATCCTTTCGGAGCTAAAGTCCGTGAATTTATCTAGCGCATTGCCTTATTTATTACTTCCGAATTTCAAAACAAACCACACAGTCAGTAGTTCTATACATCAGGCAGGGACTTCTCCTGTAATACAACGTTTGTGTACTAATATCTGGCTTCCTGGAGCTTTGAGCTGTCCTTGTTTGTAGGCTCTATCTAATCTCGGCGTCTCAGCCTCCGCCCACGCGTCTCCGGAACATCCTTCCCTTCGGGCCGCAAGATAACGCAGGAAACGTAATGGCTGACGCGCAGTTCCAGCTGCCACGGGACTGACTACTCCGTGTTTATGTCTGGTCCGTGACGAGCGCGGAGATGGCTCACGGAGTGGGTATCTGCAGTTTTGTAGACGTGGGGATTTATAAAAACAGGTCTGTGTTTTGTTAGGAAAGAGTATTTCCTCTTACATACATAGTATTGACTGACGGATGCAGAAAAATATCAAGAGAAAAAATGCTATAATTTTAGGTATTCTTATCTCAAATGTTTAAGGCAGTGGTAGCCAAAAACGAGGCTGTGTTTTCGGTGCAATTTCGCAGATTCGAATTTTTATTTCGAAGTTGGTATATCAAGTACGATCCTTATAAGTATTATCATTGCAAGTCTGAAGAACAAGTACCTACAATATTGTCATTCTTATATATATTTATTTTGTTTCAGGTACTTCAACGCATACAGCGCGTGCCAAAATCTAAACACAGTGAGTTTGTAAATAAAACGAAACTGGCGAACATCATTAGGATCTGGATATACATCCTCCAAAGAAAAATGTTAAATGATGAAAGTTCTAATACCAACAACATTTACTAGCGCGCTCGATCAAAGCAACTAATGGAACGGAAAACACAAGAAGATTGTGATGAGTTATGCCTGCAGTCGTTTACTTAGAATTACTTCTCAATCAGCTAGAACAAATACGAATATGATTTTTCTCCCTCCAAAGATTCGTCTTCAAAGTCGTAACGCAAGACACGTCCGATTCGCCCATCATGCCCCAACCCCTAACCCCGCGAGAACCTCACCCCTGTCCCTTAGGAACATCTCTCATCGCAGCCTGCGGGCACGTTCTGTGATCTTTAATCATTGGGACCGCAGGGAGGGAGTAGCAGCATCTTTATCTTACTATTTGTTAGGGCTAGATGTCCATCACTTATCTCTTGAAAACAATTAACTAAATTTAGTCCAAACAATTTTTTTACAATTGTCTCCGTGGACGAACCTCGTTGTAGACAAATCAAGTTCTAAAATCAATCGTAGGAACCAAGTTTAGACGAATGCGTTAGTATAAATATTTTTCCTGACATTAATTATGACCATTCAGATGCTCCTAAATAATACTTGTTATGAGAATTAAAAATACTCTCCCCCAATAACTCGTTCATCGTGCATTGGAATAACATTTAAAATCTCAACCATGAAACGAAGTTTATCCACAATTCCATCTTTGATTATTGCCAGTATATATGTACCTGTAGGTTCATAAAATGTAATAAAACTCTTCCTTCACGCCTTTTAAAATTTTCTTACCGGTTCTTAAGTCAGGTTGGAACTTACCTCTGCTTCTAACTCGTATATTCTATACTACTCTTACGACATACTTGCTCAGCTGTGGCAGGCGAGCAATTTCTGACACCCGTCCGCATGTAAAGTTAACTTCAACTAGCAAGCCACTTCAACAGTCACTTTCGACTCAGCAGATTCCAGACTTTGAGTTATATTTCATAATCAGGATTAGATTTTCCACATTACAGTACTTACCAACTCTGATAACCGAACTCTTCTAGGTACGCTTTTCCGCTAACAGTGTGAATACAATTTCCGAACCATATTAAATCAATTCAGGTCCAATCGGTCCGGCTTAGTCCGGTACTTAGAGAAAACTTAAGAAATAATTTCCAAAATGGTGAATTTACAAATTTATCTTGGAACTCTCGGTTCGCTTATCCATAGAAACCCAGAGAATAAGTACAACGCATATTTTCGGACCTGATAAAATAGATTCATACATTTTTACTCTATCTATTCTCTACCCACGGCAATATTTCAAAATCACACAGAATCGGTTTATAAATTACCCTTTGACACAACATCAGTCACACATCAGACACACATCTGAGTTCGCACATCAGCCACCACGAGAGTTCCAAAGGAGTATTAAATTTCCAACCCTCATTGGGTTCAGTTTTCCGCATGTAACATCCGCAGGCAGCACACAATGTGCCACGCCGCCCCCCCCCCCCCCCCCCCCCCCCCCGCTCCGCCGCCGCAGCGTCTGGTCACGTCGCTCGTCGGCGGCGGAGTCGCGCGCGCGCGCGCCGATTTACACGCGCCGCCGGTGGTTTTATTGCACAGTGTCGCCACGAGATGTCGCGCATTAATACGTCTCGCTGAGGTGACGAGAGGGACACGAGTGGTAGGTCGACATTTTGACAGTTTTTTGTTATATCTACAGACATAATGTCGCGCCTGTTTCCCTCTCAATGTACGCAGGTATAGATAGAGACAACAGATCCTTATGTATGAGGCACACCTCTGACGCAGGTATGCTAAGGCGTCACTATTTTGACTATTTTCGAATATTTATTTATCCTTCATATTTGTCATTCAACCTTCTTTATGTGAATGAAATGATGGAAGATTTAGTACACTGTTTTAGTACTGTTTTCAGAAAAATTCAATTCAGGTTTCCATAAAAAAAAATCATAATATTATAATGAATAGCTTCCGGGATACTTTCTATACATACTATCTAACTATTATTTTATTTTAACCTAGTTGTTTTAGTTTAGTTTTATCTTATTTCTTAATTTTAGTTTAATTTTATTGTATTAGGTTATTTTGATTAATTTAAATAAAAATTTGAATCCGCTAAAAAAAACTATATTCCGATATTGTCGATACATATATTTAGAAAAGCTAAATTCTTGAGCAAATCTGCGCTCTATGTACTGTGTTGGCTAGCGCAACTCGCAAGTAAGTATATTAGAAAAATGATTCATACAATATTACATGTCAAAAACGCGTAGTTCGTCTACGTATGGTGTTGATCCCGTCGTCAGCTCCGTCCCCCGCTATTTGTACGAAGATTAATATCTCTGACGTCCAATTAACACGGCGACCTGTCGCCTTTGATCTCCCTCCATGCGGTAAAAATAATTTAATGTTATTTGCTTAGGACGAGACCCGCGCACTGATTGCCGATATAAATTCCGACACGGCAATCCGGGAATCGACGAAACACAACCAAATTCAAGCGCTTGCTAAAAATACGCTGACATCGTCTCGCGGTGTGAGCAACGAGTGGAAATTCTATTTTGGGCACGACATTCCGCCTAGGATTTAAAAATTAGAGTTATGAATAAATTAAGTTATCCATTGTGTTGTACAAAAATGTACACAAACAAAAAAAGCTCCAGCAAAGCTATACCCCCATCCTTCAAACACGATTGACCATACAGATTGTTCGATAGTCCTTTAATAGACAAGAATAGAGTTATCTAAGTTTTAAATATTATTTTAGTACGAAGCCCTAAAAATCCCGACCCACAAATCCAATACAAGGAGCTCATTCCATTTACATACATACGTTCGAAAACTCGCTCAAATAAGAAGTAATGCGTTGTGGAGTGGAACGCTCACCTCTCGCCGATAAATAAAGTTTGGCCAATAGCAAGAGGGCGCCACCTTCGCGGGTCGACAAGTTATTGCGAATGACATATAAATATGTAAATGTACCGCCAGGGGCGCTGCGCTGGCGGCAAATTACTTTTCCACCTACCCGCAGGGGCGCTCGTGCGTTTAATTTCGACGCACTTTGGAATCGAATAGGATTTTTTAAATAATGCTGCGACGGTCGCTTTGATTGGTGTGAATATTGGGGTTCGAGGGCCTTGTACCTTGACAAGGGTCCTTATTGACAACCAGCTGTTATAAATCCTTGGAGAAATTCCTTCATAACCAGTTTATATTTTACAATATCGCACCCTTGAAGTGAGACTGTAAAAGTATTGTTATGACACTCAATCTTAAATTAGAAATAAATTCTTCAAGATCCCTACAATTAGTCTTTAAAGTTTCCAGAATAAATATCTCCAAAAACTTAAATGTAATCCAAAAATGCTTCTATGCTGCCAACATCATATAGTTCTTTATTGTTCAATTCCATACAATACTAGTAAGGAAAAATGTCGGAACATGTGGCCACGGATAAAACCAATAGGCTCAAATCGAACACGGTAGACATTTTCAGAGCCACATTATGCGGAACAAAAGCAATAAAACAAGTAATAATTTTCTCCCGAGGCGTAACAGCTGGTTATGAGTAACGCGAGTGTTACGACCTACGCAAATGGTAAATGTACACGGCTAAACTATGTAATTGGGTTCATAACTTTTCTTTTTCATTTACGCCCTTGGAGAAATGTACGCCCACTTAGGAAGTTGAGCCGAAGTATTTTCGGTTTCTCTGCTCATTGATTAAAAACTTCATTCATTTATGAAAATATAGTGTTTTCAGGTTCAATTACATCCCCAAAGATTGTTGCTTAATCTCTGTCTTTTCTCTACAGATATCCTCTGTTCTTCGATCGTCTACGTCTCCATTAGCAATTCGTCGCTACTAGCAATTTCACCCGTCTCACACGCCCCCACGGGCTTCTCACTCAATGCGTCTAACTAGTGACGACCCGCGGCTTCCGCAGCCTTTTTCGATGATCATCAGTTACTGGTTGTTGAATTGTTTGTATGAATAATAATTTTTACTTGTACCTTCTAAAATGTTCATTGATTACGCCCCTATCTTCAGTCAAGCATTGTTTCAAAGATTAACACGGAGTTTTCCCATTCGACAGTTTCGCCTAATTTACTCGCGAACTTTTCGCTCGAATCGTACGATCGGGAACGTTCGGGAAGCTTCGGAAACATGAAGATAAATACCAAGAAAGGACATTGTCATACACAGGGTGTGTTTATTTTACATTCACATGGAGAATAATTATTATTTTTACTTTAATGATGTTAAATCACGGTTAAATCTAATAACAAATATAGTTAGGAACAAATAAAACTAATTGAATAAAGTAACCGTAACAAAAAATTTAGTAAAGTAAGGAGTAACCGTGTCTTACACCACAGAATAGAAAAGAGTACTCCGTCCTACACTGGCGGCCGTGGACAGGAAAACGAAGTGTGGGAAGACCACCCGCCAAGTTGGACGACGACATCAAGTACGTCGGCGGAAAGCAGTGGTACCGTACCGCTGAAGGCCGGGAGGATTGGAGGAAAATTGGAGAGGCGTATGTCCAGCAGTGGACGCTTACACGCTGACTGACTGACTGACTGAATAAAGTAAATCTACAACTATAGGTAATAAAAAACTAAACAATACATTATTTTTAGTTATAATACCCCAAAGGTATTCTGTCATGCCTAGAGGCATTAAGTGTTACCTTTTGTCCATATTATATTAATATATATATATATATATAAATATATACAATACAATACAATTTTTATTTATGTATTTATGTAAAAACATTTACACTTTTATTGAAGCTTCTAATCGGATTTTACAGCAGGAATATTGCAAAATAAAAATCCGCGCCGTACCAGATATCGAAAGTGGCACTCGAAACCACGACCCTAGGATTACATATTCACTGTTCTAACCATTGAGATGGAATCTGCGTAGGGGATACGGTATTAGTCTTTAGGTTTCCACTGGGATTTTTATGCGGGTTTCGCGCCAGGCCTGCCGTCACTTGGTCCACCCTATACGATAGAGCAGTCGCCGTAGCCGGCTGGTTGACGGCGAAGAGCGGTCACTTTGTCCGCCCTATGGCTGAAAAAGACCCTGACGTGATTGGACCCAAATTGTACGAAAATGTTCCTGATACAATAAAATCAATAAATAGTGACAATGTGTTCCAGAGTCAGCTGAAAATATTTCTCTTAGACAATCCATTTTATAAGTTAAGTGAATTTTTTTCATACTGTAAATAAAAATTCTGCTGACTTTGATAATTCAAATTGTTTATATGCATAAACACAAATTTTATTAATAACTCGACTGAACCCTATGTTCTTTGTTTTGTATTTTATTATCTTTTTAATGGGTATATTTTTGACTTAGTATTTTTAATTTTTTGCTTAGATACAGTATGTTATATTTAACATAATGAAAACTTAGTATGTACGTTATATTTAAAAAAAGCTCTGTAAGGTTTCTTACCCGGTTCTTCCTTATAGATTGCACTACTGAACGGGACATCATAAAAAATGATGACGAACCATACTGAATATGCATAAGACTCAATGAAATATTGTTATTGTTGTGTGTTCTTTATGGCGAAATAAATATCTGAATCTGAATCTGAATCTTTTATTTGTCCTAATATTTGTTAACATTTTATGCCGTGTATTACGGTTGTGTCAGTCTAGAAAGAGCGCCTATGTACCCGATTATAAGAGTGATTTAATAGAGCGCTTGTGCGGAAGGAAGATGTTAAATCGCACGATTTTTAATGTGTTAGTTGATCTTGCATGTTGCCTTACGAACTAATATGTACTAAGCTTACAAACTAAAATGCGGCGTCGGCCGAATGTTCGTCACTTTTCTTAATATTTACGCGAAGAGCGGTCACTTTGTGCGCCCTAGGTTAGTGTGGTCACAATGGCTGACTGGCTGGTGGCGGAGAGCGGACACTTTGTTCGCCCTAGGTTAGTGTGGTCACAATGGCTGACTGGCTGGTGGCGGAGAGCGGACACTTTGTTCGCCCTAGGTTAGTGTGGTCACAATGGCTGACTGGCTGGTGGCGGAGAGCGGACACTTTGTTCGCCCTAGGTTAGTGTGGTCACAATGGCTGACTGGCTGGTGGCGGAGAGCGAACACTTTGTTCGCCCTAGGTTAGTGTGGTCACAATGGCTGAATGGCTGGTGGCGGAGAGCGGACACTTTGTTCGCCCTAGGTTAGTGTGGTCACAATGGCTGACTGGCTGGTGGCGGAGAGCGGACACTTTGTTCGCCCTAGGTTAGTACGGTCACAATGGCTGACTGGCTGGTGGCGGAGAGCGGACACTTTGTTCGCCCTAGGTTAGTGCGGTCACAATGGCTGACTGGCTGGTGGCGGAGAGCGGACACTTTGTTCGCCCTAGGTTAGTGCGGTCACAATGGCTGACTGGCTGGTGGCGGAGAGCGGACACTTTGTTCGCCCTAGGTTAGTGCGGTCACAATGGCTGACTGGCTGGTGGCGGAGAGCGGACACTTTGTTCGCCCTAGGTTAGTGTGGTCACAATGGCTGACTGGCTGGTGGCGGAGAGCGGACACTTTGTTCGCCCTAGGTTAGTGTGGTCACAATGGCTGACTGGCTGGTGGCGGAGAGCGGACACTTTGTTCGCCCTAGGTTAGTGCGGTCACAATGGCCGACTGGCTGGTGGCGGAGAGCGGACACTTTGTTCGCCCTAGGTTAGTGCGGTCACAATGGCTGACTGGCTGGTGGCGGAGAGCGGACACTTTGTTCGCCCTAGGTTAGTGCGGTCACAATGGCTGACTGGCTGGTGGCGGAGAGCGGACACTTTGTTCGCCCTAGGTTAGTGCGGTCACAATGGCTGACTGGCTGGTGGCGGAGAGCGGACACTTTGTTCGCCCTAGGTTAGTGCGGTCACAATGGCTGACTGGTTGGTGGCGGAGAGCGGACACTTTGTTCGCCCTAGGTTAGTGCGGTCACAATGGCTGACTGGCTGGTGGCGGAGAGCGGACACTTTGTTCGCCCTAGGTTAGTGCGGTCACAATGGCTGACTGGCTGGTGGCGGAGAGCGGACACTTTGTTCGCCCTAGGTTAGTGCGGTCACAATGGCTGACTGGCTGGTGGCGGAGAGCGGACACTTTGTTCGCCCTAGGTTAGTGCGGTCACAATGGCTGACTGGCTGGTGGCGGAGAGCGGACACTTTGTTCGCCCTAGGTTAGTGTGGTCACAATGGCTGACTGGCTGGTGGCGGAGAGCGGACACTTTGTTCGCCCTAGGTTAGTGTGGTCACAATGGCTGACTGGCTGGTGGCGGAGAGCGGACACTTTGTTCGCCCTAGGTTAGTGTGGTCACAATGGCTGACTGGCTGGTGGCGGAGAGCGGACACTTTGTTCGCCCTAGGTTAGTGCGGTCACAATGGCTGACTGGCTGGTGGCGGAGAGCGGACACTTTGTTCGCCCTAGGTTAGTGCGGTCACAATGGCTGACTGGCTGGTGGCGGAGAGCGGACACTTTGTTCGCCCTAGGTTAGTGCGGTCACAATGGCTGACTGGCTGGTGGCGGAGAGCGGACACTTTGTTCGCCCTAGGTTAGTGCGGTCACAATGGCTGACTGGCTGGTGGCGAAGAGCGGACACTTTGTTCGCCCTAGGTTAGTGCGGTCACAATGGCTGACTGGCTGGTGGCGGAGAGCGGACACTTTGTTCGCCCTAGGTTAGTGCGGTCACAATGGCTGACTGGCTGGTGGCGGAGAGCGGACACTTTGTTCGCCCTAGGTTAGGGCGCTCGCCCACATGATCGCTACAATTTTATTTATTATCCTTGTCATAATCGCTAACACGCTAGATGCAGTATTTAAATGAGGTACAAGGGAAGTTAGAGTTATATTTAATTTTGATCGATTAAAGCTGGTATGACTTGCTCTTTTAAATGATGCCCCTTATAGGTGTTTCTTTCCATGTTCGAAAAACTTCGGGAAACTCCCCAATAACGAGGGACAAGTTTGCCGCGTGTTCGGGAAAATAGTTGCGTTGAAGTTCTGAGGTTGAATCGTGTTCGGAGGTGATGCGAGAGCTGATCGCCTGACGTGACTGAAATGAGAGCGCTTGAGGAATTACCATCTTGTTCAACTTGCTGGTGAGTAAACATGTTCAACTTACCCAAAGAAAAATATAGATTCGATGTTCTGTGAACTCGCTGATGAGTATACCTAGCTGGGTCAACATCTAGAACTTCTTTTATAGAGTTTCTTCGAAAACAATTTACTTAAACCCTTCACCTCCGCGAGCATTATCTAAAAGAACCGTGTGGGCCCGGTACTTTAAAAGAATAGCCCCACTGCATCTCTCCCCGTGTATGTCGTAAAAGGCGACTAAGGGATATGGCTCCCTTCTTATATTACTAGGTTTAACCCGCCCGGGTTGGTACCACCACACTGAATGAAAGGTCGGTCGAAACGGCTATGTAAATAGTTTGTGTTTTCCGTCCAGTTCGTGTAGCCGCCACGACCGAAGGGAAGCACTGATGTGACACCAAGTTTACCCGGTGTTATGGGCTGACATCACGGATGTTGTAGGTAATGTAGCCAACCGTGTCAGTTTCCACAAAAAAAAGCGCCATTTTGGGCCGACATAGGCCCTCCGGCACCCACAAAATTTTGAAAATGGAACAGGCAATAATTTCGTTCCATTTCGTTCTGAAATTGTCCATTAAATCAAATATAAAAAAATAATCAAGTATTCCACACACTTTTAAAAACTGCTAGAAACATAATTCTTAACAGGAAAAACAATATTTATGAAAATATAGAGGACTAGTCATTACTTTTTTTAGAAACGAATGAAAAATTCATATTGAACGAAGGAGGTTTTTCAATATTTTTATCCTCTTAAGGATTTCAAATGTATGGAAGAAATGAAGAACAAAAATGGTTATTTTCGTGCTTTACTCAGCCGTAGGCACCCTGTGTATCCCAGTTTTAGCGACTCATTCTTTGTTGGCGCATAAAAATAAAACTTGACGTTTTTATGTTTATTTTCGACTCCAGTTGCGCCAACAAATAGTTTGACAGCTGTCGTCTTGTAGAATAATGAAAATCGTCGGTGAATTTGTAATGCTCGTAAATATTTTTGAATGATGCCATAAATCTCGCTTA
Source organism: Nematopogon swammerdamellus (assembly GCA_946902875.1). Lineage (NCBI taxonomy): Eukaryota > Metazoa > Arthropoda > Insecta > Lepidoptera > Adelidae > Nematopogon > Nematopogon swammerdamellus. Next base: position 15,101,089 of record OX336344.1, read on the forward strand.
TTTACTTTCGCTTATATATATACAGGCTGTTTCAGGATAGGGTTTCGTAACTTTAGAGTTCGAAAGGGGTCCATATTTGAAGATGAAAAGCTCTGAAACGTTTTCCCAGATTGGGTCATTTTATAGTACTTTTTGGTGGAAATAGTTCCACCGAGCAATGGTGGACGGTTAAAGTACACCTTTATCAAATAAATAAAATTACTAACTTACATGCCTAACTAGTAGAAATTGTACTGCATGTAGGTAAATTCCAAACCCTTAAATTTTAATGGCACCAAAAGAATAAGGGGACTGAACAAGGTTATTGCACTCCCTAGACCTAGACAACCCTGTTGCCAAATCTCACTGTACATGGAGTTTTTATTACATTTTAAAATAGTTGTATGAAAAAAAAAACAGAATTTCGATTTGAGTGATAAGGATTATTTTCTTCTAATAATGAGTAGGTACTTTCTATTCCTAAATTTTCTCAAGCCTATCCTGAAACACTCTGTATGTATATACTCACCGAGTTGGCTACATCACATGTCAGCCCATAACACATTGGTGAACTGACCGCGCCCAGGTGTGCTAAAGATCACGGACGACAGTCGACCGATCGCACCAATGAGCTACCGACTCTGAAAATGTATGGGCCCAGTTCTTTAAAAGTGGAGATGTCTAAAATAGCGGAAAGAAAATTTCACGCGAACGATACAGCAGACAGTTAAAGCTCATTTCGAAAAGTTCGATTAAATTAAACATAATTTAGTTAGTTACAGTAAGCATATTACTATCATTATTCACCTGTCAATGTGCAATTTTGCAACGATTGTTCAGAAACATTAATCCATTCACCATTAACCACGGTACGTCCACTCCGCTATGCACCGCCATGTCAGTATCTTGAAGTAGAAGGATGCAATAAGAGAACTCAAAAACGTACAATGGATATTGAACAATTAATACTATAGATGTACATAATTTTCGGACGATCCTAATGCAAATAAAAAAGCCTTTATTGTACTTAAAACATCTTACAAGAGGTCAGACTTAGTGCCTCAGGCATTTTCTATCAGTCTACCTTAAGACTAATAATAGAGACCTGCGTGTTGATAAAGATACGTGTGAGGGAGTCCACAAGTGTGAGAGGGATAAACATATGTATATATAGTTAACACTACGATAACCTTTTAGTGACTCCTCACTTACACGAAGATTCGATGCCCCTTGTATCCTTCTCAATTCCTTGGTTGCAATACATCAAACCATGGTTCAACGTCCACTGCATCACTCATAATTTTTCACCGCCATTGTAAAATTATCTCCCATTTTGCATCAATAATGCTCCCGACAGCACAATGCCGCAAGTCGACTGACATTTCTCGAGAATCGACGTCCGACGGCGGGCGCTCTCTAATGGCAGGGCCGGCGGAACGATATTTCACGACAGTTTAAATTGATAATTTCGCCGCAGTAATGGCGACGGTGTCTCGTCCTGTTACAAGGACAAAGGGAAAGTTATTTTCAGTTTTGAGCACCGATCAGGAACCCGATGCGTTGATTTAAAACGAATTAGCGATCGTACCGAGCGTGAACTGTAGCACGCAAAGTTCCATTGTCTCTGCCTACACCAGTGGGAAACAAGCGTAACGCTTTGTATGTATTGTTTATTGTATAATTTCATCCATAGGTAGGTACGCTTGGACATGTCGAAAATTCCGCCAGTTCTAAATTCAATGCAAAGAAGAACTGAGAAACAAACTTCGCAAGTCACAATGTTTTGTTAGTACCTTGTATGTATGATAGATAATCTATACATATAATAATCTATACATCTATACATATAATAAAATCGTAAAGGTAATAAAGTCTGTACATTGAATGTATTCGGAAAAAAACTAACCAGGGTGGCTTAAAATGAGATACTGAACATGTTAGAACAGTTTTTAAAATTTTTGTTTGTTTGTTTGTCTGTACGCGCATCACGCAAAAACCACTGAACGGAATTAGACGAAACTTTGTATAGTGGCAGTTTATATGCTGGAATAACATAATACACAAAAAAAATATCAAAAAATAAAAAAAATATATTATTATCATTAACATTTAGAATCACGTCAGCCAAAGTACAGGTTTCTTGACAGTTACATTGGCGACAGCTGGCCGGTGACGAATTATTTGATTCATGAAATGCAAAAAAATTAAAAATATCAAGTTGACAACGGAGAACTGTCATATTGACGTCTTAGAGCTGGCCGGTGAAAAAATATTTTATTAATGGAAAAAAAATAATTTGAAAGTTCACGTTTTGTCGATGTAATTGGTGCAATTTATACTTCTGTTGCCTGCGACTTCGCTCGCGTGAGATTCGAATTTCAAAAGAAGAAAGTATGTAACTGAAGGCCGGGACGAAGGCCGGGCTGCTTTCAGAAAGAAGAAAAACATTCTTGAAGAAAGTAAGTAACTAAAGCGAGGCCGAAGGCCGAGCTACGTTCAATAAATAATAAACCATTTCAAAGAAAATAAGTAATTAAGGGCGAGGCCGAAAGCCGAGCTGCGTTCAGGAAGAAGCTAAACCTTCTTCAAAAAACTAAGTAACTAAGGCGAGGCCGAAGGCCGAGCTTCATTCTGATAAATAATAAACCATCTCGAAGAAAGTAAGTAACTAAGGGCGAGGCCGAAGGCCGAGCTGTATCTATCCTGAAAGACGGCAAATCCGTCCAGGCCGAGCTGCGTTCAGAAAGAAGTCAAACATTCCTGAAGAAAGTAAGTAATTAAGGCGAGGCCGAAGGCCGAGCTCTGATCACGTAAACGATATTCTTCGCGAAGAAATTTACCTAATGACGACGCCGATGGAGGAGCTGCGTATAGCTAAACCATATACTTTCTCAAACAAAGTAACTAAGAGCGACGTAGAAGGCCGAACTACGTTAAAGTAAACAATAAACCTTCTCGAAAAAATTAAGTGACTAAGAGCGAGGCTAAATGCCGAGCTTCGTTCGCGTAAATGATATTATATTATATCGAAGAAAGCAAGTCATTAAGGGCGAGACCCGAGGGCGGAAGAGGATTAATTGTTTACCTGAACGCAGCTCGACCTTGGGCCTCGCCCAAAGTTACTGACTTTCTTCGAGAAGGTTCATCGTCTTCCTGAACGCAGCTCGGCCTTCGGCCTCGCACTTAGCTACTTACTTCTTCAAGAAGGTTTATCTTCTTCCGGACCGTAGCTCGGCCTTCGGCCTCGCCCTTAGTTACTTACATTCATCGAGAAGGTTTATTGTCTTCCAGGATGCAGCTGGGCCTTCGACCTCGCCGTTTGTTACTTACTTTATTTGAGAAAGTTTGTCGTTTACCTGAACGCAGCTCTGCCTTCGGCCTAGCCCTTAGTTATATACATTCTTCTTTGAAATACGAATTTCACGCGAGCGAAGTCGCGGGCAACAGCTAGTCAACCAATAAATCATAAACAGGAGACATAAGATCAAATAAACATCGACAGGAGACATAAGAAGAACAAACATCGACAGGAGACATAAGAAGAACAAACATAAATATAACGGGAGTAACAACCAGATTAATTTCGGGTAGCCCTTCAGATGTGGTAGCTGACATACTGTCTAACGTATTGTTAATCAGAAGTGACATTGTATGTATGGTAGGTGTGGTCGCGGAAACACTAGCACACGCTGACGTTTTTGCTCTTTCTTGTTCTTGTGTCGTCTGTCTTAACGTTTTTTTCTTCGTTAAAATTTCTTTCTTCACTCACAATCAAAGAGATTAAAATGGGTTTAATGTCTTTGCTCACAATGATCCGCTGCAGCCAGACGGATTCAGTAAAAGTTGGCGACTCGCCAAGAGATGTCAGTTTCAACGGGCGTTTTGAATTTCTCAACCAGATTTATTGGCTGCGAACATTGACGTGCAACGCTGCAGAACGGAGATGACACTAATCCTCTCAGCGCGGTTAACTGTTGACCGATGACATTAAATGTGAAGACAGCCCTTACTAATTGCCTGCCGGTACTATCACTATCGCTGCTCGGAGGAACTTGCATCCCTTATTCATTGCCATCCAACCTATCCTTTTGTGGTTGACTTTTGGGAACTCATCGGTTCTCAAAATCGTTTCTTTGTCGCACCGCTAGGGTGTCGAATTGTCTTTCGGCGAGTGTTTCCCGAATTTAACCTGCGTGTCTTCAAAGGTCGTATTGACAGGCTAGACAGCCTAGCACGGTCCGCAAATCTGCTAGCATGGCGTCCCTCTGAGAGTGGTTAGGCGTGGAGAGGTGTTTTTGGCTCTGTCGGCTGCACCATTGGTTCCTCGGTACAGCCACCCATGTTGGTTAACATAAAAAGAACACTCCAATAGGCGAGCGAACGCGCATGTCTGTTCTTCTTCTAAGTTCTTCTTCTCTAATAAACTCGTCTGTCTGTTTCTTCATCATCAGCATTTCGGTCCACTGCTGGACCACCACTCACACGTTGTTCCGCTCATCTCATCGTGTCGTCTGTCCACCTAGCCGGGGGGACGTGGTGTGGCGTTGACATTTACTTGGTCTCCATTCGAGCACCAGCGGTTATCGGAGCTGCGATAGTCGTGCCCTGCCCACTGCCACTTCAGCTTGCAAAGTCTGTTTGTTACTCTTACGTTGCAATCCACTTCTCGATCCGACATTTCGCATGGGATATAGCTGGTGTTCCTATGTCAAATAAGGTGCCGTTTTTGACGTACTCGAATGTCACGTTATAATATAGTCGCGGGCAAAAGCTAGTGTTGTACAAGCTTATCTCCACTCTTTGAGCGGACTGTATACTTAGACTTTGTACGACTAAATTGGTTTTACGAACGATAAGCTTTTTAAAGGAGTTAGGGTTACAATTTACCCATTATACCGCTCACAAGAATATTAATATTTACAGAATAAACATGAATACTGAAGAATCTGACCGCTCTGCCTATTTACATTACCTATATCTGGTGTATAGTGCCATCGTTAATTTTGATACTTAAATATATCAAGTCAAATCAACAACAATTACTGAAAGTTTATTACAAAGAAATGTAATAAGTCTATTATTAAAAATCAATAAATATTTTATTGATAAAACAAATTTGGGATCAGCTTTTTATCAGCATTTAGTCCCAGATGTTTATAGCTCTATAAATAAATAGAAGACTCCCATGCCATATTCTGCCTGTCCACGGGATTTCTACTTCAATCACTAAGAATATCGCTTTTATATTGTACATATTTTAACAAATAGATCTTCTTCGTCGTCTTATCGATGCAATTCGATCATAAAAGTACGATACACTGCTATTTCAGATTTGGAATCATGCATTTCGTTGAAATTGCTAAGAAGTGGGGTGGGATTGGCGACTTCTGGGTAAATTTGAATGCGCTTAATATCGCTCTGATTTATATTTCATAGAAAGCCTCTACATTAATTGGAATGGCATTCGGTCGGATCATAAGCACACCTGGGCGTGGTCAGTGGGCGGATGGGTGACCGCTCGACCGTTGAAGGCTGACCGTGGTTCGGATTCCACGTAAAAGTGTAGGTCCCTTCTCTTTTTATTACCTTACTAGGTGGTAGGGTTTAACCCGCCCGGTTGGTACCACCGCACTGAATGAAAGGTCGATTGAAATGGCTATGTAAATAGTTCGTGTTTTCCGTCCAATTCAGTCAGTGTAGCCGGCACGACCGAAGGGAGGCACTGACATGGCACCTAGTTCACCAAGGTGTTATGGGCTGACATCACGGATGTAGTAGGTAGGTGATGTACTCAACCGTGTCAGTTTCCATAAAAAAAACATAGTCTGTGACTGTCTTAATACCGAAATACTTCGATAACATACATCTAATACAATAATCTACACTACATCTAATCTTACCCCATGCTACTTATTATTAGATCCAACGTCTGCCGTCTGTTTGTATGTATGTATGTATGTTCGTTCTTTATGGGTGGCTCGGCGCCACATGTCACGCTTTCAATTAAAAAAAATTATTGCAATTATACGACGTTGCTTAACACTTGTACCGTGTGGGGTCGGTACTTAAAAAGAATAGCCCCACTGCATCTCTCCCCGTCGCATGTCGTAAAAGTCGACTAAGGGATCGTCAGCCTCGGCAGCTTAATGGTGCGGTCAGTTATTAGATGGATGACCGCCCGACTGTTGGAGGCTGACCGTGGTTCGGATACCACGTTAAACTGTAGGTCCCTTCCCTTCTTACCTTACTAGGTGGTAGGGTTTATCCCGGCCGGGTTGGTACCACCGCTCTGAGCGAAACGTCGGTCGAAACGGCTATGTAAATAGTTCGTGTTTTCCGTCCAGTTCAGTGTAGCCGGCGCGAAATGAAGGGAAGCACTGACATGGCACCTAGTTCACCCGGTGTTATGGGCTGACATCACGGATGTTGTAGGTGATGTAGCCAACCGTGTCAAGTTTCCATAAAAAAAAAAAAACAGCTTGCTTAAATATATTTATCTATCTACGGAATAGCCGAGATTTGCATCCATCCATATATTAAATAGGGCAGTACTTAGTTTTGTATTTCGATATATTTCTTCCATCGTGATCAGAGTTGCAATCCCGTAACCCAACACTCCATCACGCTAGTCCAGCTATAAATCTAGTGCGTTGCCACCCACCTGCACAGGGCAACACGCGAAGCGGGGGTGGCGCCACGCCGCACTACGACACGCCACGTCGCACCACGCCACACGCCACGCCGACATAAAGCGCGCGCGAACCGAGCCAAAGCTCATGCATTCAGAATATCCTTCCTGCGTCTCGAACGATCTTTATGTATAAGGAAATTTATTTATTTGTAAATTTTTTACTCTTTCATATACGAAAGCCTAATGTTTGTTTCAGGACTTGTGATCAGATTATTAAAATGATCTTTTATTTTTTCTATATTCCTTTTGAATTCTTTTTCTAGAGATTTTCACGATTAAAGATCGAATATTATTAAAGCATAATAATGAAAAATACATTACGTATGTTACATCTATGTGATGTACATAATATATACATATTATGTTCCATTGGAATAGAAAATACAAATCGGAACACCCAAAGAATAAAATTATAGTTACAACTGCTGATTATCTCTTCATAATAAATCCGATTTTAATTATAAACATAGTTTACACTATTTACAAATATCTCCGTTTTCCTGATACAAAATCCTATAAGCACCATGCATGAGCATTGAGGGCTATTTCCCCTGTGGCTTTTCCTATTCCCACATATGTTTCTATTGAAACCGCGACATATGGCGCCGAGACACCCATAAGGTGTCTAATGACGCCCATGGACATGTCGCATTTGATTGCGAATGACGCCCGTGCATTCCTAAAACTACATTTCCCGAATTTCAAGCGCATTCTTCAGAAACTATAAGGGCGCTCGGTCGGAATAGGGGTGGGATCGGAATAACGTAGAAAAATGTGACGCGCTTTAGATTAAACAGCCCTGTCCGCGACTCAGACACCTTTTTGCTAGGTAAGAGCGTGCAGTCACACACTGGCGAATTTAAGACTATTTGGGATGCAACATGTCGCAGTTAGAATTCCAATTTCAACATCCAGTCTCCGTATTTACGGTCGTGTACTAATCGCACCCATATCCGTGATCTATTTTATTATATACATACATACATAGCGTCACGTCTGTTTACCGGTGGGGTAGGCAGAGACAATGGATCTCTACGTGCTACGATCCTGACCGAAACGACACCTGAAAGACATTCCGGCTCCTTTCGTGAACATTCGGCTCGAAACGAAACGTAACAAAAACGACATGCGCCGCCTCAACATTAGGTTAGCGTAGCGACGCATCTTCTTTATATTAACCTTGGTTATTTTTTTTAAACCACCAAAACATCACTCATACCACTTTCCTTCGAGCCGAAATCTACCGAAGTGTGCACGAAAGGAGCCGGGAATGTCTTTCATGTGGCGCACCGCTATCCTGACACACCTTCGAACTTTTTTTATAATTTTTTATATTCCCATCCATAACCATAATATTATTTCACTGTTCATGTATTGCTACAGGGTTTACACCTAGGCTTACGAAGGCTTATTTTATTACTTCTTTCGTAACTTGCTATCCTAGTTCAAAATATCCCAATATCAAAAGATCTATCGCAACTTTGATACAAAATAATTCGATCTCTTTCACGAACCAGTGGCTTCCATATACTTCCCGTAACACTTCCTTCGTCGATACAAAATCGCATCCACTTTGTTTCTTTATTTATTCAATGCAAATAACTTCCCATTGGCGCGACGAGGCGTTACGCAGGGCGCGCTGTAAATCTACTCCATCAATAAGTCTTTGTCTTATAGAACGCTGACTTCTCCCTTAGGGCCCGGTAAGTAACCATTCCTAACGCCCCGGGACCCTAGCGTAGCGTCAAGCGGCTAAGACTCCGTAAGCCTAGGTGTAAACCCTGTAGCAATACATAAACAGTGAAATTATATTATGGTTATGGGTGGGAATATAAAAAATGATAAAAAAAGTTCGAAGCCCTAAAACGATTACTTATAACTTGACTGCCCATTTATATAAAACTTAAACTTTATATTGTGAACGTCGTTAAGATGAGTGCCCCACCCACCCCAACTCTCAACCTCTTTCTCAAACGTAGGTTGGTCGCCCAACTGAATTCTGCTACACGTTCAGATCACAAAATCCGAACCAAGCCGTCAACGCTGTCACGCAGCCCTTTGGTCCCAAAGAATAATACCGTGAGTTCTACGTCTTAACATTATAGTCTTCATTATCATACACGTTTTCTTTAGCTTCATCAACTGTCTTTATTTTCCATGTATTTTTACATACTACTAAACGCTGAGTCCCCGGTATCCAGCATTTCATAGCTATGTGTTATTTGCTATTTATGAATATTTTAAGAACTTTCAACATGTTCACAAAAGGGGTCTTAAAGTCCAAAGAAGAGCTCGCCCTTCCGAACAAAGCCAGCGAGATGGTGAGATGTAAATCTATGCAAATTCCGTGCAGCCGAGAGCTTGTTGCTCCAAAACAAATGGTTCCGTTACCCCGCCTCTCCCCGCAGCTACAGTATGGTAATTGTGCTTATAACCAAACACAATTTTGCTATTGTGCGATAGCCTCAATTTTCTATGGGTTCCATTTCATTGGACGACATTGTTCACAATTCAAAGAACCAGGAAGCGGAATGTAAATAACAAGTCGCGGAATAGTCGAAGCATTGAATAAAATGTTAAGGACGATAAGGGCGATCGATTACCACAAACTATTCAAACCATCCATGTTTGTGCATTACAAACACACAAATTCCTCTAATTAAAATTATTATCATGAACCTAATACATCTGTAACCGATCTGTATGAAACTTCAGTGTCTAATCTGACTAGCATCTGACTAGTAACATTAAAATAACAAGATGTTGTGTCACAGCAATCAACTGTATTATGTTGATCCAATGCGCGTTACTGCGCTAATACGCTGCGTTGCTATAAGAGTTCACGCTACCGAAGCTGGAACACGAGAAAAAGTTGTAGAGACACGGGAAAAAGTTTTAGAAATACGAGCGAGAGCCGAAGTCGGTAATGAAGGACATTTTGTTTGCGGAGTCGAGTCCGGCGGCATGTTGGAGATTGAGAAAGTTCCAGGCGATTAGCGCCGGGGACTTCTTGCTTCTAACGCGAGATCTTGTCGAGATTGCTTGAAATGTTGTTTGCGGACTGTTCGGAAAGTTAATATTTTGGTTATAAACGATTTTCGAAAGTCCTAGGGTAGTTCGAGTAGTTCGGAACTCTAAGCTTATAACCATGAAGTTTGAGGTTAGTTTCCTAGTAATAAAGAGCTTTAAAAGGGCTATTTCAGGTTCTAACGTGGCCTCTGCGACTGCTCAAGACTGAAATAGTATTGTCGTGTCCGAAGATATATACTTGCCATTTCAAAATTTTACCTCTAATTTTGTTTGACTTTTAGTGAGGAGTCATATTGTAAGTTACGCATTTTTTAAAATCAAATCTCAGAATATACTTGCTACTTTGTACTTGATACTACATATGATAAACAAAAGTATACGTCATTGAAGTGTGTTTTAACCGACTTCAAAAAAAGGAGGAGGTTCTCAATTCGACTGTATTTTTTTAATGTTCAGAACTTTCGACTGGGTGAACCGATTTTGAAAATTCTTTTTTAATATTAGCTGATCTACAAGTATTGTTGTTTTCTTTGAAAATATAATATATTCTCTAGATTTAAATTCACTGAAATGCTGTAAGACTTCCCAACAGTCAGTACCATTGCCGCGCCTAGACCGCTATAACTGACTCGTGGCTATAACGCCGAACGGAAATAAGTTTCCCGCAATCTTTATCTCATCAAAGGAATCAAATATATCTCCGCGTTCCGGGACATTAGGGCACCATTCACGCGGTCGCTACAATTTTTCACGCCAACGGTTTTGCTTTTTCGCGCAATTTTCCGTCGCCCCGCGGCAGGAGGCGTTGCTGTCGCCGGCTTGGTTGGGGCTAATGGTCTGTGCTAAATCATCGTTATTTTATGCTGTTAATGTTAAGATAATAAAGTTGGAAACTTTGAATCGGTGGCAATAATCTGAGGAAAAGACAGCACACACTTAGAACGATTTTTTATTCGGAAGTTTATTTGTATTTTTTTTTTTTCAATATTTGAACTTAGGTCGACGTCTTCGGCTCTTTGATCTTTCAAATGCTGCTCACTATAATTAACAAGCGTAGAGGCCAACCACTCGTATAGGTTTTCCTCGCAATATTCCCTTCAGATCTGTAGCTATTTTTGGGTATCTATACTCTATTCGCCGAACAGAGTTAATATAGCGTTCTATTTTTTGCAGTTTTGTAAGCAAGTGAAAGGGACAGATGACGTACTGCACTTGGAGGTCAGTGGGCATAAAAAAGGTCAAGAAATGGTGAGATGCGTTTACATGGTTTACTTTACGGGGAGTAATATTCTTCCTACCTGTTTATACGAGTAGTGCCATGCTAGAAAATATGTGAATCAATCAAAAATAAAATTATATTTGCAAGAGAGTTCAAATTTTGAAACATAAATCAATCTAAGCAACACGCCAAGTCGTAGGGTAAACAGGAATAATGAACATAAGAACAATAGACGCGTCCGCACCGTGCAAGCGACAGATGTAGACTGGCATTTCTCCTCCACCTAAACGCTTTCTTAGCTCGTTATCGCAAAACCAATGCCGTACTTTGTGATTTTTTTATTCTAGTATTAACTCTGTTCGGTGAATATAGTATAGATAGGCTTACAATTTTAGCTGTGTTTGCCAAAAGTTGACCTTTTGGCAGATCTTAGCGAAAACCAGCCACGGTAAACCAATCTAGCTCAAATTGGTGCGTTTTGTGGGTAAAAGATTTCGTTTCATAATTGGAAATTTTCATTCCGATATTATTTTCCAACTCAGAGATCTTCGTTCACTTCATTCCGCTTTCAAAAGAGACTTTCACAGTGACGACTCGTTCGTTATCCTGAAGCACGGGACCTGGGGGCGGACCTGGTCGGTGATGTATCCGACCGACCGGCGTGGCGGCGTATCTACACGAATTGTTAGTATGGGACTCTTGGGTTGGCCCCCCGTAATTCATACGAGTATATTCATTATCTTGACTATTAAAACACGCTGGATTTCTGTAACACTTTATTTCAAAGAAATGTGTACTTCTGCTCTGCCTGAGCTCGGTAAGAGAATGAATGCTTCACAATCGCTAACACATACATTCAACCGCCAATATGATTGACTTCTGTGATGGATGATCATGATCAATGACGTCTTAGCGGTTAGATATAGGTACCTCTTCAGTTCAGTTCAGTTTTATTGAACTCTATAAAAAGAATATACACACTCGAACATCTTCTTTGGTTGGAATGAGTAAACTATTTAGTCGTATCATGTTTTAATTATTGTATTTTTGTTTTTATAATAGTATTAGAAATATGTATATGTACTGTAAAATCGGTTACATACAAGTTTCCACTGTCCGACCGACCCTTAAGCTACTCTCCAATATTTGAGAATTTTACTTATAAATCAAAAAAAATCTGGAACGACTTGCGACTACATACGGACTCGATCAACTTGAACCCCATGGGCATTTCAAAGCGATACCTGCCTGTAACAAGAAAAATTGTCTTCATATCTATGGGGGAAATCCTTGAGAAATAGTACCCGGAAGGAAGGAAAATCGAAGTAAAAATGTTATGTATGATATCCTGTCTAGGAATATGGCAAGGTCTCGGAGCGGCGGTATCGCCCCTTGAGAATTTAAAAGACGAATTTTATAACTGGATTCTCTTTGCATACTTAAGTAGACAAATCTCTTTACATATAGTAAAAAATCTAAAACAGCAAGTCTGAATTTATCTGTAACTTGTATTCAATCTATATATAACTATTTACATGATTTTGTTTCAGAATTATATAACTTACCTAAAATATTCCATATATTTTCAAGGTAATGTTTTTTTTTATTATTGGAAGCGTGACGAATGACGCCCGAGGACATATATACGGTCGTATGGGGGGGTTATGAATGCCATGCCGGCCTGAAAGGTGCTCACATCCCTCTTAAAGTACCTGAGACTGTACTTGAGGGGAATTATATGGGCAGGGAGAGAGTCATTGGGGTATATATTATAGCTAGGCGTATATTTTTCATAAACCATGCCTTATCGTATCCGAATAACAGATGAGATAACTTCCCTATAGCTGATCATAGGCAATAAGTAGTTAACTTTGAGCTCTAAAATTGAGTATCAATTTCGTAATAATATATATCCTCACATGTTTGCATTACAAGTAAACCTTTTCCAATGTTTATATTAACTCTACTTCTAAACAGAAGCTTTATTATTACATTTCCAAGAAATTCTGTAAACCCACAATAAATACCTATTATCAAGGCGACCTCACCTATTAACAATCTGCTATAACTGATGATAACTCAACAAACGGGTCTAGAGAAAGGTAATAAAATAAAATACTGAACCTTCATAAATCTGTCCCGGCATCTTCACAAATCGATTTAAATCAATTCCCGTCGCATTTAACACGACAAATGACTACAGAGAGTCCTAATATTAATAGCTTATTACAAACTGACACGCGATACTTACAGAAACCTTATAGAAATTCCTTCAACCCACGACATCATCATTATTACATAATTTTAAACTCTACAATTGTGTGCCCACTGCCGGAACTATCATGTTTATATTCTGACGTTGCTTATAATATAGATTCAATATTTTCGTGAACCAATAACCTCGATATAGTTCTGTGTCCCCATTCTAAGGGTATTTTTTAATTGTAAATTGTAATGTGTTGTGAGGCTAAATCTAAAATTGGATCCTATCCTAAGGGCTGCTTCTGTCCTTGAGACGGAAATGACAGTCCCAATGGAGTTAGTGAACTAGCTGCCACGTCAGTGCATCGCTTTGATCGTGCCGGCTTCCGTGTACTAGATGCGTAACACGAACTAATTTCACGACCTTTAATTAAGTACGGTGTCACCAACCAATATGGAATGACCTTCCGTTCCGGTAAGTGTGTTTGGGGTCCTGGTGATCTTCCAAAGTCGTGTTTTGAAAATTTGAATTTCTTGTCCGCCTTATAGCTGGTATTAGGCGGCTCTCTGGTGTGGTTTCGCGAGGGGTGCTGTTATTGACCATGTTTGATCTTCCGTTGAAGTTTTGGGCACAGACACTCGTGCCAGCTGTCTATAAAAAAACGTTGAACCGACTTCAAACCATTTGATCTTGAGTAGAAGGCGGTACAAAAGCACAAAAGGCTCCATCTCTATTAGGTGTGCTTTTGTACCGCTCAGCGGCGACTCCTGGTCCTGAATATTGGGTTGGCTCTGGCTAAGGATTTTTTTTTTTCATAATTTCATAACTTAGGTACCTACGCGTTAATTTATTTCTACCACAATGAGTTCAAAAACTGAAAGATGATTACGATATAGATAGTATATAATATTTAGTTTAAATGATTTATTTTGCTCACTTACGATTTATTTGTCTGTAGATAGGTACCTACTGGTTGTGTCAAAGCTGTCGAGTTGCAGCCGACAACAGCGACGTCTCCTCTGGCACGACGACGACGAGACAGGCATACAAGCTTGAATTGTTACATTTTATTTGTACATGAAGTCCACTCTTCGTTCCACAGACAAGAAATTTTCGATGACTCGATCGTGAAAATCTTTTCCACAGATGTAAGTGTGCCAAATTACTGAGTCTCTCTTGTCCTTGAGTGCTCCGTAGATAGCTCGGTAGGAGTTTGCCATTATAATTACCAATAAATCACTTTAAATTTAACAACACTGCACAGGATTCATCCATACAAAGTCCATACCTACATAACGGAATATATGCAGCTATCAACTCGCGAGCCAATGCGCACACACACGCGCACACAACACACCTAGCCTAGCTCGCTAGTCGCATCGCATCGCACTTCGCACAGCACAAGAATACTCGTCGTTTGGACGCAGCGCGCACACACCCGCACACGCAACACACACACCTAGCTCGCTCTACTCGCTACCGCGTCACTAAATGCACTCCCCGCTGCGCCAACTCGAAAGGCTGAGCAGCGGGTCCGCGCGGGACGGGGGGGGACATTCGGCCGCTTCCGCCTTGTATGGAATACGATGGCGCTTCAAAATGTGGCCAACCGGCCAATGAATGCCTTGATGTGTCGTCATTCGTCGTCGCCCGCGTTTGACGCGCGCGAAATTTCAAATTATGTAACGGGTACGGGATTGACGTTTTATGTTATTAATCGTGGATTATATGACATAAATAATATAACTCCGAATTTTTTTCACATTTATTTTAGCCTGATACTTCTGTATTAATGGTGTCATTCATTTTATTTGGTTTGGCGGCGCCAACCTCGCCAACTGAGAGGAGTCGCCGCTGGTACCGCTCTCTACTCAAGATCAAAATATTATTTAATACTTTTTAGGGTTTGAAGTCGGTGAATGTGAATCGAACCACGTTAGCATACCATAGCACAGCATAGCACCATTGATTACCCCATGATCCATGGAATTTCAACATGAATGCGCAAAGACAACGGACTACATGCGCTCTTAGAATATTTCAAGATCTGATTATAGCTTACTCATCATTTATCTCCACATTCATTCAGTTTAAATCTATTTGAAACTGTACCGTTATCACAAATCACATCTTTAATGCAGACCGATTAAGACATATTCTTGCTCGAAGGCAGCGGCTGAAGCATGATCAGAATGTGAGATATTGAGATGTTCTGTTATTGCTTCTACCGCTTTTGATTGTAGATTTGACTTAGAAAGTTGCTACTATAGACTTACCGGCAGAATTTTTGAAGATAGTAACTTATTGATTTGAAAGGTCAGCATAATATTTTTTTTAAACTGACACGGTTGGCTACTTCACCTACAACATCCGTGATGTCAGCCCATAACACCTTGATGAACTAGGTGCCATGTCAGAGCTTATCGTTAATCGTACCGGCTACTGGACGCAAAACACGAACTATTTACATAGCCGCTTCGACCGTCCTTTCAGTGCTGATGGTACCAACACGGGCGGGTTAAACTCTACCACCTAGTAAGGTAAGAAGGGAAGGGACCTACAGTTTTACGTGTAATCCGAACCACGGTCAGTCTGCAACGTTAAACGGTCACCCATCCAAGCTGTGATAATGATCACGTCAGACAGTCGACCGACCGTACAACTGAGCTACCGAGGCTGACAAATAATAAACACAAGAAACATTCTAAGAATAGATTAGTACATATTCACGCTACTAAATAATAGATGCCGCCACAGGTACTTTGCATTGCAGACAGACAAAACATAGACGGATATGGCTTTTTGACAGGTATGGTATATCGGATCTACGGAACAATTAAATGTATATAATATATTACAATACACAACGGTAAGCAAGTCCATTGAGCCGTTTTCGAGTTATAAGTATACAGAAATATAGAAGGACACACCGCAGATAATTTAGCAATACTACATAAAGAAGTAAGTAGTATTTTTACTGTATGTAGAGAATAACTAGAGACAGAGACGATGCGGACAGTGTAAGTTCTGATATTGTTGCAACTCTACGCATCCAGTGTATCACAATAAAGCTGTACAAACGAGCGGCTATAGTCTGGAGATGTTACGTGTCGATTGTAACGAGCTCAGAGTAAGTGCAGCTAACGCTGCTGTGTCCAATGCAACAATGTAGATCACTTCTGGCGAGTGAGAAACAAATTAGGAATTTTGAATGAGCGCACAACCAAAGTCTTTTGAGTAACAAAATGAAATGAAACCCTTATAAAACCCGACTAAGAAAACCTAAGGAAATAGCAAGGAAACATGAGAAAATGCTGTATTCGGGCTCGGGCTTCCTGTTTATTCGAATCCTTCTGACCATAGCATTTTCTCAACTTTAACTTATACACATATAAAAAATCTCAAGTCAACTTCTTGTGTCCGATACCAAATACGACTTTGGTGACACCAGCATAAAATTCAATATGGAATCGTGCAAGTTGACTTTGCGCTTGCTTTACACTGTAGAAGGGATGCAACTGTTCTAGGAGAGAATACGACATCGGCTTATGCCAGAATTTCAGGTTCGAATCCTGGTCGAGTCGAGACGTATCTTTTCTCTTTATTCTCGGTTTCATTAGATATATCTAATGAAGAAATATATAAGTATGTATACAAAATGTTTTTCTATATGTCAATATTTATATTCAAATATTAATTTGTTATATCAAAGTATGTACACATTTTGAACGGGAGTCCTGTTGAGCAAGAAATAATGTAGAAAGGATAATATTTTGCCCCTTCGACTATTTCAGAATAGGTTTAAAATTTTGGTGGCAGGAAATAAAAAATATATTATGAGGAAATTGCAATTTGTTTTTTTCACTACGAATTGAGATAGGTATAATAAATGTATATGACATAATTATTTTTCACTCATTATCGAGAGTGATTACTGCATTATATAGTCATGCGGCATACGTAAAATAGACTTTGAATAAAACCATCATCAGACCACATCTTCAAATAAGTTCTCAGCAAACAAGAATGTATAGTTCCGCATCTCGCGACCTATAGCGGAGTTATGACTGCACTGCTGGGCTTCCACACGCGTCGAGTTTAGTTAGAGGAGCGACCGCGAACGCGCGTATAGAAACGAACGCAATCGTATCTCCAGCGAGTCGGAAGTATCGCGGCGAGGGGCTAGTGGCCAAGGGTGAAGAACTTGCTTGGAATGCGCAAGGTCGTGGGTGCGATCTCCCTGCCGTTGGCGTGTACCACTTCCTTTCGTTTTCCGAGCTTGATAAGTGCATCCGACATGGACAAGGTGTAATGGGCTGACACACGGTTGTGGCAAACGATGTAATCCTTACATATAATAAAATCCAACGTCTGCTTTCTGTCTGAGTGTCTGTCTGTCCGCTTATAACTCGAGAAACACTGAACCGATTTTAATAAAACAAAATTCTACGGATAGCTTGATTCTTCCCATCAACTATAGGCTACTTACTATCACGCTAAATAGCTTATGAGGTTAGCAGTGAAGTGAAATATGAGAGCGGGCGGAGCCGCGGGCACAGCTTGTTAATCATATGAGGGAAAATTTATTTTTATGTAAACCAGTATTGGTGGCTGTGCCGAGGGACCAGAAGTATTTGAAACAGCCAATCCACCTCACCTCGCGAAACCAAGCTCACTGGAACACCATACCAGCAGATTTGCGGACTATAGAAGCGCTATCCAGCTTGTATACGTAATACAACGCTTGAAGACTCCTACGTTGAAAGTATCGGACTTCCGAGAAATATTTTTCCCTATTCCTACAATCCATTGATCTCAAATCGCAGGTTAATATCCTTTCCCTAGCGACTTTAGTTTGCCTTCAAGCCGGACTGGTACCTCATCGGGGGTGAAATTGGCTACGCCTGAGGCTTCGTTCTCGCTGACAGCTACCCAGATCGGAAGCAATAAAAAAAAACTCGGAAAACACACCCGCCGGTAGATAAATCTACACCCCAGCAGTGCGACAGAGGAAAGAATTTGAGAAACGATGGGTCCTCAAAAGCCCAAATGTCAACTATTATTTATTCTTTATTCATCATTCGTGTGTTAGTGTACTACGCTTGAATTAGTCCAATTGTGTTTTTACAATCAAGGGTTGTTCAATAAAAGGGCGTTCAGTTTTGTCTCAAAATGTTGCGAAGATAAGACGGATGGTATATTAAGAGATGCAAGTTGCTCCGAGCGGCGTCCATGATAGTACATGTAGAACGACGGAGTTCATGAAAACGAAGAATGTGGAATTTCATAGGTGCTCGTGCTTCGCCTCGCCGAATCGAATTCCGAGCGGAGTGTCGAGAGTGTAAAGGCAGGATAATGTCTTGATCACGTAGCGGCAGTAAGTCTCCTTGTGGGGCTGGCTACAGATACGCCCACACCGCGAGAACAGAGCCAAGTGTTTGCTGAGTTGAAAATATGAACAGAGCTACACAATGGTGAATGAAGTCTTATATTGCTGGATTATATTATATCTAATCTTACTTAGTAATTAAATACATATTACATTATGTAGGAGCTTTCAAGCGAGTAAATAATTAAATATTAGACATATTCTGTTATTATGCATATGCATACATTTATTTTATATAATCCGGTATGGGTTAGAGTTGGAAGAGCTAGAGCAAATGCTACGACCAACCAATAGCAACTCCGAAAAGGTAGGTACCATACCGAAGACTCGCCCTTAGATTTCTGGCTATACTGGACTAGAGAACGCAGCCGAGGCAGCTATGCGGCCATCTTACAGCCGACTGGGTTGGTACCACCGTACTGGTACGGTGGTACCAACCCAGTCGGCTACAATTTGAGCCTACAACATAGTAAGGAAATGGAAAGGGACCTACAGTTTTATATATGTTCCGAAGGATGAAGCAGCAGGTGTTGGTGTGCATTTTTTACAGAGAAAACTAATTGGTACATGCCGGATGGATTCGAACCTCGGACCCTGAGATCAAGAGGCGAAGCCAAGACCGCGCCGACCACCCGCCGCTTTGCATGATGATATTTGAAAGCGTTGAAAATTTTACAAATTAAAATGAAGAAAACTCTTACGTACTAACCGTTGTATTTTAATTTCCGGTACGAGTAAATTAAAACTAAACAATAAAACATAAATTAAAACAATTATTGTTTAGTACGTTCTTAAATATTTCACTATACTACCTAACAGTAATAAGAATTAAAGCCGTACCCTGGAGTTAGATCCGGTATCTGGGTCTGCAGAAGAGCACGATATACCCCAATCGGCAACCTCGGCGCTCTACATATTAATGTACAAATTAACCGCCTTGCGTCTAGATATGTTTGTCGAGTGAACATATTACTGGAATTAATATTAATTCTAATGGATTTGCGGTCCCGGACCCCGACTCACCCTCTCCTCCCGCACTTCTTGAGACTTATATACTCGTGCGCGATCTATATCGATCTATAGAGCGATCTATATACTCGTATGGAATTTTCAGCATAATAACTATCTCTAAGTAATAAATTGTAAAAGCCTGCGTCGCGTGAATGTATGTATTGCTGCTTATAGCTCGAGAATGGTTCAACCAATTTAGATGCGGTTTTCTCCGAGGCAATCTGAAATGCCCCCGAATAGTCATATGCTGTGTACTGTATGCTGGGTAACAAATATAAAATATTTTATTATTTTGGCTCAATATTTATTAAGATATTAATGTTTGTTTTTTGTTTTTGTTTTATTTTTTTGTTAATGATATTTTAGGGATGAAAGTATTCACATCACGGATGATACCTAGATCTGTTTTCTGAAGACAAATTTGTCGGTGCGAAATATCATAACGAAACATAGCTGAAATGTACTATGGTACCTATTATTTATTTTTATTGGCACTTTCACAGCAATGACAACAATAAAACCGCTACATTTTAGCTATTATATTATTAAATTAATTTATTACCCAATAAATTCATAAGTATTCGGGCCCGAATAAAAAAGCTTGCAAAAACACTGAGGAATACCAATTTCTTTGGAGCTTAAATCGAAACAAAAGCGATTAAAAACTCACCACATTAAATATGGTAATCTTCACTCGGCAGGTGAGAATCAATAAAAATTTAAATGAGCCTTTATAGGTTCGTAGTAACGTGGGTGATGTTGAAATTAATTTATTAAGGTTTTTTTAATGATATCGCTTAATCCCACAGGGCCTTGTTTACGATTACTTACTAAAGGCTTTTGGGCACCTTGGGAGCTTCTTTATTTTCAATTTTGCTTCTTAAGGATGACCGGAAGGAATCATTCACAGTGATATGTCCGTTTTTTTTTCTTATCTATTTCTGAATATACTATATTATTTTATTTGTATGCAATAACAATAATCCAGCATTTCTTGAGTGTTTCGACAGTCCTTACCACGATTATCCAGGATGCGACCGACTTATTGTCATCTTTGCGTTGGCCGAAGGTCTTTGTCGGCTCACAGGATAACCAACAAATTATTATTATGTAGATTTATTGTTTCTCATTATCAGAGCAATTAATACATGTTTACGGCTGTGAAGGCTCGAAGATTCCGTCGGCGGCGCTCAATCAATGCTCTTTACGACCTTAGTGCCTTTCGAAAGCCTTCGATAGAGATAACCGAATGAGCATTGCGTCCCTTCTAATGGATAGCCGAAGATACAAAAGGATAATTGATTCGGTTTCTGGTTCTACTTTATAATGACTGCTAGAAGAATCGGTTGGATAGTTATTCTGTGGTTTGCATATATTTTGTGATTTGAGCACGTGAAGATAATTATGTTAAAACTATATGATTGAATTTGACTAATCTATTTTAATAAATAAAGAAACTAACTAAACTTCAGAATACAATATACGGTTGCGTTCACTCATTGTCATTGCCTACACATGTGTCTAGGTGTAATAAATTATCATTTTCCCTGTCGGCAGATAATTATGATGTAATGGGACCTATTAGGCAGATGATACAGCGGATTATTACACCCAAACCTGCATTTAGCAATCAATTGAAATTAATGTGTTTGTAATACCAACGGTAATACTTAACGAATGATAATTATCTGTGTAATTATAATTATCAACATTAATAAGCGTGGGAAAAGGCGTATTTTTGTATATTATATAAATATACATACCTACTGGCTGTTAGTCCAAATAAAAACAAACCGCGATCTTGATGCCTTTACATCAGATTGTTTTATTGATAGCGCGACATATGACGACGAGACACCCATAAGGTGTCTAACGACGTCCATGGACATTCGGTCTACTTTTATTTGGATGTACAATGTATGTATATGTTTTAATAATGTAAGTATTATCAATTATTATAAAAACCAACAAATACTGCCTTCCATCCAACACTTTATTTATTTAACTAGCTGTTGCCCGCGGCTTCGCTCGCGTGAAATTCGTATTTCAAAGAAGAATCTAAGTAACTAAGGGCGAGGCCGAAGGCCGAGCTGCGTTCAGGTAAACGATAAATCTTCTCAAATAAAGTAAGCAACTAACGGCGAGGCCGAAGGCCCAGCTGCATCCTGGAAGACAATAAACCTTCACGAAGAAAGTAAGTAACTAAGGGCGAGGCCGAAAGCCGAGCTGCGTTCAGGAAGACGATAAACCTTCTCGAAGAAAGTAAGTAACTAAGGGCGAGGCCGAAGGCCGAGCTGCATTCAGGTAAACCAAAAACCCTCTTCTGCCTTCGGGCCTCGCCCTAAATGACTTCCTTTCTTGGATAGCATGTAATATCGTTTACTCCATCTATTTATTTAATAAAATATAAAAAAGTAATATTAATAACTAAATAATTAAAACCTACCTAACAAACATTAAAATAACTATCATAAAAGGGGCGTTTTCAAATGTTCCTAGAACACTTGCGGCATTACTCCGCTGGATGGCAAGGCTTACCGTTTGAATGAAGTAGGCCCTTGATTGCGGGACACCAGTTGCGTCCACCAGCAGAGGCCCAAGTCTCTTCAAGAAGCTTTTGGCTTCAATGACTGCTCCACGGACCGAGGGTTTCAACCGCAAACGCAACAAATTTTATTGCGTTTGAGGCTGTCCGCCCAGGCCTCGGCCGCGCCGGCCGCTCTTGAAGATGTCCTAACGTGACTTGGAGCCAATGTGAGAACAAAAGTGGCGTCCCACATCAAAGAACTACCCTTAGTCCATGGCACTAAGGTGATAGCATCGGGCCTCTTGCCATCCAGCCGGGAATAACCGCAAGGTTTTAGGATGCACGGTATGTTTGCCGTCAGAAGCGTGGACTTTATAATAAAATTTAAATTAATTTAACTCAATCTTAATATCGCTTAGTTACCTACTTTATTCGAGATGGTTTAGCTTCATCCTGAAGGCAGCTCGGCCTTCAGCCTCGCCCTTAGTTACTCGTTTTCTTCGAGATGGTTTATCATTTATCAGAACGTAGCTCGGCCTTCGGCCTCGCCTTAGTTACTTACTTTCTTCAAGATGGTTTAGCTTCTTCCTGAACGCAGCTCGGCCTGCGGCCTGCCCATAGTTATTTACTTCATTCAAGAAAGAATGTTTTTCTTCTTCCTGAACTCAGCTCCGACTTCCGCCTCGCCCTTAGTTACTTTCATCGAGAAAGAATATCGTTTACGTGAGCGCAGATCCGCCTTCGGCTCCGCCTTTAATTACTTACTTTTTTTTTAAATACGAATTTCACGCGAGCGAAGCCGCGGGCAACAGAAATATAAATTGCACCAATGACAGCGACGCAGGTTCGACTTAAATTTTTTTTATTTTTTATTTATCAAACATTTTGTCACCGGCCAGCTCACGTCGAGATGACAGTTCTCCGTGGTCAACTTGACATTAAAATTTTAAAATAATTTTAATTTGTATTATATTTTTTTGTTTATTATGTTAATCCGGGATATACACTGTCACTATACAAAGTTTCGTCAAATTCCGTTCAGTGGTTTTTGCGTGATGCGCGTACAGACAAAGAGAGATTATTAATTTAACGATTTTATTATATGTATATAGATAACCTCTCCCACTATTTTATAACAATTTATGCGTAACAGAAACGATCCTGGAACCAATACTCATCCCTGTGTGATGCCTCTCTAAAGCAGAGCACAATCAGACTCCTCCGCACCCGGCGAGTGATAAGAGGTGCATTAAAGTGAGTCGGTGTAGACGCCTATATCCAGCAGCGTAGGCGTCGGTTCCTTCACCGGTGCCGGCGACACTTATCAGTAATCGGAGATCAGAGGCATTAGAGCAGTTCACTGTCTTTATGTTACTTTTAATAGGGAAGACAATAATAAAGCGAGATAACTCGCTGACTGTGTAGGCGGGCTGGAGAATGTCAATGTATTTTATTTACTTCTGTGAATAATTTTGGGCACGTGGTGATGTAGGCTTTGTTGTAGTAGCTTAGACCAGTTACACAAAGTGAGTTTGGACGAGGCGGTATGTCGAGCTATGGATATCTATACTATTGTAAATAACGATAGAGATCGATAATGTCTTTAATTTATTTTTTTTGTTTGATTTTGAATTGGTTTTGATAATTTCTTTTTTTTATTAGGAAAGCTTGTATTAGTTTAGTTAAACGAACTCAAATATTCATTCACAAAATACTTTACCAAAATAAACATTTATTAATCATTATGAAAAATATTCTTGCATAAATAAGACAAGTTTTTCTCAACATGGTTTCATTCGGTTTCATCTTGAAAAAGTTACAGTTTTAACAAATGATCTCATATATCAGACAGTTCTACCGCCTGTAATTACTGAACAGCTACTCCTCGCCAGCATCAAAGGGGCTCCCCTTAATCCCACTAATCTAGCCCCATAAGCCCCTTCCGCCCTTCGAGCGACAAATATTTGTGTCGTCACAAGTGTCGGGAGCCTGGTGTCAGAGCAACGGAACCATCAGTTAATTAGACACTTGATTAACTGCTTCTGTGTACTGTTCTGAGACGTCTCATTCACGAGCGATGGTGGTGACGGTGTGGTTGGTGGTGACGGTTTGAGATCTGTGAGTGAATAGATGTGTTTCGAACAAAGCATCGAAGCAATTTCTTAATTTTGCACAAAACTTGTGTTTACAAATTTATTACATTTCTATCTAAGGATATCATGCAAAATGGGCCATCACTCAGCTTTGGTATATAAGTTATACTTATAGGTAAGCCCTAATCTGGCGCAAGATTTTTGAAGCATTAGGTTGTTCGGTGTAACTGCGAACACTGAAAACCAACACAACAGAGATCGGCGGCTATCTTCCCCCACCCGAGCGCACTTCTCGTGTTCTTGCTCTGCGATGAAAACACATCTTCGGAAAAAAACTTACCCTAGGCAAATCGCTTTTTGTGGGCATCTGCCGAACATCGAAATTTCAGTTTATTCATTTTCGCTCCGCGCACTCATATTCGAACTCGTTTGGCTCCTTTCAGAATAGTCTGATTCTCGTGATTTTTGCTTTAAACGATAGCGAGGAGGCCTCTGTTAATGACTAATGGTTGTTTGATATTCTTATTTATTTATTAAAGGTACTTAACAGCTATGATTAGAGGCATTTTTTAGAAACAATTACACATATCATAGCTAATAATCAACTTTAGCATTTTTTTAAATAACAACTTCTACTTAATATTATATTCTTAGAATTATCGTGTGCTAGATTTTTCTATCACGCCATAGTCCAGAATTAAAATTTGAACGTTTACAGCTCAAACAATTATGATCGCAAACTAACTACTAACATTTCAGTCGATAGTCCATTTTAACGCCTATAAGATGGTATTTTTGTTATTTCAATATGTGTTACCAATCTCCGATTATAATATACTTTCCGAGATATAGCAATGATCCCGCGTTACGCGTTTTCGTTACGCTCAAGTTCAAGTGAATACCTCGCCACTATTCTTTCACGGTCGGGTAAGACGTGTCATTTGATTCCATATCAAAAACTAATTATTGTTATGAATGACTCGAAAATGCGTTTTCTGGACTTGTCTAGTTGATTTGTTGGCTAACATGTTGGCGAGCATGATCGGTCGTGAATGACCCGTTTTATACTTAACTTCCAGTTCTAACAAATTACTCGTACGAGTATTTTTTTTTTAATCAAATAAAACGCTATGTGGCTTTGTGAATTTAATGATCTGTCGAAAAGTTCTTTTTCGATCCGTTGTATTTATTCAAGATCGACAATACCTACAAACATAATTTATGGGTTAATGCGCGCGAATTGCTCATAGTTTAATGTTGTAAAATATTTTAATTATATAAAACTTTCAATCAAACTTTCAAATCAAAATTTTGTAATAAGTACATACAAATTTAGTTATTTAATAATTATAAATATGTATGGTAAATTAGACATAATTTGGGTTGTCAGTTTCGCACTGACCATCTTTTTGTCCCGTATTGTGGGAGGGCGAATGTTCGCGACACATCCGTGAATAATGAACGCCGACGTGAGGGTTCCGCGGTCAGGGTACGTTGTACCCTTCTGACCTCTTCTCCACAAAGCATACACTACCCCCACTCCCCTCTTACCCTCAGATACATTGTGGCTGACTGTGAATCTAACGAGGGCTCCCTCACTCTCTACATACTTGGCTGGCATCTTTCGTAACTACATAGAACCAAGCCGTCAAATGGGACAACAAATTTTTGTACATACTAAATGTTTTTTTGAATGGCAAGTTAATTGTAAAATAATGTACCTAATTGTTTTATTTGTTGCAGGTATGGTGTGCAGTGCAAAGCTGAAATAGGTAACTAAAAAAAAATTACTAGGAAGAAGCCAACACACCACAAACTATAGATATCTATGACGTATACATAGACTAGACATACCTAAGTACGTACGATTGAATGTGGGGTAAGTGATAAACCACATGAATTGCTAAAGTCATTTTTAACAGATCGAAGACAGGTCACTGAGGTCACTTTAAAAGGAAACAAAAAAAGTTCCGAGCCAGGTAAAATTAAAATGGGTATTCCACAGGGTTCTGCATTAGGTAATACATTATTTTTAGTATTTATTAATGACTTAGCCTTGATTAAAATAGATGGTGTTTTAATACTTTTTGCCGATGACACTAGTATAATAGTCTTTGCTGAATCCATGCATGAACTGGAAATAAAATTAAATATAGTAGTAGGAAAAATATCGGAATGGTTTGCTGCGAACGGACTGATACTAAATACATCGAAGACCAACTATATGGTATTTTCCGGACGAAACTGTGGTCCCCGTGAGCTCTCTATTTCGAATTCATCCGGCTCTATTGGCTCCCAGTCATGTATACGATTTTTAGGGTTCTATATTGACCCAACTCTAAGTTGGAAAAGTCACATAGACAAACTATGTGACAAGATGGCTAGAGGTATTTACGCACTAAGAGAGTTACGCCGCTTGATCAGTCCGGAGGCTTTGAGACAGTCTTACTATGCGTACGTACACTCATTACTGTCGTATGGTGTAATCCTGTGGGGTAACTCAACCGATGCTGAAAGAGTGCTAATACTGCAAAAACGAGCGATAAGGGTATTAGCCAGTGTACCGCGAACAACATCTTGTAGAGACTTTTTCAAATCCTTTGGTATATTAACTGTGTGCTCTCTATATATATATGAAGTAGTGGTATATGTACGCAAAAACATGAATTCTTTTGAGTCAAATGGCGCAAGTCATAATTATAACACACGTAACTCAGAGCGTTTAAAATCTGTTGCGCATAAATCGGCGATGGCTGAAAAAGACCCTGACGTGATTGGACCCAAATTGTACGAAAATGTTCCTGATACAATAAAATCAATAAATAGTGACAATGTGTTCCAGAGTCAGCTGAAAATATTTCTCTTAGACAATCCATTTTATAAGTTAAGTGAATTTTTTTCATACTGTAAATAAAAATTCTGCTGACTTTGATAATTCAAATTGTTTATATGCATAAACACAAATTTTATTAATAACTTGACTGAACCCTATGTTCTTTGTTTTGTATTTTATTATCTTTTTTAATGAGTATATTTTTGACTTAGTATTTTTAATTTTTTGCTTAGATATAGTATGTTATATTTAACATAATGAAAACTTAGTATGTAAGCTATATTTAAAAAAAGCTCTGTAAGGTTTCTTACCCGGTTCTTCCTTATAGATTGCACTACTACTGAACGGGACATCATAAAAAATGACGACGAACCATACTGAATATGCATATGTCTCAATGTAATATTGTTATTGTTGTGTGTTCTTTATGGTGAAATAAATATCTGAATCTGAATCTGTGGATTAAATTAATTCCGAAACTAGAGCTGAGACGCAAACTGATGGAAGCGCTTAATTTACCCACATGCAATGGAAACAAGGGAAAAGTGTAGAGAGTTGTCAACTTTTTATTATCTGGCTGCGATTCTTGTGTAGGCTTGGGTGGGCTGGTCTTGTGCCCAATATTTCGTGCGTTGGCCATAGTATTTAAGAGTACCTGAAACTTCTCCAGCGCGATGTGCGAATGTATGGAAGTCGATCAGCGCCATCTCGCTGCGTTGGTGCGAACCTAGTTGTATCTGCAGTGTGAAACGTTGTGCTCTTCCATCGTTGTCAAACGGCTGTGGCTTAGAGGTCGCCACAGTGCAGTGTTCCGCTACCTGGAACTACTAGATACTATTAATTTTCTATTTGTACCTTATGGGATATTTTGGTCATAGTAGATTTTTGTTTTTTTGGCTTTTCTTTACGAGTCACAGTATCTAAAGCTGTAATTAAAACACTCATATTCTGAACGTTGTCCCGAGCACTCTGGAATGAGAAATGTTCGCATGTAGGAGCTATAAAATAAATTCTAATGATAAAAGTGTGTGTTTCTCCACCACGAGCACACCGGTGGGAGTCGGAACAACAATTTAACTGCAGTTAAGATTTAGAGTTGTTATCTTAATTGTCGCTTGGTAATTGCAGTCGTCTCTAGCCAGGGGCGCTTCGCGGCGCCGTAGCACCGCCCCGCTGCCGCAGGCTGCCTCCTCGGTCATGAGCATGACACTGTACCACGTTTAGGTATTAGGTAATTTTACTTCCGAAACGTGGTAAAATGCGATTTATGCAAAATATTCTCCGATGGCTTTCATACAGCATTCGAATATATCGTTTACATTTTCTCGAAGAATATTGCAATCGTTCTTAATTAACACAATAAAATTAAACATTCATATCACTATAGGGCCTTTTATTCTCAGTCTTCAATTAGTTTTTCTTGCAGTTTCTTTATATTCAAGGTCTAACTTTCTATTTTAATTTAATGTAATTTATAGTTTTATATGTTCGTTTAGGCTTTTACCGCTATTACACATTGTATACGTTTTTCGGTTATGCGGTATTTAAAGCGACTCACTTTTAAAGTCGACGTTTCGTCCCTCCCTCCGGGGACATCATCAGGACTCGCGGAACTGCGACGACCTGGAGGATACCCGACACGTCGTCCAGTCAGATGTCAACTGACATCTGCCTATAATTGGTTGCCTGTAGTTTTATTGCAATTTTTCCTCTGCCTGTTAAACGTGTGAGATTTCAGAATCAGCCAAAGTTTAAATTCACAACCTACTTACGCAACTTAGTTTTAACAGCATCGTTGATTGGTCGTTCGTGTAAGTATTATCAAAGTAACATCGATAGAACTACATTCTCTCGCTTCAAGCCGCAAATTTCGCAACGGGCGTCCGTTCCTTGTTCCCAAACTCCCATTACGCGGTCTAGCTGGGGTCATTCATAGAGTGCTAACAACCGAACCTCCTGCTTCCAAATTGAATCAGAAAACTTGGTCCCGAGTCCCGCCACTAACGAGCCGTCGATGTAACGAGCTAGGTTTGGAGAACTCTACTTCAATTATATACAAAAACAAATATTTTACTTCGCTTTTGTTCTCGAAGAATACACTTTCTTTCGCGTTCGATATTGTATGTAGTTAGAAGGACGCTATCGTTCTCATGGAGTAGTGAACATCTTAATCGGTTTTCTCTGCTTTTCTTTTAAAATTTATCTATCAATACATAGGTATTGATAGGCTTACTCATAAACGCGCTGTCTTTCTCATTCACAATTTGATCCAACTTGCTCATGAACAACACACATTATCATGATTTGCTTTGTGCACATAATTTCACACAAAACGGCAAGTTGCTTCCTTTGCCTTCCTATAACATACCCAGTCATGAAACCGGATCAGTTTAGATTAGAACCATCTCGCACTGGCATGTAAAAATAGTTCGCGTTCTTTCTTCAGTCTATTGGGTGGAAAATTGTGTATTGCAAACATACATACATAACATACTGAATCAATTTACACTGAAGGTGACATTCCGATCAATGCGGCTTTTTAAACCAACATGGATGGCTGTGGACCAATGGTGCAGTCGACAGCGTCAAAATCAACTCTCCTCGCGAAACCACACTCACTGAGGAGCCATGTCAGAAGATTTGGGGACTTCTGCTAGACTGTCCAGCCTATTAATACGACGTTTGAAGGTGGGTTAAACGTAGACGGAAAAAATAGTGATCGAAGGGGTTGAATGATTCGGAGATTCGAGAATAAGCTTGCGGCTACGTCATGGATACGGCTTGCGCGACCGATGCGGCTATACATGCTGTGGGAGTACATTGCATGTGGCGATGATGCATTGCTCTGAAATTGTTCCATACGCACCTAAAAGTATTGCCGCGTAGGCCTGCATAAGCCGCGATCATCGCATGACGCAGGCCGCAAGCATCACGCCATATTGCTCGAAAGCCCACCTTAATCACCCCTTAATAGACCCTAATTCCACGACATAATAATATTTCCACAAATATGTCCCCTGTGTATGAAGATGATATTATCATATTCATACACAGGAGACATATTTGTGAACTTACGCACCCCGACCGATGCACGTCGACATGCCGACAAACCGAGACAAGGACTCACCTAGACATGCAGTGACGTCACTCAGACACGGCCATCACCCAGACACGACCGTCACCTAGGCGCCGACGTCACAGAGGCTGAGTGACAGATGGCCAACAAGCCTCTCTTTAGAGTCCTCGTACCGAGTACCGACCTACAGGGACCTAATCTGTGGTTCCACGTCGGCCGTGGTCGGCCATTCCAGGTCACATTTTTGGAGGTAATAAAGAGAGAGGAATAAAGTCAAATGAAAAAGGTCGGAAAAACAGAAATAGCGGAAAGACATGTTCCTGCTTTGGGTTTTTGTTTTTTTTTGTTTTACTGCAACACATTACCCACTATAAAGGATGTTGTAACGGTCAGTATCTACATTAATTTCGCCAGCGCAATCCTCATGTTTTTCCGAGACAAAAAGGGAAACAAAGTTTTTCTCTAATAGCGCCGTGCCTCCCATAAGGTGTCTAACGACGCCCATGGACATTCGGTCCTATGCGGTGGTTGCGAATGCCATGCCGGCCTGACAGGTGCCCATTCACGCCTATATTGAAAGATCCGAGACTGTAAAATCCATCCCAAAACAGGATCCATCCCTGTCCTAATCTGAAGCTCCTTCCGCGACACCGGGACCCGAGCGGCTGGCTTCGTCACGAGGTTTCAACAGCTGTAATCTGGGGTTCCGTGATGAATCGACATCAAATTTTGTCATATTATCTTTTGTGGCTTTCATATCATATAACTATTTTCTGATTGATATGTGATGTATTATATGGTTGATTATGTGTTTGTATTATATTTGAGATTAGATAAGTATGGGAAAGTAAATAACCACGCCCCCGTTATATGATCGTGTCAAAATCGAATGTTCAGTTCACTGTGGTCATGGTCATGGTCATGGTCATCTCTGTAAGAGATAAGTCGGCCTTTGCACCTTATGTAAATTTTCTAATGTATTTGTTACTGTTGAATGTTTACTGCTCATAAAGAATTTTCTATCTATCTATCCTGTTGTCAATATTTCCGTTTGAGCTATAATAGCACCCATAGTTTCATTAAGTACTGTTCGCTTGTATGGAAAAACATTTCAAACTGTTTCACGCATTCATGAAAATTTAACAAATATTTGAAGTCTGTCCAGGCCCAAACGGTACCGGCACTGAAATTCAGTGGGTATCGATGTGGTGACGATGAAGTTGAGGGCGCCTGTTAGCTTTCTGGATCTACTTTAAAAAAATATATTAAATCTCTCCTATGTAATACCGTAGGGATGTCGGCTCCCTAAGTGTGTTCTATCGCTTATTCCATGGGGAGTGCTCGAAGGAGCTGTTTAACGCGATCCCGCCGTCCCCTTTCCACTTCCGCACCACGCGCACTGGGCAGGGATTGCATCCCTACACGCTGGACTTACCGCGGATGCATACCAATCGATTCTGCAGATCTTTCCTTTACAGAACCGGTAAACTCTGGAACGATCTCCCTGCTCATATATTTCCCCCCAAGTACAGTCTCGGATCCTTCAAGAGGGGCGTGAATGGGCACCTGTCAGGCCGGCATGGCATTCGCAACCCCCGCATACGACCGTATGTCCATGGGGGCCGTTAGACACCTCATGTTATGGGTGCCTCGGCGCCATATGTCGAGCTTACAATAAAAAAATAATAAAAATGTCAACCTTACACGTCGGTCCCGGCTGAGAGGTCGACCCGCGGGTTAAGCGAAGAGGTCTCATTGGGTTTCGTGCCTTTCATTTTTCAGTGTCAAATTTAATGGAGACGCGAGAGCACTCCCCACCGTCGAGGGTAAATAGATACGCTTTTGAGAATTTCGTCGACTTGTCTCGAGTAGGTGCATGAGGATACGCTCGATTTTACTTCAAGTAATGAGTCCTCCCTTGTGCGAGAACTTCTTATAAGGGCGCTTCTGTGAAGAGAAATTTAAATACAAAGGACTCTAAAAGACAAGTCAGTGTGAGTTTTGTTACCTACGTCTATTTCGGCTTACATCTGAGAGAATTAATTTACTTTTGCAATAAAGGAGGTTTTACGTATTTAATCAAATAAAAAATAGTTCAATAGGCAATATTATGAATTGTTATTGAGATACTAATTAAAATATTTTTTATAATATTTTTGTTTTTTTCATTTTTCCTTCCTTACCTATAATAAAATCCAACGTCTGCTTTCTGTCTGAGTGTCTGAATGTCTGAATGTCTGAGTGTCTGTCTGTCCGCTTATAACTCGAGAACCACTGAACCGATTTTAATAAAACAAAATTCTACGGATAGCTTGTCATAACATAAAAACGTAATAATATTTTTTAAGGTTGGAAAATTTTCATGTACAGTTTCCGAAGTAAAATATAGTGACGGCTAACCTGTAAACTCCCTACCTATACTTAAAGCTCTTTTTTTTATTTTTTTTTTTATGGAAACTGACACGGTTGGCTACATCACCTACAACATCCGTGATGTCAGCCCATAACACCGGTTGAACTTGGTGCCACGTCAGTACTTCCCTTCGGTCGTGCCGGCTACACTGAACTGGACGGAAAACACAAACTATTTACATAGCCGTTTCGACCGACCTTTCATTCAGTGCGGTGATACCAACCCGGGCGGGATAAACCCTACCACCTAGTAATATAAGAAGGGAGTCATAGCTCTATCATTGTGTGTGTGTATGTACATTATTGTACATACCTACATAATATGTAAGGACATATTATGTTAGTACAGTTTTCTGCGATGTTTGAAATATTTTCGTAAACTAACCGTATAAGGTGACTTACCTGATCCTACGCTACCCCCGCGTCATATTAGCGCCTTCTTATACGCTATTAGTGCAAACAAGAGTGCAAAGCTCGTAACGCCTTCCCCAGATGCCCTGAGAAACCCCATGGCGAGTTACTCGCGGTTTAGTACATAATGACGTCCGAATATAGTCACTGATGTCCCGTGAAACCCACAAGCCACGACCACGACTTAACCGTGGAGTGCATAGAGTTACACGAGCATAAGAATACTGGCGCCAGTCGCTTCGGTGCAAGTAGGGGCGGCAAAGGTATAACAGAAGAAAATGTTATGTATCTTTTAAATAAGAAACATTATTATTCTAAATGAATGTGAAATTGTTATAACTTCTTTTTAGTGATCATCGCTAGATTTCGACAACATGTTCACGCTTCAATATGTATTCAAGTACAAATTACAATACGAGAGAAAGCAAATCTTGATTTCCAACCGGGGCCTACCCATTTGCCCTGAGCAGGTATCACAAAGAACAAGAAGAAGAGCGAAAGCGTCTAAAAAACTTGAATAAAAGTATTTCGGGCAGTGTCCAACTCGACACATCTCCTCATCATCGACCGGAGCCAACAACGGACACAAACATTCACTTTCCTTCGTCTCTAGCCAGTGGTAACAGTTTGCGTAAGTGGAATACTGCACGTGAAAACTAAAAAGTTCTTCACGGACCGATCGCATAGCGCCACACACGCGCTGTCCAGCTTTATGAGTTCTCTTTTGTGGTGAATATGGTGGCGAGAATGGATGGCTTTGTGACGTCACAATACGGCTATTGTGAACGCCACCACGCCACCGACTCCGGGGAACCACTTTTATTCAGCTTGCTTGCAAATGTCATATTATCTTATGTACATACCTACATACATACATACCGACTCGTAATTTCTGAGGTATAGTTTTTACATCTTACGAAGACGCATGTGCGTATTGTATAGACATGTACTAAATAGTTATATGTATGTATATAAGTGAGAATGTGAGTTTCAATTTCTGTTTATTTATTCATTCATTTGGTCAATTATACTCCATTGGACACATTAAATATCTAGATTAATCATCATTAAAGCTAGCTTGTCTTCGTGTGATGCAACGCCTGCACTGCGACTCCACTATATGTGCAGGCACATACTTACGCAAAGAAATAATTACAGAAACGACATTTTATCATTGCATACACTATTTTGCCTTATTACCAACATTCATCCAAGAACGGTCACATATTTCCCCCAAGTATTATAGTCTCGGGTCCTTCAAGAGTGGCGTGAATAGGCACGTGTCAGCCGGCATGGCATTCGCGACCCCAACGTACGACCGAATGTCCTTGGGCGTCGTTAGACACCTTATGCGTGGCTCGGCGCCACATATCGCGCTTTCTATTAAAACAATATTTAAAAAACATTTGGTCTGCATTCACTCCATTTGCAGCAGACAGAAGATTCGCCAGTAAACAAGAGCGACAGAGACATACATTGTGATTTCAGGTCATTTTTTCATCATTTCAGCCACACGAGGTTCCATATAAAAGTAGGTGAGTGTACTGATAGGGAACCCGTAAGGATAGGGAACCCGTAAGGATACGGAACCTTAACGAAGAATAAGAGTCAACTGAAAATATTTCTCTTAGACAATCCATTTTATAAGTTAAGTGAATTTTTTTCATACTGTAAATAAAAATTCTGCTGACTTTGATAATTCAAATTGTTTATATGCATAAACACAAATTTTATTAATAACTTGACTGAACCCTATGTTCTTTGTTTTGTATTTTATTATCTTTTTTAATGGGTATATTTTTGACTTAGTATTTTAAATTTTTTGCTTAGATATAGTATGTTATATTTAACATAATGAAAACTTAGTAACGGGACATCATAAAAAATGATGACGAACCATACTGAATATACATATGTCTCAATGAAATATTGTTATTGTTGTGTGTTCTTTATGGCGAAATAAATATCTGAATCTGAATCTGAATCTTAATAAAACCGGCCAAATGCGAGTCGAACTCGCGCAGCGAGGGTTCCGTATCGCTATGTCATGGTTAGCGCCACTCACGCCATCTATGGCGTGTTATGAAATGCTTCATATTAGTTAAAATGCTTCATAATCTATTCGGTAGATGGCGCGCGCGCATACATTTTTAGTTTCTTCTATGAGAATTGGGAACCCCATGATTTTTTTACTTTTTCTTATTTTTATTATTTGTTGTTATATCGGCCATAATATTAACACATTTTCTGTGAAAATTTCAACGGGCTAACTATTACGGTTCAAGAGCTGTATGCCCTTGGTTGGACAGACGGACGGACGGACGGACAGACAGACAGACGGCGTAGGCTTAGTGATAGGGTCCCGTACCGGATACGGAACCCTAAAAATATGTCTACAAAATACGAAGTCATAAAACTGAAGTGATTCAGTTACACAACCCCTTCCCAGTATTCCATACCGTTCTGTGGACAATCTATATTCTACCTAGTTACTGATGGAATCAATGCTGATAGTAATGAATGTCTGAGGTACTTACGTCATTAGGCACTACATACTATGCACATCCATACCTACTCGAGTTCAGCTTTCCTTAGATTGCTTCTTGGAAAAATATCGAAATTGTTATGAGCGGCTCTTGGAAGGGATAAGAATAGAAATCAATTTGATATGGTACGTCGTAAATACTCGTGGTATTGTGCTATTTGTGCAATACATAATAACGAGTAATGTTGTAGGTAATAATCTAGAGCAGAACAATTTTATTTCAGCTTTCTCAGCCGTCAATATGCCGAGAAACTGTGTTTATTTTTCATAGGAATTACCTGCTATTTGTAGATCGTAAATTCGTAAAAATTTTTAGACAAGGAAGCAAGAAATGATTATAAATATTTTTTTAAGTAGCATTTGTAACTTTTT
Organism: Nematopogon swammerdamellus; assembly: GCA_946902875.1. Classification (NCBI taxonomy): domain Eukaryota; kingdom Metazoa; phylum Arthropoda; class Insecta; order Lepidoptera; family Adelidae; genus Nematopogon; species Nematopogon swammerdamellus. The sequence goes on from OX336344.1 coordinate 15,136,880, forward strand.
ATGTTAACAGGTTCGTGTAGTAAAACATCCTAACCCCTCCAATTACCATAAATGAGAAAGGCCGAAACCCATAATCCCAGCAGTAAATAATTGTGTGTTAGTTTCGAAATAACTCAATTAGGGAAGCATGTTTTTTTAACCACTCCGCTCCTGATTTTTTAAAACACGGGAGTCGACCCGTTTCACACGTGAAATAAGAGGGATTTAAAAATAAGTCCGGTTAGAATCCTAAACTCCGGCTTAAAAACTCCACCTTTATACGGGGCTTGAACTCAGGGTAGCAACAGTTCAACAAAGTTATATTTTCATATGTGAATGTTTGTTACAGAATTTAGTGTAGATTTTCTAAGATTTTTTTTGTTTTATGGAAGCTGACACGGTTGGCTACATCACCTACAACATCCGTACAACATCCGTGATGTCAGCCCATAACACCGGGTGAACTAGGTGCCATGTCAGTACTTTCGGTATACAACGGTAAGTCTGAATTGAAATAGACGTCGCATTGCACAATCCTATAAATTAAAATAAACATTTCATTATGAGGCCGAAGGAAGCAATCCGTCTTCCAGATCTATCACTACTTCCGTTTTAAATTATACCCTTTTGCGACAGCCCTAATTTTGATATCTCCGCACACAAAAGGCTCGCTTGGGACCGTTAATCACAGGGGTGGCACGAGTTGATTATTATCTTGACTTAATGTTTGTTGAAAGTAGTATTTACATAATGTTCAGTTCAACTACTCACAGGTCGAATGCCGTACGGAATATCGATTGGAAAGCGGTGCTTTTCATAGACCAGTTTTCAATTTAATGTATGTAATGAGTTAAATATATATAAGAGGTTGTTAGTCAATATTGTTGATTGACTTTGGTCACGCGACATCGTTTTTTCGTGGCGGTTCAATTGGTTAGCGGAAGGTTAACGGTCTGATTTATTAACTAACTTGTCCATACGCTCGGTAGTCGACGAGACCATTTGACTATTTCCTATAGATTTGAATAATTTCATTTCAGCCTTTATTTACTCATAGAATTGGAAATTGAATAGTGATTTGGCAGAGCATAGATTTTTTTCTCACGATTTGTCCTAGGACACTAAGTTAGACTTGGGACAAATCGTGAGAAAAAAATCTAAAGGTTGTCCGGATTTCTTAAAACAACAAAAACTAAAACACGTATTGCATTTAAATTCAGACAATACATTAAACTAATCTACAAACAAAAATAAATTACATGCTTAAAATAATAGAGATACAAATATTGAATTCTTTTTTTATAGGAACCGTGACATGTGGGTCCGAGCCGCTCATAAGGTGTCTAACGACGCCCATGAACATTCGGTCGTATGCGGGGGTTGCCAATGGTATGCCCGCCCGACAGGTGCCTATTCACGCCGCTCTTGAAGCACTCGAAACTATGCTTGGGGAGAAATATGTGGGCAGGGAGAGCGTTCCAGAGTTTACCAGAGATATTTCTTATATTCATCAAACACAAATAATAAAACATGCTTATATAAAAAACCGGCCAAGTGCGAGTGGAATTCGCGCACCGAGGGTTCCGCATCGCCATGTCATGATTGCTGCCACTCACGCCATCTATGGCGTGTCTATGAAATACTTCATATTAGTTCAAATTCATGATTAGCTAGAATGCTTCATACTCCTTTCGGTAGATAGCGCGCGCATACACTTTGTAGTTTCTTCTATGGGAACCCCCGTGAATTTTTTACTTTTTCTTATTCTTATTATTTGCTGTTATATCGGCCATAATAACACATATTCTGTGAAAATTTCAACGGGCTACCTATAACGGTTCAAGAGATACAGCCATCTGACAGACAGAAAGACAGACAGACAGACAGACGGCGTAGGCTTAGTAATAGGGTCCCGTACCGGATACGGAACCCTAAAAACTACTTAAAAAGACGGTTGCTTCAGGGCAGACTGTTAAATCGACACTTCCTCTGCAACTCGTTGCTGTAATATCTCTGCAGGACGAGGCGAGCGAGGGGCGAGGGTGAGGGTGGTGATTGTGTCGTGCGAGCTACCTGGACGGAAATTACAAGGGTTTGTAAGAGTTATCTTTGTTAAATTTTCATTTTAGAACTGGTGAAATATATTTTTCGAATACCTAGGTACATTATTTAGTTCTGTGTCAAAATTTAGAACGACCCTTATGTAGAGACTGCGTTATCAGTCCTTCTATACATTCGTAAATTTTATGAGAAGTTATAGTCGAAACAGCTGTGTAAATAGTTCGTATTTTCCGTCCAGTTCGGTGTAGCCGACATGAAATGAAGGGAAGCACTGACATGGCACCTAGTTCACCCGGTGTTATGCGCTGACATCACGGATGTTGTAGGTGATGTAGCCAACCGTGTCAGTTTCCATAAAAAAAAAGTTTAACTTGTGGCACCGATCCACCTTCGTCCATGATGGATGACAAGTGGCTAACGGCATGCATTCATGGTTATTCTTGGATGTTCCAAATGTCAGGCAGGCTAATTTTAAAGTACATCAGGTCGGACCATGGTCCCATATGACGTTTTTATTTTATTTATTATGGAAACTGACACATCACCTACTACATCCGCGATGTAAGCCCATGAGACCTTGATCAACTAGGTGCCATGTCAGTGCTACCCTTCGGTCGTACCCGAAAACACGAACTATTGACAAATCCGTTTCAACCGACCTTTCATTCAGTGCGGTGGTACGAAACCGGCCGGGTTAAATCCGACTACCTTTTTTATCGTTCTAGCCTCAGATCAGGAAAGGAATTTCCTGATCTGAGGTTCTAGCCTACCACCTAGTAAGGTAAGAATGGAAGGGACCTACAACAGTTGTACGTGGAATCCGAACCACGGTCAGCCTCTAAGGTTCGAGCGGTCCAATTGCTGACCGGGTTCAGGTGTGCTTATGATCACGACCAACAGTCGACCGACCGCACCTTTTAGTAAATACATTTTGGAGAAAAAAGGCGTACATTTTGACCTCTTAATCACCTTCTGATCATCTTCTGATTGATTCAGAGAAATCTGTATTATTTTTTTTTTTTTTTTTATGGAACCTGACACGGTTGGCTACATCACCTACAACATCCGTGATGTCAGCCCATAACACAGGGTGAACTAGGTGCCATGTCAGTGCTTCCCTTCATTTCATGTCGTTTCATTTCATTCATTTCATTATCTTACCTGTCTTTGCTTAATTATATAATATCTAATTCCTGCTCAAGAAACAACAAAACAGTAAGCAGCACACATCCAGCCTGGACCGTCACGCCGACAATGGAAGCGGTGGGCAAACAAATTATCGAAATTCCACTCGCAAACAGGCTTTATACCTCCCGATTCCCGTCGAGAGCGCAAAAACAGCAATTTCCTTGAGTAAACACCGAACAATTTACCTAAATAAGCAGAGTCGAAAGTAAATTATGTAAATTAAACTTGATAACGCCCGCGCCTCTGAGTTGTGGCCTGGATGTACTCACCGGCCTCGCGGAAGGGTGAAAGCCTACTACTTTCTATAGGAGTCACAAATTTGCATTCTGCACGCCATCCTCTCTGCTGGGAGGAGAGGGAAGACGCTCACGAAAGACTTAAGCAAAAAGTATTTAAAAAAATATAAAAACCGCCTTCAAAAATGTATGAAATAAAAAAATTTAAATCGAACCCTAGAGTTGAAGGCGGTCGGTTATTTTTGCTTGCTTTAGCACCACCGCCTTCAACTCTAGGGTTCGATTTTAATTTTTTTATTTCATACATTTTTGAAGGCGGTTTTTATTTTTTTTTAAATAGTTTTTTATTTCACAGTTTTTTTAGTAATTTTTATTTGCTATTAATGTACTCGGCGGAATCGCTCGGCCTTCGGCCTCGCGATTCCGCCTCGCTTTCCCATCCGATCTTGACCAAAAAAAAATGGGACCACCTTGGAGCTAGACTGAACCGAACACAAAAAGAATCATCGAAATCGGTTCACAATTGGGGAAGATATTGCTGAACATACATAAAAAAAAATACATACAGCCGAACATAGAACCTCCTCCTTTTTTGAAGTCGGTTAAAAAACTGATAAGTAGCGGTTCATCTTCTCCAATTAACTGAAAATGATTTTTCCTATTACATTATACAATTTACTTTTCATTAAATAACTTTTTGTTTATATAGAAAGCGCGACATGTGGCTCCGAGCCACCCATAAGGTATCTAACGACGCCCATGAGCGTTCGGTCGCACGCGGGGGTTGCGAATGTCATGCCGACCTGACAGATGCCTATTGACGCCTCTCTTGAAGGACCCGAGACTATACTTGGGGGGGAAATATGTGGGCAGGGAGAGCGTTCCAGGGTTTACGAGTTTAACTTTAGCTTTTGCAAGACCAAATCTGCATAATTCACCAAAAAGTAATAAACTTTTTATTTATTTCCCATATATAAGTAGTAATATCCTAGTAATTATCCTAACTTAATAAAGCGGTAAATCTGTAACTGCGCATCGATCGACCGAGCGACCGATGCATCATCGTCGTTTCTGTGTTCGGTTATAAGTCGAGAACTACTCAATCAATTCAATATAGGGGTTTTCTCACGCGAGTAGTGTAACGTCATTTTCTTTATTTTAACTTACCACACGTTGTAGGTATTCCGACAATCGGGGTAAGCAAAGTGCCGACCGACCCGACTTAATAGAATCTGTAAAGTGCGAGTTTTACTCGCGCACGGAGGTTTCCGTATCTATCCGCTATTATCCGCCTATATTTTTTCTTTCAACAATGCAATGTATAAAAGCCTGTGGCGCCATCTATTATTCAGTAGCGGGACTAATAGATTTTTCGGACTTTTGTTGTATGGGAGCCCCCCTTAATTTTTAACATTTTCTTATTTTTCTTATTTGTTGTTATATCCGCCATAGTAACACAGATTCTATGAAAATTTCAACGGGCTACTTATTACGGTTCAAGAGATACAGCCCTCGGACAGACGGACGGACGGACGGCGGAGGCTTATTAATAGGCTTCCGTACGGGATACGGAAACCTAAAAAGTGTCATCTCAGCATCTTGTTAGCACGTAGGGCACTCGCGTTCGAGAACAACGCTACCCGCTCTCACAAACTACCCCTCTAACGACATTAAAGTCGTGACGATAAAGAAAATTACCCGCAGGCTGTTCTAAGCCAGACTCCAAGTTTACATAAATGGCCCTAAATTTATTCTTTCCCTTTTTTATCAAACATAACCCAAAAGCCAAGATACGGTGATAATGGGAGGATAATAAACGCGTTCCTAGCATACGCTCTAAGGGATGTTCTATTTGAATTTGAATTTATATAAAGGTTATTATTTTAGGGTACGTATGCGTAGTTTTCGAAAGCATATTCATATCATTTGTTCGCATAATTTGAAACAATAATACCACAAAATGTAATATCAGACACGCAACTGTTAGATATTCCAAAAATAACACTATGTAGATTGTTTCCCTAATATTGTATTTTCGTTCTTTCAGATTGGTTGTTCGGGTAAAAGTACATACGAAAAGTATGGGAATAATCCTAAATCGAAAATGACTTTCTTTAGCTTATTTTTTCCTAATATTGTTTCTATCGAAAACAATCTGGAAATTAAGAGCATATTTACAAATATGTGCCATCACTTTTTTTTAACCTGTACCTATTTGTGGCCAAGTCAGAGGGGCAGAAGCACATGCTCCGACCCGCCAATATCACCTTCGAGATGAATCCAATAAATAATTTTGAATTTTTAGATTGTAGGAGAACATAGGACTCATGATCCACTTTCAAAACTAAATTGTCTCCTAATCGGCTAATTCTAAATAATTCAAATCTAAAAAAAATATCGATTAAAATACAGCCTACTAAATATATGTTTTATAAACGCCTGGGGCGGCTGTGCGCAAAAGTGCGACTGAAGATCAGACACAACCAATAAAAGCACTCCTCGCGAAACAACACGCAGCGAGGCGCGCGCCGTTTCAGCCATAAGGCATTCAAGAAAGTCATCATGTAACTTATTGATACACTTTTGAAGATATCAGTGTAGAATCAATCGATATTTTCATAACATTTTAATATCACTAATCTACCATTGTCTATATCCTCTCGTCGTTCCAACAGCAGATAAGTAAAAGCCACCCCTTCATCCCTTGAAGGAGCACCCTGTCCGGAGCAGCCGCCCCGCTACAAATCACCAGTTCCCTCCATTATTAAGCTATTACACACCCGCGCAAGATCCTCCCTTCTTAGCGCGCGGCTTAAATTTTATAATCAACTTAATCTCTCCTTGAATAACAAAAAAAAAGAGCTCCTGCGGAACCCTGCCCATGTTTAGCCATAGGATAATTCTGATTTTAGGATGAGATTAAAATTCATACTAGCATCGACTTCGCTCGCGTGAAGTTTGATTTGAAAAATAAAACTGTCCTAATGAGCGCTAAATCGACTGAGTCAGCTATCAATGTTTAAAGTTAATTGCTGACGTACCTAGATTAGATGACACGTTAGTTATATAAACTGACAGACATACAAGTACAAATTGTAAAACCGTGAGCTATAATAAATAACGTACATTTTCAAATGATACGTTTTTTTTATCATAGCCTAATTTCGCATGCCTGATGTAGGATTGGAATGTCTAAGGAACCTGCGCCGCCTCCGCCTCCCACCGCACCATAAAGAATAAATATTCCAGTTAAATTTAGTTAAGATTCGCAATATTGTCGTTAATTCTCAAATGTGCCTACTTCTTCGAAGTAGGGTGAGAACTGGATTTCACGAGCCTGGAAGTGCGACTTGTGTCCCCATTAGGTTCGGGACTCCAGCATTCAAAATTTTGTAAAAGTATTAAAATTTCGATTCAAACATTACCTACGTTACAGAGTAAAAAAGGCGATTCTGCAAATTTAACATTATATCTCGCATTATTTGATTTCAGTTATTCAAATTACCCCGCTCTAATTTACTCTCTATTACTTTAATCCTATTACTGTAAGTGAGCAATTATTGTATACCTATATCTAGACCTATATGTACAGTAACCGGCAGCAAATACATAATGCGTGTCGAGCTTCAGAAAGAGACAATCCGGTTGTAGAACGTCGTCCCTATCGCACAGAGACGTGCGAGTTCGTGCGACAGGGACGACGCTCTATAACCAGATGGTCTCTTTCTAAAGCTCGACACGCATTATTTACACGCAGTATATATTATGTAATGTAACATCGTGATCTAGATAGGTCCTTGAGGAAACTCGTTTTGACACAAAAAAAATATCTTTCGAACGCCATCTCTTCCATCCATCTGTTGTTCCCACGGCAAACTCGAAAGACACCAAGCAAAGCACGGTCGCCCAGATACATATTTTTAAATCATGCATCATGAGAGTGGTGCAAATTTTAGATCTTAGCAATCAAACTTGCTTGCACTATCGACAGTACAGAAACTTATAACTGCTTAACAATAATCCAATCATGTCGAGACCCTCAACACTAGACAGATCGTTACCGGGACCGATCTCGAACTGATCCCCCATCGGAAGCGGTCGGCTAACGAAAAGCCGCCTCGACCGTCACATCCGGCGTCATCCAATCATTCAATCATGGACAGACAATGAGACGAAAATGCCGCATCTTCTGCTTACCGATCATTCCTCTCGGTACCTAGTTTGTACTATATTGTTTGTGTAGAAAGATCGGAATGTCTATTTGTTTGCTAGTAATATTGTCGAAGCCGATCTAGTGATGATATGCAAAAGTGAAGTCAATATGATGAATTTTCATTCATACAAATAATATCGCTCTATGCGGCGGCGCCGATTAACAAGAGCGCCATCTATGTGCACTGCGAGGCGCTCCGCCGCCGCGCGTTTGCAAACGCGTTGGCAAGCAAGTGGTGGACACTTCGCGTTTGTCCACCACTTTAGTGAGGACATTTTATTGAGTTCACCGGGAACAAAAGTTCGCGCCGCGAATTTTTGTTCGCCACTCGATACCCAAATTTTACCCAAATGTTTATCATTCTTCTAGTAAAATACCAGATAGTAAAGTAAAATACCACAAGCTGTATCCCGACAATCGGGGTAAGTTAAAGTTCGCGTCGCGAGCAAATGTTCCCGCTGAGTGTGCTGTGCTCCTTTACGCTAGTAATGTACCTATAAGTCAACCACAGATGATATAATAGTTCCTATACTACGTGCCTATACACAGGTCATATTTTAATTACTCTCTTTGGAATACTTTGTTTTGAACTACCTGAAGAGATATTGTGCAGTTGACAGTCGTAGCTAACTTCCCACTAGTACAACCAGCATATCGAACTTCAAATCAGCAAAGGGTGACCGCAAGGGGAAGGAGCTAGCTTTAATGGGAATGGATTGCTCAATTAATCTGATAGCTAACTTCACACAACCAAAGTTAGCTCTCGATTACTCCACAGATTCGTCAGATGCGGAACAATAATTAACTTCCGGAGCTCATAAAATGGTCCACCACTCGCCGGACCTCGCCCCAGCACCCGCGTCCGTTATTGCTTCCCGTCCTGACAGGCCCTCGATTCCCACAGTCGCTGATCGAATCAACGCATCAATCAATTGCTGTTCACGATCGACTGGGTCCAGCCACGATAGACCGCGTCGCTGGCTAGCTGGTACAGTGGCGGTAGGCACCATTCCAGCAAATTGTGCCGAGACATGCACACACAGCATAGCATTACGTGAAGGAACTGAGCTCTACCATGGAGCTAAATAGACTGTGTTTATAAATAATGTAAGGACGGACCAATGACGGACGAAAACAGAAGACCTGTGTATCCAACACTGGACTACAACGATTCAATATGAACAGGAACAGTTCTTCAAACCGCATTATTTGCTGAAACGTTATTGTATCGCACGCCGAACGTGTGAAACGGGCTCCTGATGAGCATTCAACTATTCGGTCACCTTCAAATCGTGATTCAAGTATGAATCGTTTTCTCTAGTGTCTGCATAAAGGTAGTATACTGGCACGGCGAAATGATGAAATTGGCTGTGTCTAATACTTCGTCGATAGCGAAACCTTATGCAAAATAATTCAACATAATATCAGTAAGCTTATATTATGTTAGGTTAGGTATTGAGTAGCTACTACTTTCTATTGTCTCGTCGTCTGCATCTATAAATATTTCCCTAAGTGGGTACCTGTTTAGCTGTGCGTTTATTTCTTTTTATTTATGAGCTCCCCTCTGAAAAGACGTGAGGAATGTTGATGTTTAATTGCATAGAACCCTCTCGAATTTCCCGACGTCTTACAGCTTGTCCAGCACTTCTCGTCGCACCATCGAGACGCTGCATTTCTTTATATTTTTCTATATTTCATTTTTTGTTTCTTTTCTTTCATTTTCGGTTTTTTGTTCGATGATTTTTGTACTGCGCACTAAAAGTTGGCCGGTAGAACATTGTTACATTTGAGTGGCTGCATTCTACTGAACACTCCACAAGATGCAATGGACTGGCATCTCGGGTGTAGCACGTGATGTAATTTTCGCTGTATTAAAATCCACTTTATAGGTTCTGTTTCAAAGTGTGTTTCAAAGTGCGAAGTGTATTTTATATTCTTTGGATGTAAGGGCCAATTGCGCCAACACGAATTTAACGATATAAATCAGTTTAACTCGTTAAGCTAGTACCCGTTGACTGTGGGAACTGCGTTTAAATCCATAACTCGCTACTTAACTCTAAATTCGTGTTGGCGCAATTGGGCCTAAGTGTGTACCAAAATAAATTTAACGTTCTTTTCCCAGCTGCTACTAATTTGTGATCGCGAGTTATCCAATAAGACATAGCTGGCGTATTTTATCGCGGGCTTCATCGAATTATTTAAAGTATCTCTTTCGCTGGAACTTCGGACCCTCCGAGCATGTTTCTCATTTCGTCTTGAATAAATAGAAGCATAGTTAGATTTTCCAGACGCCCGCGCCCGACGCCCAAGTCTGGATCGTGGCAAAAGATAAAGGTCTTTCGCACGCTTTCAGAAACTTAATTTACTGTTTGCTTAAACTCAACTCTCCTAATTAACACTTAAGCGTGAGCTCGGTTTATGGAAAACAATTGTGTTTTGTATTATTACGTATTTTAACAGCATTTGCTGAAACATAAATAAAAAATAAAATATTATACTATATTAAGTAAATAACGTATTTATGATTCGCACGGATGTAACAACTTAAAGAAACCAGATTTTAACAGCTCTAAGTAAAATCTTATTTTTAAGGTTCCGTATTTATAGAGAAGCCTATTAACAAGCCTACGCCGTTTGTCTGTCCGTCTGTCCTTCCGTCCGTCTGTTCGAGGGCTGTATCTTTTGAACTGTAATAGGCGATTGAAATTTTCACAAAATACCTGTTATAATGGCGGATATACCAACATAAAAAATATGCCATAATAAAAAAGCTAAAAGTAAAAAATTTAGGGGTCCCCATACAAGAAACGTGCTAAGAATCGATTAGTGCATATTCACGCTACTATGTAAATAACAGATGGCGCATGATGAGTAAAACTCGCGCTTGACCGATTTTTTTATGCCACTTAAACTTTTCATGGTTGGAACGAATGGGGCGAACTTAGACATTTCACGATATTTTACATAATGTTGGATAGTTTTTCCTACGGTATAATAATATGTTAAATTACCTATCTACGCCGCGCCGCCAGTAGTTAAGATATTCATAAGGAGCTCGATTAATTTGGACGCTTATTCAAATTTTCCAACAATTTTCCTCCGTCCGTTCCTTCTAAGAAGCTTTCGATCCAACATGCCGGCGTCACACCCGGCTACTTTCTGCTTTATGAGGAATAAATTATAACAATAACCTTATAACAATACAGGAGAAAAAAAAAGTTATAAGAATAACTTTGGATTATTGGGGTAATTAATTCAAAACAAAAACTAATTATGCTAAATGTTAAAGCAACCGTAGATTGTAAAAGTCAGTAACATGAAATACTGTGTACAGAGTTTAAACAATAATTACAATACCTAATGAATGATCCGAGTTGTCTCTAAAATCCCCATCTACATATTTACAATACTTGTTCTGGTTAAGGGTCAAGTGCGTAGTACCCAAACCAACGAGCATGTATGAAGAACATTATGAGAGTGGAAGAGGCGGCAGAGGTGTGAGGCAAGATCGTTGCACGACTTCACGTGGAGATCCGTTGTCTCTGCCTACCCCCCTGGATAACAGGCGTAACGCTATGTATGTTGTTATTGTTAAAAGTAAACTCGCATTCTTCGTTCCATGGTTATCATAACTAAACCGCCAACGCATAGTAATCGAAATCTCCACATCATCTACTCCATTCCTATAGCCGCGGAGGAATGTGAATCCTGCCTCATCTCAATTAATTCCTCGCCCGCAGCTCGGCTGTTTGCCTCCGCACAACATCTGCGTCGAGTCTCAAAGCCCCAATCACCATCTTATCGGTCGCTCCTTCGCGATCCTCTGAGCCGAGGGAGGGGTAGACACGCCGCCATCGCACCCGTTGCGAGATTTTATATGGAGAAGGCATTTAGGGTGTGACGGTAAACATGAAAATACGAGTAGTGATTGAGTAGTGAATGGCTGATGAATGAGTAGTGAGTGAGATTGAGATTGTTTAGTGAGCAGTGGTTGATAGCGAATGGCTAATGAGTGACTGGTGAATAAGTAGTTGAAGAAATTGATTACTACCCAGCCTAAATCACGCAGCGACTAAGTAAGGACAAGTAATTTAGTAGTGAGTCGCCGCGCCCAAGAAAGCCCACCTTCTTTCTATAAATTGTACTTAGACGGTAGTTATATTGCGTGAGAGAGAAATCAAAATGAGTGAGTGAGTACCTACGTAAATAGAGAATGAGTAGTGAATTTGAAGTGAATTGAGTGAATACAGTGTATGTGATAGATTGAATGAAATACTTTACTATTCCACTAACTATCACAGAAACACATCAGAATTCGGTACATGAGGTGCATAGATATTAGGTACATGAGTTTATTGAGCCCTTCAAGTCAACTGCGCAAGTCAAGGCGCGTAGTAACGCCAACGGCGGCGTAGCGCATCATATCGATCGTATGCAAATATTGCAGCATCTTTTTCATAAGGGGTTTTTTTCATAAATTGCGATCCTTAGAACATTAGAACTTTGAAAAGCGTGTGATCGATAGATATAACAAAATATGGCGTCAATTTGCTATAAAAATTCCATTCAAATTATCTTTACTTTCTGAGACTTGATGGCTTCAAAGTTCACGCGGAAGAAAAAATCGACATTTGGTTTACCGTATAGTTTGTATAGTAAATGATAAAATTGTACAACCAAAAACGTGTGATCGATAGACAATATAGTTTTTAGCCTTTAGATTGGTCTAGTTATCACGGGCTACTGCTTCAAAAATCCACATATGGCGTTACTATAGGCGCCTTAATAAGTAATCCTATGTTTAATTCAATTAATGTAATATTGAATCATCTTGTCTTCTCTACATTATCCAAGCGCTCCTTCTCACCACGACAGACATTCCCTGCAAACTTGAAGGCATAAAATATTAATGAGTAGAAATTGAGTGAATGGAGTCTGATTGCGTGCATTATGCCCGAATACTTAAATATACTTCAAATATTTCATAATGAATGTTGGTACCTACTTGATTTGTTGCCCTATTGGCAGCCTGCC